>CM053583.1:141964646-141992769 GCA_028627135.1 Pseudochirops cupreus
TAGACTGGGGGAGGGGGGATACACTGGGATGGCTGTTTTGGGGTGGTGGGTAGGGGAAAGATGGGGAGAAAATATGTAACTCAAAATCTGGTGGAAATGAATGATGCAAACTAAAATAAAATTTAAAAAAAAAAGAAAAAGAAAAACTTGCTAACAATCAGAAATGGAAGAGGCTACCTCAGGAACTTCTGGGTTACCCCTCACTGGACATTTTCAAGCAAAGGCAGGATGACTGTGGGTCAGGGATATTGTAGAAAGGATTTTTGTTCAAGGGTGGATTGGACAGGATGGCTTCCAAAATCCCTTCCAACTCAGAGATTCTGTAACTTTATGTCTACTTCACATAAAAATCATTTGTATATAAAAGGACACTTCTAAACTCTGAGCAGATGACCTTCAGTTATATTCCTCGTCTATTTCCAGTGGAAATGAACGTTGTAATGGACACTCAATACCTTGAGCCATGAGACAAAAGAAACAAATAAAGTTTTGCCATTTCAGAAAACACTATGGGATAAAATGGATAGACTTCCATTTTTTAAAAACAATACTTTTAGGGAGGTAGGTTAGAAGAGTGAAAAGAACATTCACCCTGAAGTCACAGAACCTATGAGTAAGTCCTGCCTCTGCCACTTATTCCTTGGGTGACTCTGGGCAAGTCACTTACCTCTTTGGGCCTCCATTTCCTCATCTATAAAATAACAATGCAGAACTAACGGGCTCTTGAAGTCCTTGTGTCTTTTGATTTATGATCTTAAGACCTTACTAGGTTGAAGTCTGTCACATGGCGGGTCACAGAAGCTCACATCATCAGCAACCTCATGGCTTCTTAATCAGGAGAAGCCAGTGGCACAGCGGATAGAGCACTGGACCTAGAGTCAGGAAGAGCTGAATTCAGATCTGGCCTAGAATACTTACTGGGCAAGTCACTTCACCTCTGCAGGCCTCAATTTCCTCAACTGTAAAATTAGCAAACGCCTCGCAGAGTTGTTGTGAGGGTCAAATGCGATAATATTTGTAGGAAGTACTTAGCCCAAAGTCCAGCACGTAGTAGGGACTATATTAAAAATAAATAATAAATAATACAAATATAAAATATATAATATAAATAATGTAATAATAATAATAAACAAAAATCTTTTGAAAATGTATGAACCTTTGGAAATCATCAGGATAATTCTCTTTCGCCTAACAGCAAAATAACCTACCAAGAAAGTACATCCAATTCCATTGGTTCAGGGGGCCAGGAGGTTGGGGCCATTATCAAGAATGTTCATTTCACTTTCTTCAGAGAGAACTTCCTTATATTATTCAGCTAAACTTGTGAAATATTTCAGATTTGTAGGAGCTGGAGCCGATTCCACACCAATGGCCTTTTGACAAACAAGTGGAGCATTGAAACCAACAGTTGCAATTCGGTTGTGAAAAGTCCTCTCTTTTTCATTTTAATAACGTTTCTGCCTGCACTCCAAAGTGAGGCTGCTCCTGTTGTTGTGGGCACAATCCTCATAACTCATGTCTGCCAGGCCCTTATTGTGTGTATACTTTGGAATAAAGAGGGATCTTGCGATGTCTAATATGATGTCCTTTGCAATCTGTTCTTAAAGCATGCATCACCTTGCCAGTTAATCACACCATTATAGATACTGAACATCTGACAAGCCAGAAGGATTGAAAGACAACGTGGCCCAAGATTAAGAATAGCTATTTGAAAATGAAGTCAGGATAACAAATGGTGTAGATGGCTGCATAAAATTGAGGTTCCAGGAGAAAATACTTTTTTTTTCCCTCAATCTCTTTATAATTTCCAATGTGTTTATGAGGAAATGAAGAAGGGAAAAATTAAAAAAGACATAAATGAGATTTTTCAACTTGTCCATAAATGAGGAGTAAAGGAAAGGGAGCGGCTTAAAAGGAATTAGCGATATAGCCTAACATAATTAAAAACAAAATTAATAAATACATCAGCATTCTATTTACCTACACTGTCATTGTAAAGTAAGAGAGGCTGATGTATTCCAGGACTGTCATCAGCAGCCTTGGACTGCATCATTAATCTCCCAACTTGTTTATGTGTTATGGTTTGCTACTCTGCTTATATGTACTTTGCTGCCATCTCCAGGATACTGTGGTGACAAGAACAACAAAACTGGAAGGCTATTATCCCCCATATATGACATTGGGGAGATTCTAAACAATTTATTTCCATGGTTGAAAACATCTTTTACCAAAAACACCTTTGGGGAATCAAAATGCTTACAGATGTTGCTGGGTACTTACCCTAGAGAAGGCAGAGCTGTGAGCTTGTTAGCAAAGTGAAGTGAGTTATACAAATAAGAATATTATTATAGAGCTTTATGTGACCCTAGATCTCATCCACTACAGCCCCCCCTTTTTACACATGAGAAAATTGAGGCTGAGAGAAGGAAAGAATTTGTCACATGATAGGACATAGAAACACATAATTTCATCAACCTTGTGGCATCTTAATCAGTAGAAGCAACTAGTGGAAGGAAGGAATGAAGGAATGAAGGAAGGAAGGAGCACTCTTTTTTCTCTACTCCTCACTACCATCACTCCTCTCCACTTGCAAGATGCTGAAGATTCTAATTTCTCTTTGATTCCATTCATGTTTTTCTGCTCCTCTCTACTCACTCTATCTTCTGGTTCAAAGACTTAGCACCTTTCACTTAGACTATTTTAACAGTCTCTTACCTGGCCACCTAGCTCCAGCCTAATGTCACCTCCACCCATCTGCCAAAATAATATTTGTAATACAAAGTAAAACCCATGTCACTCCCCAGTCAAAAACCAATAATGGCTACCTGCTACCTAGGAGTAGAGAGTCTTAGCCCTTTTTGGTGTCATGGACCCCTCTGGAAGTCTGGTGAAGCTTATAGAGCTCTTCTGAGAATAATGTTTTTAAATAGGGGCAACTAGGTGATGCAGAGGAAAGAGTATTGGGACCTGGATTCAGAAAGACTTGAGTTCAAATCTAGCCTCAGACATTTACTAGTTGTGTGACACTGGGCAAGTCACTGTTTGCCTCAGTTTCCTCACTTGTAAAATGGGAAACTCCCAGGGTTAATGAGAACTAAATGATAAAATAATTGTAAAATGCTTAGCACAATGCCTGGCACATAATAAGCCCTATAAAAATGATAGCTATTATTATGCATACAATTAAATATATAGGATTGCAAAGGAATCTGAAATATAGCTACCAAAATATTTTTTAAAAGTTCATCAATTCTGATCTATAGGATGAAATGTAAACTCCTCAACTAAATGCAGTAGAAAGACAAGGGAATCTTTCCTATCTTTTATTTACTCTTCCCATCCATTTGTGAAGACCAAGGAGAGGAAGGCAGAAAGATCACATGGAGAATACTGTAGCAGATAAAACAGAAAAACACTATCCCAGAATACTTTGGGCCAAACTGACATAGCAGAAGGTATCTAGTTGTAAAATTTATGAGAGGAAGGACTGCTGGCAGGAAGAAGGAAGAAAGAAGAGAAGAGTAGAAGATCCAGAATGGAAGAAAAAAGATGATTTTCCTAATCACCTTCCTGATTTAAGAGTAAAGTCATCTTACTATAAGGGAATGTCATGGACCACAGGTGGTGGCAGCCATGGCAACAGGGGAGTCAGCAGTAGATGACATCTGGGGAGGCAGTTACAGTGGCAAACAGATTAACAGATGGGAACAAGGAATATATATACAACAACCATGTGTACTCAGGCTGTTTCGTGTTTGTTCCTTATTAATAGACACAAATTAGTTGTTAGGTAACTGGTGTCCTAGTCAATCAAAATCCCATTTATGTATTTATATTTTTTGCTCTGAATTCTTCATGGTTGCCTTGAGGACTAGCGGGAGAGCTAACTCAAATATCCTAGAAATGAGCTAAATTCAGAGGTTTCCCATGGGAGAAGGAGGGAGAAAGAGAGAAGCAGACTCTGGCACAGGTGACAAAATATGAGTCATATGAGAGTATGCAATTGTTGGTAAACCTCTAAGAGTGAACCTGGGTCCATGTGAGTCTGGAGCTGCTTAGAACCATGGGTTACACTGGCATATAAGGACCTGTACAACCTACCTCAGACACACCTTTTCAGGCATTTTGGACATTACTCCTCATCATGTCACTCATGCCATCCTCTCTAAGGCTACTTTCTATCTAATCTGTATTTATCTTGTATGTCCTGATTTATGTAGATTTTGTCTCCCACATCAGACTGTAATATCTTTGAGAGCAAGAACTGTCCTGTTTCTTCTTTGTACCTCCAACAGCCCTCAGTACAGTATCTGACACACAGTAAATACTTCATAGAAACTTGTTTATTGATTGATGCATGAATTCTGTTTTCCATCAAAACTGAGCTACTTTCTATTCTCAATCTCCTCTCCTGTTTCTGCCCATTCATATTCTATACCTCTTGCCCTTATGATGAAATTGCTCTATCCCTGTGAAACCCAGATCAGATTTTATATTCTCTGGGAAGCTTTCCTAGATGTCCCCAGATGAAGTTGCCCTCTCTCTTCCCAACAGTCCTTAGAATAGTTTATCTGGATGTCCTCTTTGCCCTTGTAATAGTGTACCTTGATATGGGCTTTAACAAGTATTCAAGTAGGAAAAAGGTCACGATGGACATAAATGGTCAGAGAAAGCCTAGAAAAAAGAGTGGAATTTTGATGGGAGAAAAAGTAGATTTAGTGGAGGAAAAAGCTTTAAAAAGTACACCGAGAAAGAATAAAGCCTGAACTGGGCAAGGGACAATGCAGAGAACAACCTGATATGAGCAGAGGGTACATATTATGGAATAAAATGAGTAAACAGGGTAACACCAAGTTAGAAAAGATCAAATATCGTTACAGGCAGAAAGGAGTTATCCATGCTATTGCTCAGGGGAGCAAAACAATGAGAAGTAGATTTGTTCTGTTTGGCCTCAAAGGGAGAAACGGGTGGAATTTGGGGAGGCAGGTTGCTGTGTGCAAAATCCTGCCAATAAGTACAACTATCTCAAAGTGGAATGGGTTGCTTCAGAAGGAAGATGACTCCATTTCACTAAAGATTTTCAAGAAGATGCTGGATAACCATTGATTGGGAAGGGGGGTATTTTATAGAGGTCTCATGATCAACTATGGATTAATACCATCAACAAGCATTTATTATATGTCTCCTCAGTGTTAGAAATCATCCTAGTTGCTGGAGATTCTTCAAGCAGTTTGTATTCTCCAGTGCTTCTACTGGAAGAAAACAATATGTGCACAGATGCGTAAACACAAAAGAGATCCATCTATGTGGAGTAAGCAGGTGACCTTCTCATTGGCTGTTCTGGAGAACTTCCTGTGAAGCAGGTTATGTGTTTCAATCTTTTCCTGAATGACAAATATTTTGCTGGGATGGCACAATGAACTCCAGTGACTAGGGCCATACTTAGGTTGACTGGAAATTGGGAAAAATGGACTTTTATGAGGAGGAGGAGGTACGGAGAGAGAAGCCACTCTATTTGCAGTCTATAAGAGCTATTAAAATGACTCCACTCCTCTTTTGGGGCAAGGGATATGGGAGGAGAGTGCTTGTCTTATGGGACTCTTCTCTAGTGCTTTCTCCCTCACAGAGTTCCTGTAAGAGAGAAAGGAGGATTTCAATTTCTCTCCCTTTCCCCCTCTAGCAACAATGATAAGTGCCACAATCCAGCCACTCAAAGATTTTTTAAATCTCCTTACTAACACTGGGGACCATCTCCAGTTAACCTGATCTATATCTTACCACTGGACCCAGATGGCTCTGGAGGAGAAAGTGAGGTTGGTGACTTTGCACAGCTCTGCCTCACTTAAATCCAATTCACTTGCAAGGCATGGCATCACCTTCCTGATATCATGGTCCTGTTTGAGAACAAAGAACAGTACAACAACAATGACAACTACCACCACCAAAATAAAGATGAGGTCATTTGGAGTGGAGGTTTAGAGGGGAAGCTAAAAACTGCAGAAATCACAAAAGACGTCTTGTAGGAGGTGATGAGTAAGCAGAGCCTCAAAAGAAGTGAGGGATTCCGAGAGAAGAAATGGGAAGACACAGAACTCCCATGCAAAGGCACCAAGATGGGAAACGGAATATCCCATACAAGGAAAAATAAATAAAATAGGCCAGTATGATGGGAACATAGAGGATAAGAAAGAGCAATGTGAAATTTGTGATGGAAGACTATGTGAACTCTGATTTTCCTTTCAACCCTGAGATTTTATTTTTCAAGGAGCCATCTCCAGTCATCCTGATCTTACCACTGGACCCAGATGGCTCTGGAAAAGAAAGTAAGGCTAGTGACTTTGCACAGCCCTGCCTCACTTAAATCTAATTCACTTGGAAATCATGGCATCATCTTCCAGATGCCATGGTCCTCTTTGGGAATGAAGGACAAAAAACAAATCTGTGAATCAAATTCTGTTTTTTAAAAACATAGAAAAAAATCGATTGAGCTTCCCTGGAGGGCAAACTGTAAGATTTTCCTAGGTAACAAAAGCAGAATTTACTGTTTGTGAGCAAGACACAGACAAACAGAAGAAGAAGCAGAAGCAGAAGCAGAAGCAGAAGAAGAAGAACAAGAACAAGAACAAGAACAAGAACAAGAACAAGAACAAGAACAAGAACAAGAAGAACAAGAACAAGAAGAACAAGAACAAGAAGATGAAGAAGAAGAAGAATGAGAACAAGAACAAGAAGAACAAGAACAAGAAGAACAAAAACGAGAAGAACAAGAACGAGAAGGAGAAGGAGAAGAAGAACAAGAACAAGAAGAAGGACAAGAACAAGAAGAAGAACAAGAACAAGAAGAAAAAGAGAGAGAGAAGGAAGGAAGGAAGGAATGAAGGAAGGAGAAGAGAAATGGAAAATGAAAAGAAAAGGAAAAGGAAAGGGAAAGAGAAAGGAAGGGAAAAGGAAAAGGAAGGGAAGGGTCATCATTTGGACTTAACTATGAGCTCAAAAAAAAAATTCTGATTACAAACCAAATTCAAACTAGAAAGGACATAGAAAGGTATATTTTAAGATTCACTGCCTGTTTTATATGCCCAACTATCTTAGGGACTGGGAGTATTAATGTCTTTTTTATTATAAATTAATCTAAAATGCAATCAGACTCTCAACTGTCATCTGCCCAGAAAACAGCACTTCCTGCAGCTATGCCAGCTGCACCAGACCCATTCTGGATTTGATGATTGTGATGAGAAGTGGCTAGTCCTTGTCCTATCCTAATAATTAGCCTCCATCCCATTGAGCCTCTACTAGGCAAGAGAGAGACAGAGTCCCAGAATTCTAATGAACCAGATGTTCCATTGATTACTAGCAGAAGAAATTATGTCAACGTGGATTTTAGCAGAAAATAGAAAAGTGGAACTAATGTTTTGATCCCTAGTTGTGTAGGAAGGACATTTTACAAACACAAAGACAAACAAATAAATACTATTCAAATACATGAATGTCAACCATAACAGCGTGTGCAAAGCCATCTTTGAACGTGGAGAGCAGGCATATAAATATTTTCCAAGCACCCGCATGGATACTTCGAGAAGATACCTAATTTTCCTCCCAGAAGCTCTAAGAGGATATTTCTAAGGTCTTAAACATGAATGGACACCAGGGAAAACGAATCTTTAAATTCATTTTTCAACCACTAAACTTTACTTTCCTACCTTTTCTTTGATTTGGGGATGCAAAGGGGTTGTTAGATCTCTGGGTATCCTAGATTTTCCGGTGGTATCTCATCCCCATCTCTATTATGAAATTATAGGGTAGTCAACAATTTAAAATTATAATTTATAGCTTATCATCATTATTGTGACATCAGAGAATGGAAGAAGGGGAACTATTAACCACACTACAAGTCCTTTCTGGTAAACAACCTATTTTTTACTTTGTTATAGCTTTATCTTTACTCTTCTGTTTACCTGTTCCTTAATCATCTGTCCCTACACCAATAAAATAAGAATTCTATTCAATTCAACAAGTACTTAATAAGTGTCTTTCACGTGCCTGGCACTGTACTAGGCACTAGAGTTACAAAGATACAAAAGGGGGGGGAGGGGTTGGAATGAGAAAATATATGTAAAATATTCTCCAAAGGATAAGGTGCTATATCAATGTGAACCGTTAAGTGTTATCAAATATCTTTTGTATTTTCTCCTATGTGTACATGTCATTTTCCCTAATAGAAAGCTCTAAGAAAATTAAAGGCAGGGATTGTTTTGGCTTTGCCTGGGTATTCCTGGAGCCTGGCACATATTAGGCAATTAATAAATGCTTACCAGGTCTTAGTTCTGCTACTTGCAACCTGTATGAACTTGGATAAGTCACTTAATTTCTCTGATCCTTAGTTCCTGATCAGTTAAAATGATGGAGATGGACTAGGTGGTCATTAAGGTCCCTTGCAGTTCTAAATCCATGATACTGTGACTCTATTCATTGAAGTGAATTATCAGGCCACACCCAAACAACTGCTACCTGAAATCACTCTTCATAGGGAATCCATCTCATACTTATTCCCAAATCTCTCACCTGATTGCACACCTGGTATATACTTTCACACTTGAAAAACCTTCTCATTGCTGCTCTACCAGGCTGCTCTGCTTACAACACCAAATCAGCTGAATAAATCACCAGTGACCTACACACCAAGCTAGAGCCTGTTCCTGAGGCTAAAAACTACCTTCTCCTCTCCATCTCATTACAACTCTTACAGATTAACAGCGGAATGGGAGGAATTGTCTCCACAAGGGAACAGCCCCTGTATGTCTCTCCTCTCAACCTTGAAGAAAGCCAAGATCCTAACATAACTATAAGTTTTGTGTCTCTATTTTAATAATAGAGTAATTATTTTCACTGAAAAGAACATACAAATCAAAGAGTTACAACAAAAATGAATTTGTTCACATTTTCACTGATAAAAACTGAATGACCAGTTTAGGATCATTCTACTCTTTGATACACAGAAAGCTAGAATGACATCTAAAACAATGTCCCTTATTCACAAGGACAGCATTGCTATGACTTTCAGAAGAGCTTTTGAGATTGCTCATCTGCCTTAACTATGCAGGCACAAACATTTCTATAAAGATCCCATAATGGAAAGATGAAAAATACATTTATTTAGGCCTCCCAATTAAAGACATAGGGGAATCCTCACTGATAACATTAGCCCCTTCTTCGGTATCATTTATTGCTCCTCTAAATCAGACAGACTTTGGCCTTTTCATGTTTTCTTCCAAGAGGACATCTATTTCCTTCTCTTTCATAAGGTTATTTCTTCCAACTCAGATATTTGCAAATAGGGTGGCATTAGGGATAGCAGAAAGAACACTGGATTGGTCATCAAAGGTCTTGAGTTCAAATGCAGATTCTGCTACATGCAACTTTTGAGGTTGTAGGCAGGTCATTTAACTCTCTCAGACCTAAATTTATCAGTCAGAAAATGAAATGGCTAGACAAAATGGTCTTTACAGTTCATCTCTTCTCTAAATCTTATCTTAAAAGCCATCTCACTTCTCTGAGTCTCAGTTTCTTCATCTGTAAAATGGAAATAACAAACCTTGCACTACTTAACTTAAAAAGAGAGGTTCAATTCAGTTGATGGTTCAATTCAATCAGCATTTATTAAGTACCTGTTATTTTCAAGGCACTATATCAGACTATGGGGATGTTTGGGAAGAATATACATTGCAACTTCTGGAGCTACTAGAGAAACGTAAGTTCTTATCTTCATTATACACAATTCTTTTTACTAGTCTTTACTGACCTGGTTAGCACATCTTGTCAGAAGCTCAAAAAATTTTCTTTCTCTGTGAAACCCCTTATCTCATGCTCAGTTTTTTTTTCCATCCCCACCAACTGCTCTTACTCCACCAGATGGAATCTTTGTCTCTTTTCCAGAATGACTAGGCTCCCAGAGGTTCTGTCTAGTCTGTGGATAATAGTTTGAAATCATCTCTATGAGGCACTTGAAAAGCTCCAGTGTTCAGTTAAAGCTATTGCTCTCTCATCTTAATGAGTGTGCTAGCAGATACCTAACTGAGATGATGAATTGGCCCCCTGCAAAAACTTCCATCCCTACACCAGTGTACATGGAGCCATCATTCTTTTAGTGATGTTAGTCTTAAAAACAATACTTTGAACTAAAGTAAAGGTCCTTCTTGGACCCATCCATTGCTATTGGCAGTATCTTCAAGAGAAAACACTGTTTGGTATTTATGTGACTCTGTTAATGTGTTTCCAAGTTATTTGATTGTCAAGAAAGATTTCTATATGTGGAAGAACACAAAGCACTACCACTTCTTCCTTACTCTCCCTAGATGTCCAAGAATATTTGAACTTCCAATGACTTTCTATGTATAAAAGAAACTGGGTCTGATATAATACATAGTACTCAATGTCAGGTTCAATAAGAACAGACCCTAGGATCAGAGCCCCAGACACCTCCAGGATACAGCCCAGAACACCATGTTTCATGTACCAGGATCAGAGCCTCAGTTACCAGAAGCATAAGACTAGACTCAGATGACAGATCTCTTTCTAACAGAATTAAGACCAGGAATGGAGCCTTAGATGATAGACTCCTTTGCTGTCTAGACCTCATCTGTTAAGTACAATCTCTTATACCACACCCAATTTCCTTCTACACTACTACTTGAGTGAAAACTGATGTCAATGGCTACCATTCAAAAGATTCTTAAAGATATGATTCCCTATCAAAAGGTACTACTTATTGATATCATTTGACTAGAAAATTCCCATCTTCCTCTCTCCTAATCCCTATAATATGGAACACCAGCTGCCAAAATGAAAGTTGTTACCACTTGTCACTTTCTCATCCCTATTAAATTTGGGCATATTCTTAATAAGTCCTAATCTCATTGTGACCTTCCCTTCCATTGTGCCCCTCTAGAATCCTCTGTCTATTGTTAACAAACTTCCATTTGTCCTAGTCCTTTTTCTCATATATGCTGTTAATGTGATTCCATGTTATTTGATTGTCAAGAAAGATTCTAGATGTGGATGCCTTTCTTCTGGCACTCAAGGAGGTCTGGCTCCTTCCCCTCCCTGCTCTACCTCCTCCAAAAAATACTACATCCATAGCCACTCTCTAGTATTAAATATACTTTCTATCAGCTAAGCGGTATGGTGGATAAAGCACTGGACCTGGGGTAAAGAAGACTTAAATTCAAATATTGCCTCAGATACTTCCTAGTTTGAGACCTGGGGAAAGTCACTTGACCTCTGTTTTCCTCAGTATACTCATCTGTAAAATAAGAATAATGGGTTAGCTTGCTTTCCTCCCTTCTACATTTTCACCCTATAGGTAATTATTTCAACTGTACACTGTCTTCCTTGCTCAAAATTCTTCTCTCTTCCTCTATCACTATTTAAACCTTTCTAAACATACCAACATCCATCTGCCTTCTGTACTCTTACTCACATATTGCTGAATGGAACAATAGATGGTCACATAACTGTGCCACTGGGGTCCATTACAAATTTACATTCTCTAATTGTAACTGGACCATCACTGCAGCAAACAAAGTAAAATACACTCATGCACTAGTCTATGATGAAGAGGTAACCCTTCTCCTCTCCAAGGCCAATCCCTCTACATATGCCCTTGATCTCATGTTTTCCTTCTTCTAGAGGAAATTACTCTATCCTCTTCTATTTTTCCTGGGTTTTCAATCTCTCCCTCTCTATTTTCTTTTCTATGATGTGCATTCATGCCAAAATCTTCCTCACTGTTAAAAAAAACCCTTCACTTAAGCTTACCATACTCTCAAGTTATCATACTATGTCTCTTCTCCATTTCAAAGTAAAATTCCTAGAAAAACCTGTCTACATTTGCTGCCTCAACTCTTCTCTTAAATAGTTCCAATTGTGCTGTTCTGCGTTCTGTGTCAATATAGTGTTTGCTGCCCAACAACTCCAGGAGAAATGCTAGGAGCAGAACAGAGGTCTGTACACAATGTTTGTAGATATGACCATCACCTTTGAGACAATGTTATGAGGGCATGTGGAAAATTATGTCAAAATTTGGCCATCCAGAGAAGTTCATCAGTATTAAACATCAATTTCACTACAGCATGCTTGCCTGGGATCTGGATAATAAACAATGCTTTTATCTTTTTCCCAGTCACCAATGAGTGAAACAAGTTCCCACGCTTTATAGCATTATGCTTTCAGCCATATTGTCAAATGCCATCAAAGAGGATGAACACAACATCTAGGTCACCTACAACATTGATGGTAAATTCTTCAACTTGAAAAAGCTACAAGCCAAGACCATTCAATTAGAAAGAGGGAGTATTGGTACATTTGCACATGATTGTGCCCTCAGTGCAGCCTCTGAAGCTGAGACGCAACAAAGTATGGATCATTTCTCTGCTGCTTGTGCTAGTTTTGGCCTAACAATTAACACCAAGAAAACAGAGGTGCTCCATCAGCCACCACCATACCCATACATCTGGAACCATTGCTTACACCAAATGGAGAAATTCTGAATGCTCTGAATAAGTTAGTTCACTTACCTTGGCAGTGTACTTTCTAGGGATGTGTACATTGATAACAAGGTTGATACACAAATTGCCAGAGTTAGCTCAGTGTTTGGGAGGCTCTGAAGGAAAGTATAGGAGAGAAGAGGTATTAAACTGACTACCAAACTGAAGGTCTACAGATGTTGTGCTAACTTCATTGTTGTATACCTGTGAAACCTGAACAGTATACCAACACCATGCAGGAAATTGAATCACTTCCATTTTTATTGTCTCAGGAAGATTCTGAAGATCACCTGGCAGAATAAGATACCAGACACTGAGATCCTTTCTCTAACTAAACTGCCAACCATTCAAACTCTACTGCAGAGAGCGCAACCATGATGAGCTGGTCACATTGTTTGAATGTCAAACACATGCTTGCCTAAAAGACTATTTTATGGAGAACTCACAGAGGGCAAGCCCTCACATGGTGGTCACAAGAAGCAATACAAGGACATTCTCAAGGTTTCTCTTAAGATCTTTGGACCTGATTGATGGGACACACTGGCACAGGACCACCTAGAATGGAATACCTTCATCAGAGAAGATTCTGTGCTCTATGAGCAAAGCAGAATTGAGGTACCTTAAAAGAAACATGAGATGCACAAATTTAGAAAATCCACCCCAAATGTTCACATGGACTATTTCTATCTGACCTAAGTTAGAGCATTCCAAGCTCATGAGTCTGACCAGCCACAGGTAGACACACTATAACTTGACTCTAATATAGTGATGTCATTTCGGTCCTCTTCAAGAAGGAAGGAAAAAAAACACCAACCTGTGTTCTGATGCTGGACAGAGAGAGAACAGATGGAGATACAACCCCACAAAGCAAATATAAGCCAAGCCAGTGCTAATGGCTTGGGGATACAAAGATGAAAAACATTAAATTAGAAGATAAACCCTCAAGGAGTTTATATTCTATTTGATGGAAAGTGGTATAGGAAAAACAAAAGTATTCAAAATATAAATTATCACATGCTAAGTGCTTAGGTCAGGAGCTGCTTGAGAAGAACATAATCATCAACAAGAAGAAGAAGAAGAAGAAGAACAGGTGATTGTATCTAGATCTTGAATATTTGCATAGCATCATGCATACATTAACTCCTTTGATCCTCATAGGAATCCTGAGGGTACATTCAACACACAAACATTCATTAATTACTTATTGTGTGCCAAGTCCTGTGATAAATGCCTGAGATTCAAAGACCAACAAGAAATAGTCCCTGACTTTGAAGAGTTTACAATCTAACAAGGAAAGACAATATGAGTGTGTATATAAAGATGTGTTTATATATACATGTGTTTATATGTGTTTATATACATATATACAAAAAATAATAGAAAGAACTAGTGACAAAAGGAACAGGAAAGTTTTTGTGCAGAACTTAGTACTTAAACTAGCGATTCTACTAGGCAGGAGTGAAAAAGAAGCATATTTCAGGTATAGAGGGCAGCCAGAACAAAAGCATGGAAGTGGGAGACGGGTGACCATGTATGAGGAACAGTAAGTTAGACAATAAACATTTATTAAGTACCTACTATATGACAGGCACTGTGCCAAGTGCTGAGGATTCAAAAAGAGGCAAAAGACAGTATTCTTGCCCTCAAGGAGATTACAATCTAATGAGTCCAGTGTGAATGAAGAGCAGTGAACATATAATAAACCTGAAAAGTAGGATGGTATCAGGTTGATAAAGGCTTTAAAATACCAAACAGAGGAAGTTATATCTGATTTGAAGACAAGTAACTCCACCAAGTCCTATCTCTGACATAACTGATGGGATGACTCTGAGCAAGTCACTTAACTTCTCTGTGCTCTGGGCAAATATAGGCAAAGCAGAGGTGGTAAAAGGAGTTTCCTCACCACAGAGTTCCCTGAATGTAAACAGTCTTTATCCTTATCATTACAGATAGTTGAGAGTCAATGGAAGTTATTAAGTAAAAGTGTGACATGACCTGAACTGTAGGAAAATCTCTTTGGAAGCTATGTGGAGGATGGATTACAATGGAGAGAGGCTTGAGACAAAAAGATCATTTAGTAAGTGACTGCACTAATCCAGTTGAGAGTTGACAAGGGTCTGGGACTAGGGAGATAGAGGTGTGAATGACAAGAAAGGGATGGATTAAGAGATATTGTGAAGATAGAAAAGACAAGATTTAGCAACTGGTTAAATATGTAGGATGAGGGAAGGAAGAGTCAAAGATGATATCAAAGTTGTGAATCTTGGTGACTGAACAATGGTGGTATCTTAAAGAGGAACAAAAAAGTTTGGGAGGGGGTGAAATTAGAAGATAAAGTTTGTTTTGGATAGGTTTTTTTTGAGATATCCAGTTCAAAATGCCTAACAGAAAATTTATGGTGCATGACTGGAGCATAGGAGAGAAATTAGGGTTGACAGACACCAGCATAAAGATGATAATGAAATCTATATGAACTAAGTTATGCAGGTATTATTACTTTCATATATGAGAAAACTTAGGTGGTTCTTAATGTGATAAAAACCACCATTTTACAAATAGAGACATTGAAGATCTTTGTGAGAAGCAAAGTGGTTTACCCAGAGTAACACAGCTAGTGAGTGGCAAAGTTGGGATTTGAAACCAATCTTCCTGGGTCTAAATCAAGTATTCTATCTATTACACCA
Source organism: Pseudochirops cupreus (assembly GCA_028627135.1). Lineage (NCBI taxonomy): Eukaryota > Metazoa > Chordata > Mammalia > Diprotodontia > Pseudocheiridae > Pseudochirops > Pseudochirops cupreus. The sequence continues at coordinate 141,979,873 of CM053583.1, forward strand.
TTCTACGCCTATGAGGACCATCTCCAGTCATCCTGCTCTTTATCTTGCTAGTAGACCCAGATGGTTCCAGTGACTTTGCACACTCCTCCCTCACTTAAATCCAATTCACTTGCATGTCATGGTATCCCCTCCCTGAAGTCATGGTCCTCTTCAAGAATAAAAGACAAACAAGTTACCCATCCCCCCATGCTAGCATGTTTAATGACCAACACCATCTTAAAAATTGACACCCTCTCCCCACTGCAGCTACTGTCTTTTCACAGTATCAAATTGATCCCAGCTGAAATAATCCAAATTGTTTATGTTTGAATAATATCTTTTAGAGTCCCTGGGCCTTTGATCAAGTTTTCTTGTAATTGCTTGTGCTAAGCAACCTTTTAAGATAACTATATTTATTATCTAAAGTAAACCTTTGAAATAAATTCCAAACCTCTCACTAAGAAAGGCAAATTAGGCAACAGTGCCTAGTGTACTCATTAAGGGTAAACAGCTCAGTCAGTTTAGTTACTAATCACTTTTCTCCCCTTCTTGTTAAGAGCAAGTGGAAGAAGTGGTAGTTAAAATCCTGGAAACACAGCAAGTCATTAGTATTAGGACAGACCTAATTAATTCAATTAATTCTTTTTCTTTAATTTCTTTCTTCCTTCCCTCTTCCTTTTCTTTTTTCTTCCTTTCTCCTCTCCATCCTTTCTTCTTTCTTTTCATTCTAATACAAAAGGAGACTTTGACCTCCTCCATTTCTAGACTGGACCAGTTCATGCCTCCTTAGGCAAATTGATGGCTTCTCCACTCCCCTGGGGCTTATCATATTAAGTGAAATTAATTCAGATTTCTATTCAACTTAGCCTACTATCACTCACTCGGAACTCCAGGACTCAAGAGAATTGACAGCCTCAGCCTCTCCAATAATAGGCAAGTGCCACTACACCCAGCAAAGCTTTATCCTTTTACAATTAGTCAAATGACCATGATTAAGTCTCTTCCTTCTCTGAGCCTCACTTTATTCACGTACAACACAGCAAAAATTCTTACACTATTTACCTTTACATAGCTATTGTGGTAGGACTATAAAGTGTTTTGTGAACCTCAAGAAAGGTGTGTTATAAATCTTTCCCTGATTCGATACTCCCCTGACATGTTAATACACTATCTCTCCTCACATTTTATTGTTATTACTTATCTATGTACAAATTTTATCCCCTCAGAAAAATGTGAATTCTTGAAGGTAGGAATTTATTTTTTTTATTTTGACTTTCTGTCCTCAACACATGACCCAGCTACTCTGCTTATTCAACAGGTTGAAAGGCAGAGAGTGGTCCAGACCTGTGATATAAAAACTCTATGGGACTCCTGGTATGAAAATTCCCTCCATGTGATTGTATTGATTTGTTTTGCAGGACTGTCCACATTTGTTGCAAAGAAGGGCCTCCTTCTTTGCAGAAGGTAGGGCCAGGGAGGAGAGGAGAAACACTGATGAGTAGTCAGAAAGATGGAAAAAAAAATCAATAAATATTTTAAATGCACAGAAAAGAAAAACACTTGATATACAGATGAGGACACAAATAGAGCTAGAGCAATTTCATTACTACCTTGTTAAATTTGATATATAATCCTCTTTCTTATTAATCTTGGTATATTGAACTGTTTGTGGTTTTTGATGATCATTTAGTTTACAATAAAAGAGAAAAAAAAAAGAAACACCCTCCATTTGGCACAGATATATGTCCACAGCATGGCTATAACTGATAGTCAGTGAGTGAGTCACTCAGGGTCATATAGCTAAACAGTGCCAGACGTAGACTGACCTCTAGAGCCAGTCCTCTATTTACTATCCCACACTGCCTTATACATAGGAGGTGTTGAATAAACACTTACTGTTGAATTGAATTGATTTAGTGATAATGATATATGGGAATCTTTTGTAGATGCTTATGAGTATTCATTAATATTCCTTGTATAATGGCACTGACACATTGTGGAAAGTGGATGTTCTTCTATACACATCAATCAAGCATCACATCTCCAAAAAATGCTGCTATTGTTCATCCTTTCTTCTAGAAGAGGACCAATAACATCACAAGGATGATGTCTTGACTTGTGAGTAAAAAGAATTTAAGTGAAACAGAGTTTCACAAAGTTGTCAGCCTCACTCTCTCCTCCAGAGTCATCAGAGTCCAATGGCAAGACATAAGTCAAGACAACTCCCCATCCCCAACCCCCAACCCCAAAAATAATACTAAATGCCTCTTGGACTAGCCTTAAAGTTGAAATAATAATAATTGCTCACAATTTTTTTTTTAGCACTTTAAGGTTAACAAAGTGCTTTCCTAATAAATAAATAAAAACAACAAAAACCTTGTGATGAAAACAGTAAAAGTATTATCAGCTCCATTTTACGGATGATCACGCTGTCAGAATTCAAACTCAAGTCTTAACTGAAATCCAGCACTCTTTGGATTACAGTAGGTTGCCCTGTGGCTAATTTATGGGAGGGAATAGCCAGCAACTACATGTAATTAGACCCACATTAATGAGATCATAGATCTACTGGAGTTTCAACAGCTGCATCTCATAATGGCCAATAAAAATCAGGTAGGAGGAATGAATCCAGCCTATGCTTTATTGAGAAGATGGTGTTGTGGATCAATTTCACCATCTACTTTATTCATTGAAATAACTTAAAATGCACACGAGTTAGGTAAAAACACCCTAGAGAATTAGGAATGGAGCCCATTTCCATAGCAGCTGCCACTGGTTAACTTGGCCTGATAGTCTATTCTGCCTTCTACTGAAGCAAGATAACACTGGGTAGAAATACTTTGGAAGAAAAGTTTCCTCCAGGCAGTTCCTGGATCACAACCACAAAAGTGATCAACTAGAACAGAGAAAATTAAAAAGTTAAAGGATTAAAGAGTAAGTTAATTTCAGGGAGAATGGATATGGTGAATAATAAAAACTTGAAAACTGAAAATGGTTTTCCAGTTAGGGAGAAGCATTTGAATGACAATGGAACATTCAGCCCAGTTCCAGTTGCGGGATAAATGAGTTTCCAGTGTTAGCCAATTTCCATATCTGTAGTTATTTTCTATTTGTCATTGTTAGACAAAGTCGACTTATCCACTCAACAACCCACTGACTTTTTCCCCCTTTTTTCCTCCAGTCCAGTTCTTTTGCTATAGGACTATCACTGGAAAGTTACACATCTTTTGTCATAATGCTAAGTATAAGCTACATAGACCAAAGACTGAATGAAAATATACTGGCCAAGGTATCAGGGGCACTGGAGATATGAGCCGTTGCTAAGCGATGAAACAGTCACCTGGATTCTTATCTCTCAAGGAAAGTCAAACCTCTTCACTAATACCTTGAGAGAATTGGAGAATTTGTAGATGAACTGACAAATGTCTCAGCCAAAATGTTTCTTCTCACACCTTAACTAAATTTCATGAGTTTAAGTAAGATTAAATTTAGGATTATTTGGATCATAGATTTAGAGAAAGAAAAAACCTTAGGCACCACATCCTCACTGAATTTCAGAGCTAGAAGAGATCTCGGTGGCCGTCAGTTTCAATCCATACCTGAACAAGAAAATCTTCTACAATATACCTAGTAATAGGTCAGCCAACTTTAGTTTAAAGACATGCATTGATAGACAATCTACTGCCTCCCAAAGTAGCCCTTATGGATAGCTCCACTTGTCAGGAAGTTTTCCTTAATGTAAGCCTAAATTTGTCTCTTTGCAGCCTTCACCCAGCTCCTAGCTCTGCCCTCCAGAGTGGAAGAGAACAAATCTAGTCCCTATTCCATATAATAGCTCTTCAGTCCCCCCCCTCTTCAATCTTCTCATCTCTAGGTTAAATATCGTCAAAACATCCAATATAAACACCCTTGTTTTGAGAGGTGCAGAAACTGAGAGACCCAGAAAGGTTGAGAGACTTACTCTAGGAAGTAAGTAGCAGGGCAAGAATTTGAATCCAGATCTTCTTAATCCAGACAGCAGGCTTCTTCCCATTATAGTATACTGCTTCTTTAATTTGCCCAGTCACACTGCTAATAATTGTCTGAGGCCAGATTTGAATTTAGGAAGATGAGCCTTACTGACTCCAGGTCTGGTGCTCTTTCAACTGCACCACCTAGTCCCAAAGTCTCAAACTTCACCCCAGGCCATATCCAGATATCCTGATCTATGTCTTGCCATTGGACCCACATGGCTCCTGAGGAGAGAGTGAGGCTGGTGACTTTGCACAGACCTGCCTCACTTAAATCCAATTCACTTGCAAGTCAAGGCATCATCTTCCTGATGTCATTGATCCTCTTCAAGAAGAAAGGACAAAAAACAAAAACTGCTTTTTTAATAATCTAGGCTTTAGGATATTCCAAGATTTGGAAAGTTCAAAAATTTTCAGTAAGAATGACCACATACCCATCCCTCCGAGTCAAAATCAATCAATCTTCCAGCATGAAGCAATAAGAAAGATCCATTTAATTTAATACCTCTCCATGGAATGAGCTCCCCTACTTATAGGGAAGCGAGTTTTCTGCCAACGATGATGATCAAGCCAAGAAGAAAAGAGCACTTTTATGGAGATACTGTAGAATATCCAGGTTTCCAGGCAAGCGTCGGATGGATGACCTCTGAAATTCTTTCTAGGTCTCAAGTTCTATTATTCTATGACCTTAGAAATCATTGAGTGCAAGAGGCTGTGATGCTATGGTAGGTACGATTTTTTCCCTTGAGAAGATATAAAATCAATGTTCTGAACTTATGAAAAGGAATTTGTTGCAGGTTTCTTGTTCAAAGATAGACTAAAATTGGTCTGACTATGTCACTCCCCTACTCAATCAACTCCAATAGATTTCTATGGTCTCTAGGATAAAAAATAAACATTGTTTTGATTCTAAAGCCATTTACAGCCTTTCCCCAACATATCATTCTAACCTTACTGGACATTACTCCCCCTCTTTCACCCTGTAATCTAGACAAACTGGCTTACTCTCTGTTCTACATGATACTCCATCTGTTATCTCTTTTTTTTTCTAGGCAATTGGGTTAAGTGACTTGCCCAGCATCATGCAGTTAGTAAATGTCAAGTGTGTGAAACTAGAATTGAACTCAGGTCTTCCTGACTCCAGGGCCATTGCTCTATCCACTGAGCAACCTTAGCTGCATGCCTATCTTTTATCTCCATACCTTTACACTAGTAATCCCTCCTGTCTGAGATGCACTTGCTTCTTCCCTCCACTTCATTCCTTCAAGGCATACCTCAAATACTACCTTCTGTATGATATGTTTCCTGATCTCTACCCCAAACTGTTAGTATCCTCCTAACTACCTTGTTTTTAATAACTTCAAATTTATTTTCTTTCTGTTTGTTCTGTATAGATGTATATGGGCAGCTAGGTGGAGCGGTGGAGAGAGTACCAGGCCTGGAGCTAGGAAGATTCATTTTTCTGAGTCCAAATCTAACCTCAGACGCTTACTAGCTGTGAGACCTTAGTCAAGTCACTTAACCCTGTTTGTCTCAGTTTCCTCATCTATAAAATGTGCTGGAGAAGGCAATGGCAAACCACTCCAGTATCTCTGCCAAGAAAATCCCAAATGGGGTCACAAAGAGTTAGATATGACTGAAAAAGACCAGACGACAAAAGATATGTATGTTGTAAGTTCCTAGTGAGCAGAAATTGTTTCATTCTTTGAATTTGCAGCCCCTATGGCTACATGCAGTCGATGCTTAAGAAATGCTTACTGATTGACTAATTTAGTCTTGTTCTGACCTCAGCTGTGACATAGCCTGCATCTAAGGGTTACCCTGCTCTGTTACTAGGGTAGGGGTTGTTTTTATACTTGAAAATGTTCCTTGTAACTAGTGTATGTATAGAGAAGTTGTAACATCCATTGTTTCACCTTCCTGTCAACCAAGTCTCTTGGATCTATCCAAACTAGATGATTTTATAACTGAATAACTCCCCCTATAGACAACAAGAAAGAATATGAACTATCATTCTCAGGCTTATCTCAAGCTTAGGAGGTAGCATGATGGAAAGAGAAAAGCATGCAATTACCAAGCATGGTGATAGTCACTGCTGCTAAGGAGGCTGAGGTAGGTGGACTGCTTGAGTTCAGGAGTTCTGAGCTGAAATAAGCCATCAGGTGTTCTTACTAATTCTGCCATCAATATTACAAGTCACAGAGAGCGGCTGTTGCAGCAGTATTGGTCACTAGACTGCCTAACGAGGGTAAACCGGCCCTAGAAAAATAGAGCAAGTGTGGGATCTGGCCCATGAGTGATGCTGACCTTCCAATCTGGGCAAGATGGACAGAACCAGTCTTCCCAAAACAAAAACAAAATGAAACACACACACACACACACACACACACACACACACACACACACCTCGAGTTCAAGTCAAAAGACATGGATTTAGCTCCTGGTTTTGTCATTTGCTATGGCTTTGTACAAATCACTTCAAATCTCTGGGCCTCACTTAGTTTCACTTGAAAAATAAGAAGGTTTCTCTAGATCAGTGGTTCTCAACCTTTGGGTCGCAACCCCTTTGGGGGTTGAACGACTGTTTCACGGGGATCACAGGGATCACCTAAGACCATTGGAAAACACATATTTCCAATGGTCTTAGGAAGTGAGACACCACTCCTCTATCCGTCTCCAGGCAGGTCCGCCCACATGCATATATGCCCACATATGAGTATTAAAGGGTCGCAGCATTAGGAAGGTTGAGAACCACTGCATCTAGATGATCTCTAAGGTCCTTACAATTCTAACTATGATCCTAATGTCTGAGCTCCTAGATTCAGTGGTACAATTTGCCTGTGGATGGTATAGTTTCCACTGAGTCTGTCATTTTGTTAATGGATTCTATTACCTTTTAGAAACAGTCACATAGAACCATGAAATCAGAGTATCCCAAAGGAAAGATAAGATCTTAGGGGTCTCCTAGCATGTTTAATCATGAATCCCTTCCACAGTATCCCTAACAAAACTTCTTCTTTGAACAATTCAATGAATGCTAGGGAATTTGCTCCTTCATGAGGTAGCTCAAAGATTACACTCCAAACCAATGGCAATATTGCTATTGGTATAGGAAACAGGTCCTCAGCCTTGCTCCTTGTGGAGACAATACTGGGCCAGGAATTCTCCTCCTTACAGCAATGCATTGTAACAGTTTTCAAAAAACGTGATCCAAATTCTGTGTTCTATTCATGAATTTCTACCATCAATAGTCATTCTGACCAGTGGTCACACACTGTCAGCCCTTGCCTTTCCCTGGAATATTCCTTAAATTACAAATCCTATAACTCCAGCGAACTGTTTATGCTAGTTTTATTGATGTAAACTCCTTTCTGTGTGTTTGGTGAGGATAATATTAGCAAAGACTTTGTGACAAAGTGATTACCAATGGATAAATGTTGCCAATCTTTAAGTTTAAGAAAATATAAAAGGAAGACTATGTTTATCAAGTCAAGTTTACCATTCTTCTTAATTTATGCAAAATAAATCACCATCAGCATAACTTTCAAATCAGTTCCTGCCTTTCCTCCCCCTTTGGATAGCATCTTTTCCTAACAAGGAATCATGGTCTGATTAGGTAGGGAGTTTGATTGTGATATGAAATCACAAAGTTGCTCTTTGAAATCTGTACATCTAACTTTATAGACCTAGACAAAATAATAGTAAAATTCATTTGGGGGAGCAATAGTTCTTGACTCTCAAGGGAATTTTTTTAAGGGGCAGGTTATCTTTTATTGAGTTTGAGTGTAAGAACACTTGGACCCCATCACCACACAAAATCCAGCTCAATAAAGTTTTAAATGGCCAGTAACTTTGTCAATTAAATCTGCCAGTCCTGGCTCAATTCCTAGGACAGACGGAGAGATTGGTTCTATCTTAGCACGCCCAGCATCTTGGATGAAGTTCACAGTTAGTCCTAGTACTTTGGCATGACTAAGCAATTCAGCCAGAGACTCTCCATCAGGAACTCAGACCACCACTTTGGGCTGACCACAGCATTCCCACTGTTTCAGAAGCTCTGGGTTTTTCCTTTGCACTTGTTTGTAAGCAGAAACAGCAGCATAAGAACACTGAGTTGCCACTTTTCCTTTCCCCATCTTCATGTCATTGAGAAGAACAAGAATCACCTTGACCTCCCCACTCTCTCCTAAGATGCTGATTTCAGCCTTAGCCTCTGGGCTTTTCTTATTCACTGGGTTTGAACCACTCACCATGGGGGTCCTGGAGGTCTCAGAGGTCCCAGCCCAAACATGTGCCACAGGCCACTCTAGCAACCATGCTCAGAGACCTGGGAAATAGTGGAAGCTTCCATCCTATCAATGGGCCACACTGAAGAGCCATACCCTCTCTTCTGAGAATTTTTTTTAAAGTAGGAATGAAGAGGAAACAAATCTCAAATTACACTAGAAAGAAGTAATCATCAAAATTAGTTGCTGATGGTTAAAAATAGAAAAAGAGCTCAGTGGAACCAATTAGATGAGGAATAATTTTTAAAAAGAAAAACAAGTGAACTCAACAACCTAATGTTCAATAAACCTGAGAGCACAAGTTATTTAACAAGATCTCCTAGAAAGCATGTCGGCAGAAATTTGATTTAGACCAACAGCTTACACCATATACCCAAATAAGCTCAACATACATATATGCCCTAAATATTAAAGGTTCTACCTTAATATAATTAGAAGAGAACCAGATCAAGTATCTCTCTTAGTTATAATTCTGGAAAACCTTTGGTATAATTTTATTTGCACTGTCTCCAAAGAACTACAATTTTGAAGGGGAGTAGAGACCTCTATAGTGGACATGCATAAGCTGTAATGTATTAACAAGAATCCATTAAATTGTGAACTCTTTGAGGGCAGGGACTCTTTTGCCTCTTTTGGCATGTTTAGCACTTAGCACAGTGCCAAGCATATTGTAGGTACTTAATAAATGTTTATTGACTAATAATAAATAAAATATTTTTTAATTTTTTTAAATATTTTATATTATATATTATATAAATAAAATATTAAATAAAATATTTTTAAAAAAATAAAAACTTTCAGAAGTGGTTCCAAAAAAAAACAACAACAACAACAACAGAAACATAGATAACTAGCAAAGAAGGTGGTGTTTTTAGGTAGCAAGATCAAAGAACAACAAATATGGACAGCCCATTTAGTCCACTAGTATCTTTGTAATGTCAAGAGACCCATAAGAATATCTCTAGTATGAGGGGTAGATTCCTATGGGGAAATTTCAGGAGGATAAGGACAAGAATCATACTAAGAAGAAAATGAGATGAAAAGCAATCCATGTTACTGAACAAAGTACCCACAATCGTGAAATAACATCCATTGAAAAATCCAGTTATTTTTATTATTCATGTTATTAATTTAAAATTATTTTTATTAGTAGTAGAAGGATGGCCAGAATTGTACTTTAAAATATCCTACCTTTTGTGGACTGAAGAGATAATATTTGTAAAGTGCTCAGCACATTGCTTGGCACATAGTAGGCCCTTAACAAATGCTTCTTCCCTTCTTTCCCCCAGACATCAAAATATTCTTGAAGAACTCACCAAATTGAATTAAAATGATCCATTATGACAGATTAAAATGTTGCCCACAGTTGCCCAGATATAACATTGATTCAAAAAAAATTTAAGAACATTAAAAAAAGATTTTGCCATATCAAATACATATGATCTCCATGTGGCAGAGAATGAAAAGTTTTCAAAATACGGAAACTAGATAGAAGAAATCAAAATCATCTAGGAACTAGATGAGGCATATATCCTACTTATCACCCTCCCTGTTATTAGAGTTGTCCAAAAGATGCTTTCAGTGAGCCTTCATATATCTTAATAATTTAATTCAAATATAAAATATATTTATTTTATCCACCTATGTAGTAGTCTGCAGAAAATTAAATATGAAAGAATAATAGCAAGATAGTAACTTGTGCCAGGACCATTTCTAGCTGAACTCAATCAAATAATATCAGAAGAAAAACTTTTTTCTATAGTAATTATAGTAAACATAGTGATACTCCTTAAGAGTTTTCAGGAATTATAAACAATTTATCAAAGAGGGGAAGTATTTCCATTTCAGAAAAGGCAGCAATGATGGCAGCCCCCTTATTGACTATGCCGGAGAGATCATGGAGCTCACAGAAGAAAGTGTTTTAACCTTATTCCAGGAGATAGAAGATGATGCAGTATTCTATTATCCCAAATGACAAGTGATTTATTGGAATAGTTTCTTTTCCTCCAAACTGTTTTAAACTATTATTTTTTTCCTGCAATTGCCCTGATTCTTCACCTTATTGCATGTACCAGGCTCTGAGTATTTGAATGCTAATTAAAAAAAAAGTACCAGTCTTAGCTCTAGAAAGCTTCCCTTTAGTGGCATAGCAAAAAACTTAGCTTAACCCTGTTATGTGTTCAGGGCAGCTTTTATTTAAGGAACCTTTCTTTCCCAACTTCATTTGTATTGCCAGTGCCTGGCTCATAGTAAGAGCTTAATAAATGCTAGCTGACTAATTGACTGACCCAACATGCAACACAAACCAATTAAGAAGACTCAAGGAAGTAATTTCTCCCCTCACTGCCCCTGGTAATTTTCTAAAATTCCTGCTTAAGGAAACCATTGTAAACATAATATGGATTTAGAATGGGGAAGGACTTTAAAAGTTCATCTAGATCAAACTAATCATGTAATAGATGAGAAAACAAATACTCAAGTTAGAAAAGTGGGTTTCCCAAGTCACAAAGGATCTTAAGATTATCCATTTGGAACTGGAAGGTACCTTAGAGACCTCAACCCCTTCATTTAATAGATAAGGAAACCGAGGTCCCATGGGTTAAATGCTTCGCCAAGGGTCCTTCGAATACAGTTATCCCTTTCATTTTTCAGGGTTTAGGGGTGTACCTGCAATCTGGAAAATCCATGTAAAAATTTCTGGCCCTCCCTTAATATCAGAAAAGAAGTCTGAATTTTTTCTTTTTCTTTTATGGGGTGCTCACAGTACTTTATTGTAAAATTCAGGGTTTTTTGGACATAGGTTATATGTAGGTCAATGTTAAGTAAAAATATCATATGAAAAAGAACTTTTTCTGCCTTGTCTGTAGGCCTTCCCATGTCATCTGTGGCTTTTGCAAAACTTCCCAAAAATTCCCATTTAATTTCTTATGCCACCCCACAGTATAATGAAACCACAATGTAGAAAGTCTGGATGTAGAAGGGATAACTGTAGTGAATAAAGAGCCAAGATCTGAACCAAGGCCATTTTTAAATCAAGAGAGTTAAAGTTGCCTGGTGAGTAGAACCTAGATCTGGAGTCAAAAAGACCTGCGTTGAAATCTGGCCTTACTAGTTTTGTGATCCTGGGCAAGTCACTTAAAGTCTGTCCCCCTCAGTTTCTTTATCTATAAAATGAGGATAATAGTTGCACCTACCTCTCCCACTTGTTGTAAGGATTATCAAATGAGATAATATTTATAAAGCACTTTGCAGACCTTCCAGTTCTATATAAATATATTTTTATTTATTTTATTAGAATTTTTTTATTTTTTTATTTTTTTATTATTTATTATTATTTTATTATTAAATCCAGCCCTCTTCCCACCAGCCTCCCAAACAGGAGGCTATGTGGCAGAGCTATAAATCAGTATCGTTATCTATTTTTTTTTAAAGTTAGTTGAATAGCACAACATCTAAGGATCCTTCCTGCTCTAAAACTATGCTGTTATTCTGACTTCAAGCTTAAGAGGAAAATTCTTTTATTTGAAAACAGCACTCTGCTTACATGTACATTAAAGTTATTTCTGAGGCAGCCCAGGGATGGAAGTCAGTTTGGTGAGGCTGGGGTGATTATGGACATGCCATTTTTCAGACTTATTGGTAGAAGCCTGTAAAGGATGTGAGGCTATTCATTACATCATAGTCTACTATAAAATCATAAGAAGACTGGCTTTGCTAAAGGTTCTGAGATTAGGATAAAATTTTTCCTCAAAAAGTTCTTCTCCACTGAAAAGATGACAGCCTCATACTTTAGGCCACCCTTGGAATGGTAGATTCTGATTAAACTTTCAGATAGTGGATCAGTGGAGAAGGGGGTCCAAACTGCTGAGTCAGTGCTTTCCAACTTTGATACCTGCTTGACAAATTGCTCAGATTCCAGTAGCTAATGAGCCATTGTTATCTGTGCTCTGGAGACGTACAAATTAAGTTCTGGAAGACAAAAGATTGCCCCTCTAGGATGTCTCCCTTGATCAATCCTCCTTTGTACTCCTGTTGCAGATTAAAATAAGGGCAATATATGTGAATGAAGGAGGCCTCAAGGGGACAGCAAGCTGTAAAAGGGAGCAGTGTGGTTACATACCTACTATATGATGGGGGAAATACGATGTATTAATATCCAAGTATTAAATTAGAAATCAGGAGAAGCGGGTGTTACTAAGTTGCTGTGTGGTCTGGGCTAAATCACTTAACCTATCTCATCTTAAAACATGAGGAGGTGGAAATAGGTCATCTCCAAAATATGTTAAGGCTAGAAAATTATGACTCTGAAGCTAGCTAGTTTACATATATAAGTATCCAGCTATCTGGATTGTAGGGTATTTTTGGTATAAATCAAATGGATCAAATGAGATTAGGTAGAGAAAGCATTTTAAAAACTTTAAGTCGGACTGATGCTAAGTGAGAAGAGCAGAACCAGGCAAAACCTGTACACAATCACAGACACATCGTACATATGATGACCAACCTTGATAAACTGGACTATCCTCAACAACGCACAGCTAAAGACAACTCTACAAGCCTCAGGATGGAAGGAGATACCTAAACTCAGAGAAAGATATAGAAAGACTATAGTTTAAATGGAG
>CM053583.1:141993269-142037792 GCA_028627135.1 Pseudochirops cupreus
CATAGGAGAGAATAGACTGGGGGAGGGGGGAAACACTGGGATGGCTGATTTGGGGTGGTGGGCGGGGGAAAGACGGGGAGAAAATATGTAACTCAAAAAAATTTTAATAATAAAAAAAAAAGAAAAAAAAAAGAAAATAGTTGTTCTTCTGTCAGCAAGATCTTCTATGGCTTGTGTATGATGCTTGTCTGACAGATGCTCCACAAGGAATATCATTGAGCCCCTATGGTACTTCCCTAGGTAAGAGTGCCCCACACCCCACTCCCTCTGATCAATAAGTATTTCCTCAGCACCTACTATTTGCCAGCCCCTATACTAACCCTTGAGGATACAAGTACAAATAAAAGGTGGCATGAGAGAAGGTGCTAGCATTTGGGGCAGTTAGGAAAGGCTTCATCCCAGTATATCAAATTGCTTCAAGTTAAGGTACCCTGTGAATTGCTCAATCATTAAGGTAACTGGTAAAATGTGTGAAAGTTTCATTGTGAATTTATAAAGCTGCTTTTTTTTTGGTGTTAAGATTAGGAGATGATAGAGTAAGACAAAATATGTTATTAGGGTTATTAATTCATTATTTATTCATTATATTCATTAATTATTAATTCAACTTTCTAAAAAGCTTAAAAAATTACAAAATAGCATGAGAATATACTCAGTATGTTTGCCATAAACTATAATTTGAATTCACATTTCTATAGTACTTAATACAGTGTTTGACACATAGTAGGCCCTTAAATGGTTGAATGATATGTAATATATAATATATAATATAGACAATATATACCTTTCCTCTCAGCAGCCTTGTAAAGTAATATGAGTATTCTTCTCCAGTTTACACATGAAAAACTTGTTCAAAGAGACTAAAGGAGTTTCCCAAGGTTTCATAGCCAATTATTCAGGGAGCTGAGACTCAAACTCAGATCTTCTGACTCCAAGTCCAGTGCCCATTCCATTACACCTTTATTTTTATACAAGGGTAAAGACTCTCTAATAGGAGTATGGCTGAAATTACATTTATATGTTGTTATCATCTATCCACACTAAAAAATATTTAATTATTTCTTTTCTTAGAATCACAATGAAGCTATTTTAGTTCATTAAATTATTCAAAAGAATTTCCAATCATGCTTTATCATAACACAGTCTCACAAAGCCTGCTTACTGTCTCTCCACCAGTTGAATCGACAACCAAAAAGAACACTAAATCAAATGATCAATAGACACTTACAAATTGGGCCCTTGTCCAGCAGCAATCTCTTCATGGGGTATTGGATAAAAAGTTTCATAAATTCTTCTATTCTCAGATCCATGAATGGCATATAAATTCATCTTGTCAATTCCAGGTCGGAAATATTCCCAAGGAAGAAGTGTAGTTCCATTCCACTCATTCCCACCAATCCCTAAAATTTAAATCCAATTCTTTCTTACATGTGATGGGCATGGGGCAGGGAGAAAAGGGAGAAAAAAGAAAAAGATGAATACTTAAATCAATATAATTTAAAATGAAATATATTTTCCAGCTAGGATAAAAAGGGAAGTTGTCAACTGAGCAGAAAATACCTGATATTTGATATGTGGGAAACAAATAAGAATATATAAGACTATGATCAATTTACTGGTGAGAAGCGATCAAAAACATGAACAAATAGCTCTTAATAGAAAAAATACAAAATATAAACAATAATATGAAAGATTCCTCCAAATCACAAAAAAGAGAAATGAAAATTAAAACAGCTTTGAGCTTCACCTCACACACAGCAAATTGGCAAAGACAACAGAACTAATTTTGGAGAAGCTAAAGTAGTAACAGGCACATTCATAACCATTGGAGAAGCTATGAATTAATCAGTCCATAAGCATGAAGTGCTTACTATATGCCGGGCATTGTGCTAAGCCCTGGGGATACAAAAAGAGTCAAAAGGCAATCCCCACCCTAGAAGAGCTCCCCATCTAATGGGAGAGATAGCAAGTGAACAAACACGTCTTTGCCCATGTGTGTAAGTGATATACATGATAAACAGGTTATAATTAAGAGAGAAGCCAATAAGTTTAAGAGGTTTAAGAAAGGTTTAAGAGATTGCTAGGATTTTAGCTGGGATTTGAAGGAAACCAGGGAAGCCAGGAGGTAGCAATGAGGAAGGAAAGTATTCCAAGCATGGAGTACAGCCAGAGAAAATTTCCAAACACAAGAGATAGAGCAAGAAGACCAATGTTACTGAATCAAAAAGTACATGGTGACAGGGGGAACCAGAGGACTGAAATGGTTGCAGAAGACAGGGCTAGGATATTAAGGACTTTGAAGACCAAACACATTTCCACTCAGGAGAATATGACTATAGACATTCTGGAGAGTCCACAAGCAACACTGGTAAGAGAGCATTTCTTCTCATTGCTTCTTAACAATCATGCTATATCACATAACTATATAATATGTGTCAACATTTCAAGAAACCACAATAACATATTTCTATATTTCTAAATTCGTATTTCTATAGGGCTCTAAGTTTATAAGTACTTTTTTTTTCCAAATACTAAAAAGTAGGAAGTGACACTATTATCATTCCCATTTGACAAATCAGGAAACTGAGTCCAAGAAGGGTTATACTACCTGCCTATGGTTATACTCTATGCCCATTATAATGAAAAATTTTAAATCTGACACAGTAGTGCCAAAGCCAAGACTGCAAACGAGGATCCCTCTCCATAAACAGCATTTGTACATCCCAGTGTCTCCAAAATGTGAGACCTAAAATACAAAAACACAAGGACCTATCCCTAAGATCAAATTTCACATGTATTCGTTTAGCTCCTTAAAAAAAACTTAAAAACAAATCAGTACAATTAATTCAAAAGTAACTAAATGTGACAAGCATAGTAATCACACGGTAAATGCTTGTTCCTGGAATTAAGTACACACTAATCACATGCTAAATGGATGACATTAATTGAATTACAGAGGAAGGAACTACATGAGCCTTGTTCTAGTTCTACAAGGGTGAGAATTTTGTTTCAAATATCAGTTCAGAAAATGTGACCTTCCTTCTTCCTCCAGTGGCTGACTAAATGGTGAAATACTTAAATGGTTGGCATATGGAAGAGAAATGGACTTGTGCTACTTGGTCTGAGAATGCAGAACTAGGATTGAAGGAGGGAAGTCACAAACACCCAACTTTAGATTTAATTTAAAGAGAAATGGGACCTATTAAAAAACAGAACTGGCCTCAGAAAGCAATGGCTTCCCACTCATCGCAGGTCTTAAACAAAAAGTTTGATGGCATCTTGTTGAGGCTAGTGTAGAAAGGACTCTCGTTCACAACTCGTTTGGAATGGCTTCTGAGTTTCCTTCTGACTCTGAGATCCTGGGCTTCTGACAAATATACATGACATCAATTGAATTACTGAAGATGGCATAAATTAACCTTTATCAAGTTCCTTGATACATAAGCATATATTTTTGTTGCAAATACCCTTTCAGAACAACGTGCTCTTCCTTTCTTATTCATTGGTTTATCACTATCTTTCCCCAGTTGTTGGTGCTGCTCCCTTGCTCCTCCCACCCCTAAAATTGTGTTTCCTCTGTATTTACATTTTATATATGTTGTATTCATCTATCTCTCACATTAGATATTTTTAAAAGTGCTTAGCACACAGTAGGCACTATATAAATAAATAAGTATTGAATGAATGACAGTCTTTATATTCAAATTCATCTCCTCAAACTCTATAACATTTTTTACCATAGCAAGACTTAAAATCCAGAACACAAGCAATCATCTGTCAGAAAAAAAAAAACTGACATTGATTACCTAAGCTCATTTTTAACAGGCTGCCTGTTCTCTTTCTTCAAGTCATAATATCAACGATGCACTTGGGAAAGAATGTAACGCCTCCAATATGGAGATCAAAATTCCTCTCATCTAAACCTGCAACGGTGGAATCAATCCCTACAGGACTATGTGCCTTTTTTCTTGAAGGATACAGACAGCTGAAAATGAAGGGTTTATTAGTACTTTAATATTGAAGCAAACTTCCCAGGTGGCAGAAATAGTTCAGTAAACTTTTAATAGAAGAGTCACATTAAAAGAGGAGGCCCCAAGGTATAGTTCTTAATTTAAAGGGCATGAGCTAAGGAAGCTGCCTTATACAGGAAGTTCATAGGACAGGGGGCTTCATTTTGTTTGAAATAGATATGGTGGGGCAGAGAGTGGCACATGCATGTAGTCAGCCTATACAATTACCCCACCCCACTTAAAGTGACTGACAAGATGCTAAGTTCTGATAACTTTGTCGGGTAAGGGAACAAATCATTGAATCAAGGTGTGAATAAGTTCTATAAATCAGTCAATAGGCATTTCAACTAGACGGAACCAAAAATCTGTTCAGATGAGTTGAAGGACTTGGTCATGTTCTGTGGGTCTTCAAAAAATTAATGATAATAACAGATCAGTTCAGAACCCTAGAGATTCAAGTGTCTGGCAATTGAGAGGAGAGAGCATCTTCACTGTCAGAAAGCAAGAGAAATGCCTTGGCCTTGGTTTTGACTTCAGTCTCAGTCTCCTATCCCTAAACTTGATCAGAGAAGGACATTGTGAACTTCAGAGAAACATGATTTGGACTTTTCATAAGTTATCTTGAAGCATCTCCAAATTGTGGAATACCAAAATCTGAAGAATTAAAATTGATTGTTCACCCAAAAACATTGAGAGTTGCATGGAAGAAATGAGTAAATACTGTCTAAAGCCATACTGTGGTTGTTTCAACTATGTCATATTTACATAACTAGTGTTCAATGAAATACAAAATAGCACAGAATTGCATAGGAAATGTGATGTGAAATATATTTAACCACCAGAGGATGATACTCTTGACTTTTTCAGTGATGATTGTCTTGGAGGAACAAGGAGGTCAATATCAATATATTTTAGAATACACAGAAGGGTGTAGAGACAGCTGCTGGCTCAGTGGATAGAGCACTGGACTTTGAGTTAGGAAGGTGTGAGTTCAAATGTGGCCTCAGACTCTTTCTAGTTGTGTGACTTAACCTCTGATTGCCTGACAAAAGGATCCACTAGAGAAAGAAATGGTAAGCCAATCCAGTGTCTTTGCTAAGAAAATCTTATGAACAGTTGATCAACAGGGTCACAAAGAGTTGGACAAGACAAGGACTGAACAACAAGAAAGGGAACAAGCTTGAAAGGAGGCTGTTGGAAGGCCGTCAAGGTAGGAAGAGGCTGGTTATAAAGGGCTTTAATAGTCAAACAAGGCTTTGTCTTTGATCCTAGAAGTAATACAGAGCTACTAGAGTTTATCAAATAGAGAATTCCACTATAGGGGTTCACTGACTTGCAACTGAAACTGTTATTTAATATGTGTTATCTCCTCTTATTACCTACTTGACTTCTCAAGGTTGTTGTAAAATAATATATGTAAAGAACTTTGTAAACCCTAAACTACTATATATATGTACATATATATATATATATATATATATATATATATATATAAACTAGTAATTACTATCATTAGAATATGAAATACTAGAGATAAGAGACTTTTCTATTGGTATTCCCAGTAAGCTCTTAATAAACGGTTTTTTATTCATTTATATTGTGCCATCTTATCACCCTCATTTTAAAGATTAGGAAACAAGGTTTAAGGATTAAGGTACTTGCTTGTGGTCTCATAGCCAGGAAATCTCAAAGGCAAGATTTAAAACTAGGTGTTCCTGATTCCAAAAACAGTTCTCTATTCATTATGTTATACCATTTCTCAGGGCATAAATAGGTTAATGAGGAAGAGAATAATAATTTGTATGGCATTTAAGATTCACAAAGTACTATATATTTTTTCATCCTCAAAATAATCCCTGAAGGTTGATGATATCATAGGGGGAAAGTGAGGCTCAGAGAAGTCGCATTAATTGCCCAGGTTCATAGAGCTAGTGCCAGAGGCAGATTTCAAACCTAGATCTGACTCACTCCAAGTAGAGCGTTCTATCCACAGGAAGAAAGTGTACCTTTTGGATACACACCAGACAGATATAATAGACTATTTCCTCGCTTAAGATTACTAGCTGGCCTCAGCTGAGATTTTCCTTTAGCTCTAAAATTTGCCCTTCTGCTTTTGTATGCAGAGGGGCCTCAGATCAATTTCTTCCTGGAATAGATTCCTCCAGGAAAAGGAAAATCCTTTACTTGTGGTTAGTCGCTTGAATACCTCTCCATATTCTTCCCTGTCAAGCTTTGGAGATTTTATTTATTCTTGATAGAATGCACTTACATTGTGGTCATGGCCTTTTTCATTCCAAGCGCCTTTTTGCTGTGCCTTAAAGAATGAAAGGTCTTTAGCTGGAAATTTCTCATGCTGGCTGTTGGGCCAGAAATGATCAATTGAGTGAGATAATGGTTAGGAAGGGGATAGGAAAGAGGGTCATGTACTTCATCTTTAAGAACTTGGTTTTTCAGTTCATCCTTGTTACATTTCTAAGTGAAATGTGACAGCTTTCAAAGTTTAGTTTGAGTTATTTAATCTCTACTTAAGAAATCATTGTGAGTACAATAATGTCAGAGAAACCAAAGACTTAGAGACACCAGAATTCTGATTAATAAGGTGACCAATCTTGACTTGAAATGTGCCTCCCTCCTATCAATAGAAAAGTATCAGACTACAGATATGTAATGGAACATGTATCATCATAACATTTACCAAGCTATGCAGTAGTTTGGTTTTTTTAACTGTATTTTCTTTGTTGCAAGGAAGAAACGGTCAGTTTGTTTTTTGTTTGTTTGAGGTTTTTTAGGGGGTAGGGAGGGATGGTCATTGGGTTGTAATAGAAATTTTTTTTTAAAAATAAAGGGAAAAAGTTTCAAGAAGGGGAATAAAAAGTCTTAAATTATATGATTAACATCAAGTTAACGTTACACACTAGGGAGAAATCTGAGAGCTAAAGTTCTTCCCTTACGTACTCATTCTTTGTCTTTCATATCTCACATAATCACTGAGCAACAACTATTGGCTCTATGACATTTGACAATAGGAGATGTCCTTTAACAAAACAAAGAAACAGGAAAGATCCTTCCTATATTCTTTAATAACTAACCTCTACACATGAAGGATGTACAAGATTATCAGAATTCTTATATACAAACAAACATTCACACACAACACACCCAAATAAAATTTGAAATGTCAATATACCCCAGCTTTAATGCCCTGGGGTGAAAGCCTTTCTCTAGCAAAATCATTATCTCTATTGCATAATTTGTGAAGGCTCTGTGATTTCATCAGCATGAGGAACTCCCAGTGTGGGCACCTCCCTACAGCAATATAGATTGCAACTGGCACAGGACTCAATAAGTAAATTATAGGGAATTGTTTAAGGCCCAGAGAGATGCACTAACTAGCCCAGGTTCACAAGTTAAGAACCAAATGTGAATCCAGGGCTATCTGACTCTAAGCCCAAAATCACAATCACTACTTTCCACATGCTGTCATGGGAGTACAGTAGTTACTAAGACAATTCTGTTACAGATATTTTAGCTTAACACAAGAGTTGAGATGATTTTTCCCCTGTGATCTCTGACTCTGTGGTGCAGAAATGAAGTCCTTCCATTAATTCCTTTAAAACACATAAGAGTAAAGAGCAAGTCAATCTATTACTCTGAACTCTCTCTCTCTCTCTCTCTCTCTCTCTCTCTCTCTCTCTCTTTCTCTCTCCCTCCCTTTCTGTGTATGTGTGTTTATATCTGTCCATCTGTCTGTCTCTGTATCTGTCCCCTCCCTCCCCAGATTTAGCCCATTAGCCCAGAGCTATAATTAAAGGAAGATGGGAGTTTATATTTGGCATGACAGTAGCAAAGAGGATAGTCTGACCTTTGGTCACTGACTCCACAATTTGAGGCAACAGAACCCTTTCCACCATTTCGCCCCCAAGAATAGTGGCCCATTAGGTAAAGGTTGGCCCTTGTGCCTCAGCAATATGACACTGAGGGTAGTGTCATGAAGCACGGGTAATTGAGAAGCATGAATGAGTTCAGCGTTTAGTAGTTGCCTTAGGGAGAAAACCTGCTTCCCCCAAGTGTCAAAACCCTGGGACAAAGTCTTCATTTTTGGTTCTGAAATAGCCTTAATTACAATGAGCAAATTCATCCAGTCACAGTCACACACACACACACACACACACACACACACACACACACAGAGCATTTTATTGAAAGTGACTTCCCAGGGACAGGTAGGTGGTGTGGTGAATAGGGCATGGGCCCTGGAGTCAGGTGGACCTGAGTTCAAATCCAGCCTCAGACACTTAACATGTACTAGCTATGTGACCTTGGACAAGTCACATAACCCCAATTGCCCTACCTTCCCCCCTGCAAAAAAAAAAAAAGTGACTTTCTGGATTTTAACTTTTTTTTTCATTTTAGGGGAGAGGGTCTCCCTCCCAAAGGAAATTCTGTACAGAGGACAAAATTAGATCTGATTGTAAAGGATTCACAATCAATCTAATATTATCATTTCAATTAGACACAGGAGAAAATCTTACAGAAGTTATCTTTCAATCAATTCAATTTTTTTTTACATTTTAAACAAAGATTTATTACTATTATACTCACTTTGACTTCTCACTGACAATTTTTAAATACTAGGAATAGAAATAGGAAAACTACATTTTTAAAAGCTATCCTTTTTTAAAATTAGGGGTACATTTTCTCAGTTCAGGCACTGTTTTGCCACCTCATTAATTCTAAATGTGAAATCAAAATAAATGATCAATACTCTCCCAATGCCTGGCCAAGAAGAGCCCTGGGTTTGGAATCGGCAGGAGTGGGGTTCAATCCTAGTTCTGTCATTGATTGGCTATGTGGCTTTGGGTGCATCATTTAACTTCTCTGTAATCCAGATTCATCGTTTATAAGATTATGGTAATACTACCTACATTATCTCTATTTTTGGATTGTCGTTTCTAAAAAAATAGTTTTTAGATCCTACGGCCCCATAGGAATGTCAGTCATTGCTGAAGTTATTGACATAATATTGTGCCATTAGGAAAATTCTAAATCCAATTTTCATCCACGTAGAAACATTCTTAATCTGGGGCTTGAGCTTATTTTTCTGAATATATTGATAAAATAATTATTAAAGAAGATAGTTATTTTGTAATTTTATTTATTTTATTTTGTACATTACAAAATATCATTCTAAGAAGGGGTCCAGAGGCTTCACCAGACCGCCACAGGTGATGTTTAAGATCACCTGATATAGAGTTCACATTTCTCTAGACATTAGTATAGAACTAGCATGGAGATGAAGATGATCCTGGGTTCTCAAAGGCTTTATGGCACAAGGGCACAAGCACTGGTAAGCCATAGCAAGCTGGAAAGTCTTTGAAGAGGAGCTTAGTGATGGATGGTATGGCCTGCCATCCAACGACCCATCTAGGTCAGTTTGGAGATGTTAACCTCAAAGTTGGGTATAGGTTGATGAATTTTTCAGCCATTGCAACTCTAGAAGACCATCTGTTAAATATCTTGGAGTGAATGTTCTCTGTAGTGGTAAAAGGAGTTCCCCCCAAAATGAAATCACAAGCAGGGAGCATTATCCTTGGTGGGAAGAAGGACAAAAGTCAACCACTCTCTTTAGGATCCTATACCTAGGGGCAGCTAGGTGGTACAATTAATAGAGCACTGGCTCTGGAGTCAGGAGGACCTGAATTCAAATCCGATCTCAGACACTTGATACTTACTAACTGTGTCACCCTGGGCAAGTCACTTAACTCTGAATGCCTTACCATAAATAAATAAAAAGTATTCTATACCTAGCCCAGTCCCTATGATTTATATGGAGCATAAGAGATTGAGATTCAAAAAACAAATTATACATATAGAATTTAAAGGAACTTAAGAGGGCATCTAGTTCAAACCTTGTGAAATAACACAGATGAGAAAATTAGGACCCACAAAGTGACTTGCCCAGTCATACAGGTAGAAAACAGCAGAATTAGGTCTTATGACCCCAAGTTCAACACTGCACCACAATAGGGCTATATAGTAACCCTCACTCCAACTTCACTAAATTCCTTCAGATTAGAAGAATTAAAAAGGATTTTCTGACTATAACTCAGACAGGAGGTACAGTGTAGTGGAAAGCATGTTTTGCTAGCCTTGGAGTCAAAAAGACCAGAGTTCAAGTCCTGTTCCATGTCCTCAAGCAACACCCCCCCCAAAAAAAAATTGTAAAGTAGGAACCACCCTACTTTGACTAAGGGAATTTCCCGATCAGAGTTCCATGTAACAATGAAATTGCAGGTCTAATCCAAACTCTGCTCTCCAAAACAAAAACAACAACAAAACCTTAAAAGGATTTCTCTCCTTAACTTGCTGGTCAAGCCCAACTCTTCACAATCCCATTTGGGGTCTTCTTGGCAAAGATACTGGGGTGGTTTGCCATTTCCTTCTCCAGCTCATTTTATAGATGGGCAAATTGGGTTACGTGACTTACCCAGGGTCACACAGCTAGTAAGTGTCTGAGATCAGATTATCTTGATGTCTCCAGACCCCAGCTCGCTGTCCCTCTACATCATAAAAGATACAGTACCTGAGGCTATCAAGCTAAAGAGCTCCCCATCCCTCTTGTATCCCAAGGCCAGCAGACAGAAGGGCATGGAGCAGCACCCAGCTCCCAAGATATCCGATTGCTGTTAATGACCCATGGCAGAGGGATCTGTCAGTATAGATAGCCATTTTCTGTCAGCAGAGGTATGTCAGGGAACAAACCGCATCAGTTTCTTAGCAAAGAAAGAAATCTTGATTGGTATCTCTGAAGCACTGGAAGCATGAATTAGCCAAGACACATTCGTGTACCCTCTCCACACATACTCCCAACAGTATGTTATGTATTTCTTTTCACTTTGTTTCCTCAGTTTAATCATCTGTTTAGTAAAACCCTGATGACACCTACAAATACTCCTCCCAGATGTTCAAAAGGTACAGAATTCAGTGTTAAAGCAGATATTCTTTTGCTGACCATGAGCCACACTACATCCACCCGACGTTTTCTTGGGCCTATAGAGCTGAAATGGAATGCTCAATGAGCTTTATGCCAGGGCCCACCATGAAAACATCCCCATGAGCAGGAGCAGTGCTCCAAAGCCGTTAAGTCCTTACCCATGATAAATAAAAATGGAGAAAGGTCAGTAATAGCTTTTTTTTTTTTTACTTACTGTAACGAAGGCTTTGACAGAAGCCCAGGAAATGTATGCCCATGGGTTTCTGATTAATTGGAGAGCAGTACACCCATGGAACCAATTTACAAGTGATTTGCAGGAATGCTGGCATTACTGAAATAAACGCGCCATTACAATGATTTATGCTACTAGTCCCAACACAAATGATAAAGTGAAATTTACAATCCTTAATTACCACCATGAAAAATGGGGAGGGGAGAAAGAAAGCAAAGATTGGCAATTTGCAAATGTGTCAGTAAGGCATGATACACACATCCATTGGCTTTTTTTTTTAAGAGTATGACCATAAGATCTATAAGGAGAAATACAGGTGTCTGGAGTAAGCATCAATTCCCAAAACTGTTTGAGGTACAACTCTTTGGTGGTAGGGAAGATCTCAAAGACTGTGACCTTGGAGGTCATGACCTAAGTTCCAGTATCTGGAGTAACCCACGGAATTTCTCTACGACGCTGTGACTTTTCAACACCACAAAGCTATTCCTAGAGGGAAGGACCAGGATGGGGTCATGTCAAAAAGGAATTCATTTGTTTTAACCCTTTATTCTTAATAACTAGGTGCTAGGCTTGGTTATTTCTACCTGCTGAAAAAATATAAAAGCTGCCAGTGGACTTTTTGCAAACTTGGGGCAAAACCCTAATTGTTGTACTCTAATTATGACTTCATTGTTTTTATTTTAGGGTCAGGGTGAAAATGGGGAAAGATGGGTTAATAATCTTCCCAAATCACCATACCCTACATTTAAACTTTAGATATTTGTATATGTGTCTCTTAAAACACAACTGATAGAAATTTATTAAGAAATATAAAAGGAAATGATAGGACAACTCATGGTTTGGTTTCAAATCCTGATTCTGACACATCACTTGTGTGATCATGGGTAAATACCTTAACTGTTCTGAGTCTATTTCATCACCCATAAAAT
Source organism: Pseudochirops cupreus (assembly GCA_028627135.1). Classification (NCBI taxonomy): domain Eukaryota; kingdom Metazoa; phylum Chordata; class Mammalia; order Diprotodontia; family Pseudocheiridae; genus Pseudochirops; species Pseudochirops cupreus. The sequence continues at coordinate 142,005,435 of CM053583.1, forward strand.
GGGAATAATAATAGGGATAATAATACCTTAAATGCCTATCTTTAGGGTTTATTGTGAAGCTCAAATGCATTAATAGAAGATATCCCCAAAATTTTAGTGCAGTGTAGCCTTAATAAAGTTTAAACTGTACATGCAAAGTCCTCTGAAGGCCTTAATGTACTATATAAGTATCCATTTTTATGATGATTGTGTCATAACGTTTTGATCTGATTCCTACATTCAAATAGTCAGATATGTGTATACTTCTTTAATATTAAAGTCCTGTATGAATTCCTCTCATCATCGCTATTGGGAATGGTTTGGATAAGTAGAGGGATTAAATAGGAACTCACTGAATGATCAGACCCAAAGAATGGTGATGGATCAATATCAACCTTGAGGGAGGACTTCAGTAGAATACCCCAGGGCTCTGGGCTAGGCCCTGTTCAGTTTGAAATTTTTGTCAATAACTTGAATAAAAGCTTACATGACATGCTTTTCAAACATGCAAATGGCACAAACATTGGAGGGAAAACTAATACATTGGATAAGAAGATTAAAATTCCAAAAGATCTTGACAGGCTAGCACATTGGGCCAAATTTAATAAGATAAAATGTAATGGGGAAAATATAAAGTCCTCTACTCAGGCTCAAGGTAGGGGTGATGTGATTAGACAGTTCATGTGAAAAGGACCTGGACAAGCCATTCCAGGAAGTAATTTAGAAATATGACCAAAAAGTCTCTTGAAACAGTAATATCACTAGTAGGTCTATACCCCAAAGAAATAAATGAAAGGAGGGAATGTACATATATACAGATAGATAGATAGATAGATAGATAGACAGACAGATAGAGACATATATATCAGCTCTTTTATTGTACAAAAATACTGGAAACAAAGAGGGTGTCCATCAATTAGAGAATGACTGAACAAGTTGTGGCATGGGAATGTAATGGAATATTATTATACTGCAAGAAATGACAGAAGTGGAATAAACCACCCTTTTCCTTACTTGAAATAATAATAACTTCTGTTCACATAGTGCTTTAAAGTTGTCATGTTTTACATAAAATCATCTTTCATTTGAGCAAGGAAGTAGGTACTACAGGTATTATTATCTCCATTTTACAGATGTAAAAACTGAGACTCAGAGAGGTTAAATGATTTGCTCATGATTACACTACTAACTGTCAAAAATAGGATTTAACCTATGTTTTATTAACTCCAGGTCCAAAATGCTCTCTATCAAGTGGCCTTTATAGCATGCTACTTCTGAAGAAAATGGCATTGAAGATTAAGTGAAAAGTATCTTAAAGTATTTGGAAGGAAAATATCTTAGCAAATCTAGACTGTAAAACTTACTAGCTATGTGATCACAGGTAAGTCACTGTATTTGTTTTAAACCTCAGTTTCCAATTCTGTAAAACAGGCATAATAATACCTGTAGAAAATACCTCACAAGCTTCCTGTAATAATATAATGAGATAATCAACATACATGATGCTTTTCAAACTTCAAAAGAGAGGCAGAATGAATAGAATGCTAAATTTGAAACAAAGGAATTCCTCCAAAATTTACTGAGGGCCCATATACAAGTCACAGTCTCTCTGAACTTTTCTTATGTACAAAATATTTTTTATCTGTAAAAAGTTTTCTTATCTGTAAAATGACAAAAATACATGTAACTCCTACAACACAAGGATTTTGTTAAAATCAAGATTTCAGATCACCCAAAAGTCATTAGAGAGATATAAGATATACACATCAGTTATAGTACATTACAAATGATTGATTACAAATAGAAAAAAGGCACAAAAGATGGGGGGCTGACCTCCACATAATGATGAGACATAGAGGAAGGCTCCCAGACTATCAGGTGTACCCCTCTAGCCCCTGCCATGGAATATTTATTATTGTAGGACATGGGTAAGAGTTACCACAAATGGGCAGGAACTGCACTGTTGAAGGAAATATCCACATGGATGAGATCACAAATCTATTGACGTTTTGAAATATTAAACATGAAGAGATTCACATTCTGTGTGCCACTTGTACTTTTAAGTCAGTTGTCTTTTTTTAGCGAGGGAATTGGCCTGATTTATCAGCTGACTTTCATTTCATTCCTATCTATTCACTTTGAGAATCCTAGCTACATTCCCCTATGATATCTTTATACCTTCATAAATTTAAATGACAAATGTAATTATTTAAAGCAGCTCACCTCATCCCATTGTATCACAAGGCTTCTCTTGGTTCAGGTTTCTTAGGTAAGTTGATGAAAGATCTAGCCCCATTAATGTGTTTCACTATTTCTCTTAAGGTTACTGATAGTCTGCTATCCTTCTCCTTTTGATTGCCTAATTTAGGGTCCTCTGAATCACCCTGCCAGCTACCTTGCAATCAAGTGCCTACGAATACTTTAAAGGCTGAGTTCAATAGTGTTAAGAGCCCATGATTCTTAGAGTCCCTATTTTCTACCTCCTTAAACAAAATAGTCAATAGCCCTCCTGTCATGTACTTTATCATTCTCCTTTCCTCAGCACTTCACAGAAAAGGTCTGCCAAAGACTTACTTAAGGCTGCTGTGAATCACTTGTAACAATCACTGATGAATCTAGCTTTCCCTTCCATACCTATTCTGAATTCAGTTATTCTCTATTTGCCAGAGAGTTATTTTTTGCTTCAAAAATCCTTTTCTCAGAATCTTTATTTCCTCTGCTATCAACTAGTTGCCAAATCCTCTCACTTTGACTTCTTTCATCCATCCTATCTTTTACATTCTTACTGCCTCTACATTATGACTGTCCTCAAAAGGAATAATAATCTTGCCTGGTTTAGTATAATAGCCTTCTCTTCTTTGTCTCTCTCTCCAGCCTCTTTCTCACTCCAATCCACATCACATATGATGGGGATAGTAACTAGACCTGTGATTTCATTGGTATAGATGAGTCTTAGAGAGTTGTCTAGTGTTGCCTAGAACACTGAGTGGTTACCAACTTGTCCAAGGTCATAAAAACAATAATGGTCAAGTCAAGTCAAGGGCTAGACACTGTTCTAAGTGCTGGAGATACAAGGACAAAAACAGTCTCTGCCCATAAGAAGCTCAAAATCTAATGGGGGAGACAACATGCTAACAACTATACATCAATAAAATGTAGACAAGATAAATTGAAGATAATCACAGAGGGAAAGTAAAGTACTAGCATTAAGGAGAATCAAGAAAGTCTTTTCACAGAAGGTGAGATTTTATCCGAGAAGCCAGGAAAGCCAGAAAGTAGAAACACGGAGGGAAAAAATTCCAGGCATGATGACTAGCTTAATGAAAGCTCAGGTCTGAAACTACCTTGATTTGTGTATCATCTTCAAAGGCAGAGTTGTTGTTCAGTTGTGTTCAACACTTCATTTTGGGTTTTCTTGGCAAAGATACGGAATGGTTTACCATTTCCTTCTCCAGCTCTTTTTACAGATGAGACAAGCAGGGTTAAGTGACTTGCCCAGGGGTCACACACAGCTAGTAAGTGTCTGAGGCCATAGTTGAACCCATGAAGATAAGTCTTCCTGATTTCAGGCTGATCACTTTATCCACTGTGCCACCTAGTAGAGGCTTCCCCAATAATGGCTTTGTAGTATCCCAAGGTTTCTGCTATGTTATCCCTTGCCCAAGGGAAATGAGAGAATATTTTATATCACTTGTTCCAAGCATAGATATTACCAGTTGTCTTTCTAGCCTGAACAATAGTGGATGTAGTTGGGATAGAAAGAAGGATATAAATTTGAGAAATACTAGAGCCAAGCTCTATAGGATTCGGTGACTGATTAGATTTGAAAGATAAGGGAGAAAACGGAGCCAAAAATGTCTCCAAGATAGTCTGGGTGACATGGTGGAATTGAAAGAAACAAAGAGGTTGCAGAAGTTAGTTTGAATGGAAAGTAAATAAGTTTTAAACATATTGAAAAATATTAGAAAGTCCCATTTTCTTTTACTGAATGAGAGTCAATTTGTATTTTAAAAGAATGTTTACTTCTTGATGAAAATATCCATGATTCATGGTGTTCAGCACAATTTCAGGTAGCTTTTTCCAGAGTAGTCTAATCTTTTTGTATTAAGTACAAAATGTATCCCTTCAACCAGCATGGCTATCATTGCTACTCATTGACAAATTCACCTTTGGAAGAAGAAACTCATATTTATTTATTCTTTTGACCAAAAAAAAATGTAAACGAAATGAAAGAGACAGATATTTAAATACATAGAATTTCTTTTCTCAGAGAAAAATAAAACATGTCTAAAATCTGAAAAGAGTGAAGCCAAATTTTCAAAAGTAGAGTAATTATAAAATATCCTTACATGGTAACAATCAAATCAAAGCATTCATAGGTGATACTACTTTTCAAATAAGACTTATTGCAAAAGCATCACCACCATAGAGCAAGAGGACTAGATGTTGTCTGGCACTAGGCAAACCAAAAGAGAAACAGAGTGAGAGAATAAGGGGAGGCACTTTCCTTTTTATTTGTCTCTGTACTGCTAGCACTTAGCACAGTGCCTGGCACATGATGAATGTTTATTGACTTTTGACTATTGATTATACCAGCCAAATGGGATGTCTTGAATGATGCATAGTAGTAAAGACCAATCCTGATCTTAGAAAGGTGAGAAAAAGCACCGCCCTGCTTTCCTTGGGTAGGTAGGGGATAAAAGTGTGCAGAATGTAACATGTATTATTGGACAAGATTTTTTCTTAAAAAATTTTTCTTTCTTACAAGGGAATGCTCACTGGGTGGAAGGTCAGAGGATAGCTAGAAAAGAAAATGAGTCAAAAACAAAAGGACATCAGTAAGCATTTAAAAATAAAAATAAAGGGGATGAGTAACACAGTTTCCTTTAAAGGTTTATAGAATTTAAATTCTTATCTAGTATCATTCACGGTTTGCCAATACCTCATTGAGGAAAGCCTACCATGTTGATTGGTCCTAATTTTTTTTGATAGTTGAAGACAGATGGAAAAGTTATTTACATGTAACTAAAGTAGTGTTCTGGCTTATTCCCATTGGTCTCAGTTCTGACTATCAACTCAAATTAAGAGGCCTTAAGCTAAAGGGAAGTTTAGATAAACTTCATCTAAACTTTTCAGCTCTGACAGAAGTTAATTATGATGTAGGAAGAATCAATTTAAGGACCAGCTGTTTGGATTTGTTTTAATAATACTCAGCCCACTGTACATAATATGCTAATAAGTCTACTTACAGAGTACTCAGAAGAACATGAGTGAATCAACATGTACTCAGACCATAACTTCCCTGATTTATACAACAGAATATATGTTCATTTCAGCCAATGTCAGCATCAAATATGCTCTTCCAACTCATCCAACAGCTATTTGCAAAATTAGCAATAAAACTTCCTCAACTAAAATCATGGAGAAATGAGTAAATTAGTAGCAATAACATACCATACATACAATGTGGCATTACATTCCCCAAAATGAAGTTATTGGGTTTTTTTAATTAGAGGAGGAAAAATTCACATATCAGAACAAGAGTTCACTTATGAAATGATGTAGGTAGAATTGGATTTGACACTGCCTCTGACACTAGGTATTCAACTATGGGCAAGTCATTTAACATCAGTTAGTCAATAAGTATTTATTAAGTTCCTTACTATCATGCCAGGCAATATGCTAAGTGCTGAGTCTCTGAATCTTAGTTTTTCCATCTGTAAAATGGAGTTCATAATGCTATAACAATATCACATAATAATTTTCTAGGGTTATTGTGACACTTGAATGAAATAATGCATATAAAATGCTTTGTGAACTTTAAAGCGCTATGTAAATGTCAACTGTTAGGATCTGGTAATTTGTTCAAAAGAAAATGGCACTTATAATGTCAACTATCAGCAATGTAAACTAACTTAATTTCTAATAATGGTATGAAAATGCTTTTATTCCATTTCATCCCCTTTGATGTTGTTGTTCAGTGTTTTCAGTCATGTCTGACTCTTCATGATACCATTTGGGGCTTTCTTGGCAAAGTTAATGGAAGGTTTTCCATTTCCTTCTCCAGCTTATTTTACAGATGAAGAACTGAGGCAAACAGGGTTAAATGACTTGCCTAGGGTCACATAGCTAGTAAGTGTCTGAGACCAGATTTGAACTCAGTAAGATGAGTCTTCCTGCCTCCACTGCACTTCCTAGATATCCCCCTTCATCCCCACAGATCATGATTTTAGATTTCTGCAATTGATTCATTTGTCGTTTTATTTTCCTATTTCCCATGCCAGGAACCATAATGAATAGTCAGAAATCTAAGCCAAAAAGCACAGTACAGTGAAAAGAGCACCAGATTTAGAATCAGACTATCTAGGTTTGAATCCTGGCTCTGCCAATTACTACCTGTGAGACCTCAGGCAAGTCCCTGTACATTTTTAGAGCTCAGTTCCTCCATCTTTAATATGAATGGTTTGGATTAGACAGCCTCTGAAAGTCTTTTTCAGTTGTAAATCTATGATCCTTTGAAAGCATCTGTCACAATCCTCCACGATAAACTTAGCCCTTTAATGGAACATATATTTTAAAATGTGAAATGTGTAATTGATGCCATTATTAGTACATTTTCATTCCTATTTATGAGGGGGAAAATTTCCCTACATTTATTACAAAGCCTAAAATTGTACTAATTAGACTGATAAAAATTGAATTTACAACGGAACATTCATTAATTGTTCTTTGTAACATGCATATAAAGAGCAAAATAGTGCTAACATTTATAGGAATTACTATATAGTTTTACACAAACCTGATTCCATGTTTTCTATCATTTAGATGACTTATTCCAAGAAGCAGGAGGCAAATCAAACAATATCTATCTAGTTTCAAAAAGAAAAGGGTTTTTTCTTAATATATAGAGATAAACTTTGTAAAATAATCCAGTAACCATCATAGATAAGATTAAAGTTCAGATCTTTGCCTTAGGAAGATAAAGTTAGTATTATTAAAAGTACTAATGCCTCATATTTGAAAATCTATTAATAAGACACTTAGATTGGCAGTAGATGTTGTGGAGTCTTTGAGTAGCGTACCTTTAGAATTCAAAGAAAAACTGATGCACAAAGTCTAATAAAGCCAATATATTAGGGCAGCTAGGTGGTATAGTAGAGCACTAGCCCCAGAGTCAGGAAGACCTAAGTTCAAATCTAGCCTCAGATATTTGACACTTACTAGCTCTGTGATCCTGGGCAAGTCACTTAACCCCAACTGCCTCCCTTTCCCCCCCAAACAAGTCAATATAGCAAATTCTTGTTTCTCTGTTTTCATAAACAAAATGAATACCCTTAATCCAGAAGTCACTAAAACATGGCCCACTAATACAAAGTTTAAGCCTCTACCCTCTAGCACTGATCAGTGCCAAAATGGAACATGCAAATTTTACTTCCATTCTCTTCACTTACCCAGGTATATGCCCAAGAATAAGAAAGGCAGAAGTAAAAGAAATGAGAGACACAAAAATAATTTACAGATACGTAATCAGCCTACAATAGTTTATAGTAATATAGTTGGAGGCAAGAAGGCCTTCAATTTCACCTTATCCTGGAGCTTCCAGATGTTCAACGGTATTTTATGAACCAAAATTAGATAAACTTTTATTCAATCTTCAACAGGCTCTAGAAAGAACTTTAGCTCTAGAGTCAGAGGATCAGGGTTCAAATCCATCTCTGTATACCACCCACATAACTGAAGTCAAATCACCAAACCTCCTTAAGCTTTGATTTCTTCATCTGGAAAATGAGAGGATTTATCTACTAGCCCCTGAATATCCTTCTAGCTCTAAACCTACGATGCCACAATCACTCTCCAAATTTTAATCTAAAATTCAGTATAGATTTGGGAAATAAATGATGGATGCTTCTGGCTTCATTTATTTAAAGAAACTATCTCAGCAAATGAAAATTTGGCTTAAGTAACAATGCCCAAAATAACTGCTTTGAGATCAGCAGACTGTTGTGTGTTTGCTTCCCCTCAAGGATACTTGGAGGCAACTTCAAAGCACTTACATAACCTTACTGTTTACTTAATTTTTTTTCAAAATTTTGTTTAAGTACCAGGATATGACATCATATCATATGATATCATGTGACATGATAAGATGACATAATATGTTATATCATTATATATTATATATGTTATGTATTATATGTAATAACATAATATATAGTAATATTATATGAGATATAATAGGATATTTGTGAAGTAGTTAAATTATCTATATTTCAAATGATAAAGTATTTCTACGAATGTAAAATGATGATGTGGAAAATTGCATGGTGTTTCCCTTTGCCATTTTTTCCAGTTGGTAGTCAGTAAAACAAAAGAAATTGAGGAACCTAAGTGGGAAGGCTATGCTGGGGTTACTTCCAAGAAAGATAATCTCTACTCTACTTGGCTGTATCTAACACATGCTGTCTGGTACATAGTAGAAACTTATGTGCTTGCAGAACTGAAAGCAAATGTTTGTTGGAAGAAGCATTTACGATAATTTGCTTTAGTGATTTATCACTAAGTGATTGGTTTATTCCACTGAATTGCTAGTTCTAAGAAAAACACAGGGAACTCTGAAAAGAGTGAAGAAATGAGGGTGGCATAAGAAAGAGAAAATCCATAAATGAGTGGTGGTGGTATCAGCAGATAACTTTGTACCTCAAAAAAAAAAAAGAAAAGGATCCATCACTGAATTTTCCACTAGTAGTTCTGGCTGACCAATCTGGGAAAGTGTCCTTTGAAATGGCAATATTGCATTTAACAAGCTAAGATTGGCATCCCATAAAGACCCATTTCACTAAAATCCTGTATTAATCATTCAGTCAGTAAGCATTTATTAAGTGTCTACCATGTAGGGACTGTGGTAGAAGTTGGGGATATAAAGACCAAGGCCAAAAACAATCCCTTCCATCAAGGAACTGACATACTATTGGAAGACAAAATATGTACATTAATAATTACAGAATATGTGTTATATCAACGCATGATGATTTTGAAAAAGTGAGCACTAGGAACAAGGGATGTCAGGAAAGATTTTACGTAGAACGTGGCACTTAAGACATATCTTAGCAGAAGAAAAGGACTCTATGAGGAAGAGGAGAGGAGGGAGACACATGCAAAAGGCAGAGATGGGAAGAGGAGAGTTGTGTGCAAAGAAAAAAAAGAAAGCAAGTTTGACTGGATTGAGAAGTGTGAGAGGAGGAGGTATGTCTAATGGGGAGAGAAATAGGTTAGGATTAGGTTCTGTAGGGTTTTAAAGTTAAAGAAAGGAATTTGTATTTTATCCTAGAGTTAATAGGAAGTCACTAGATTTGACTGAGTCAGGAAATCATTCAGTCAATAAGCATTTATAAAGCATTTACTTTGTGTCAGGCACTGTGATCTCTGATCTCAAGGAGGTCACAATCTAATGGACAGACCTACACTTAAGGAAAATTACTTCCAAAGTAAAGTAAAAGATAGACTAGAATAGGAAAACACAACTCAATGAGATCAGTCAAGAAGTTATCATCAGTATTCTATATAAGAAGTGATCAGGGTCTGAACTAACACTACAGGAGAAAAGGGCATTTTCATGTTTAATAGGTTCAACTTGACTTTGATTTCAAGTCATAATATTACATTGAATGATTTAAAATTAGCATTCAAAGAAATATCAATTTCACTAACATTCTAGATATCCCTGAAACATTTCTGTGTATTAGTTGTTAGCTCAGTATTTTGTGGCACTGTTCATAATGCTTGCCTATAAAAGATTAAGCTCAAGATGAATCAAGATGAGAACCTGATTAGCTGTGGCCCACTGACAGTGGGTCCTGAGGCTTTTCTTCTTGCAAGAATCACTTTGAAGTACAAGTTTTCTAGGTTAGAGCTGGTCTACTTATTAAGAAATTTCTATACCTGAACCTGCCTTGGAACTGTGAGGATGACTGCCTCTCTATAGTCTCAAGAAACTCTGCCATGCTAATGCTCCTCATCCCAGGACCACCACCCAAGACCACGACCCAGATCCAAGCAGGTCAAAGCAAGAGCAATTAACCTGTGAACAGTTGCTTGATCCCCCTATGATATTTAGTCTTGGAGCTCAGGAGGCAGCCACAGAGCAGCTGCAGCCACTGTCACCACGAAGCCAGGAGTCAGACCATGCTCTTCTCTCACCCAGTTCCAACAGAGTTCCCCACTGACCTTTTACTTTCTCTTTGGAGTTTATGGGTTGAGAAGTCTAGAAACCACCACAGCTGCCAGAGAATCAGTCCCCTGAAGTCTACACTAGCTGGTCTGTGTTATGGGTTTGGGCCAGTCAAGGTCATGCAAGACTGCACTCCACTTCCAACATGGTGTGATAGACCCTTCCTGTTGGCCTGTTAGGCTGCCTTCAGTGGGAGATTTGTTTCTCTCTGTGATTTTGTGGGTTTTCTAGCTCTAAAATTTGTTTAGAGTCATTTTTTTACAGGTATTGAAGGTGGTTGGAGTGGGAGCTCAAGCAGGTTTCTGCTTTTACTCTACCATCTTGGCTCTGCCCCCAATTCTACTTTTTAAGGTGTTCTTTTCTTCAGTAAATTTTTGTACCTTTTTCTACATGGAAAATTTTGCTTGTTAAGGAGATTTTTTCTTCAGTGGATTTTTGTGCCTCTATTATCATTTGGCCTATTGTGATTTTTAAGGTGTTACTTCTTCAGTTTTTCTTGTGCCTCCTTTACCAAGCTGTTGACTCTTTTTTTTCATTATTTTCTTGCATCATTCTCATTTTTTCTCCAGTTTTTCCTCTACCTCTCTGATTTGATTTTTAAAATCCTTTTTAAGCTCATCCAGTAATTGCTTTTGGGACTGAGACCAATTCACATTTTTCTCTGAGGCTTTGGATGTAGTAGTTTTAACTTTGTTGTCTTTTTCTGAGTTTGTGTTTTGATCTTCTCTGTCACCATAGTAACTTTCTATAGACAGATTCTTTGTTGTTCTTGTCATTGTTTGCTCATTTTTCTACCCTGTTTCTTGATTTTATGTTAAAGTTGGACTCTGCTCCTGGAGTGGAAGAGTCACTGTCCCAAGCTTCAGGATTTTTGTGCAGCTCTATTCAGAGCTAATGCTGGAGGTCCATAAGTTTTCAGTTCTTCCAAGTTGGTATGATCTAAGGAGGTGTGTTTACTACTCTCCTTGTCTGTTCTCTAGTCTGTGAGTGACCACAAGCACTCTGATCCCCTGTGACTATGATCTCTGATCCCTTGCAGCCATAAGTTCTGGTGTGCTAATGCTACTCTGGGCCCTAGGACTGCTACTCAGGACTGCTACTCAGTGATCCACAGATAGTCAATACAACAGAATTCTACACCCAATGCCAACAAAGGGACCACTGTCATCTCCTTCTGACAAATTGTCTTACCCCCTTACTTTCTGTGAACTGAGAGTTCCAGAAGCCACAGCTGATTCAGTAGCCCCCGCCCCCTAAGGACTGCTGTTGGTTTGCTGTGAAATGATCTGTGCTGGACTACACTCCCCTTTCACTCTGGTGCAACAGACCTTTCCTGCCAACCTTCTAAGTTGTCTTGGGTTGGAAAATGTTTCACCTCATCCTTTTATGGGTTCTGCCACTCCAGAATTCATTTTGAGGCATCATTAAAAGTTATTTGGAGGGGATTTGGGAAAGCTCAGGTGAGTCTCTGAATTTTCTCCACCATCTTGACTTCACCCCTTATCTCTTTTAAACTTGAACTCAATCTTCCTTCTCTTTCTCTCTTGTCCACTTCATTCCCCTCTCCCTCTTCCTCTCCATCTTTATCTCCACTCTCTATTCCTCTCCCTCCTTCTCCGTCTCCCTTTCCCTCCCCCTCCCCCTTCTCTTCTCCCTCCTCTTCTCCATTTCCCTCTCCTTGCTACTACTTATTTTCCTCTCTCTCTTTTTCCTTTTCCCCCTCCCTCACCCTCTTCCTCCCTTTCTATTTGACTTGGTCTCTCTATCTTTCCCAGGCTGAAAGTGCAATAGCCATTCATAGTTTTAATCTGCATCCTGCTGTTCTTTCCCTATTCCCACTTCCAGGGGTTCCCATATTGCAGCTGGACTTTATGCACACATTCAGTCTGCTTGGTTCTCAAGCAATCCTTTCCAATAGCAGTGATTACAGGTATGGACCACTATACCAAGCCAATAAATCTCTCACTGATAAATAATTTTTAGAAGCCTTCATACCTTTGTTTTATGCCTTGCCTTCTATTAATGTTTCAAAGGTCATCAAGCAAAGTCATCTCTGTTTTCATATCTTTCAAAAAAATCTCAAATAATTTTGAAGTAGGGGAAAAAAGTACTTTGCAATGAGATACTTTGTTGAAAGAAAGTCTTTAAGGCATGTTTTGCTCCAATGAATCAAATGTCTTTCTTTGAAATAATCAACAAACAATATTCACAATAGGGTCTTGTATCTTCTACATTTTTCAGTTAATTGTATGAAAATAAAGGTATGATTAACCGTAGGCAAAAGCCTACTCATTTTCAACTAATATCCTTATCAAGGATGCTTTTGATTTGTGTGTAAATTATTCTCATTAAAAAAAAAATCCTAGAGAAAGAAAGTAGGCAGATAGCTCAGTAATTGTTTATGTTCTCTCAGTCACCTTTTACAATATTAATAGGATCCAAATCTTTCCCCCATCCCTTTGGCATCTTGATTGTGGGTTTTTTTTTTCAGATATCTTATAAATCAGTCTCTACAAGGACAGATTTCTTCTACATATACATGATCTATCCCAAGCAAGCAAGTATTTATTAAGTAGATATTTTGTCAATAAACAGTACCTATCTTCCAGACTCTGGGCTAGGTACTAGGGATACAAAAAAAGGCAAAAAATCAGTCCATGCTTTCAAGAAGTATACATTCTAATGGAAGAGAGATATGATAACGACTACATAGATATGAGATATGTACTGATGGAAAGTAATCTGAAAGGGAAAGCAGAAAAAGACCTTCAGAAGGTATGCTTTGAGATGTCATGAAGGAAGCCAGAGAAATCAAGAGACAGGGAATAAAATATTACAGGCATGGGGAAAAATCAGAAGTCTCAATGACAGGAGATGGAATGTTGTGTTTAAAGCTGTAAGTAGGTCCAGATCACTGGATCGTAGAGTATATGGTGGATAGCAAAGTAGAAAGTAAGAAGGGGACAGATTATAAAGAATTTTAAATGCCAGACAGAGGAACTTCTATTTGATCCTGAGGGTAAAAAGGAGCTATTAAAACTCATGAGCAGGGCGATATGGGCAGACTTGCACTTTAGGAAAATCACTTTGGCAACTGAATGGAAGATGTATTGGAGTGGGGAAAGACTTGAGACAAGGAAAGCATTTAGAATAGTCTAGGTGAGAAGCAATGAGTGCCTGGCTATATGAGTAGAGAGAAGGTAATGAGCAAAATATATGAAAGTAAAGATTATAAGGTTTAGCAAAGTATTCACTATGTGGGGTGAGTGAGAAGGAAGAATCAAAGATGACAGGAAGGTTGTGAGTCTCAGTAACTTGAAGAATAACTGTGCCCTCGAGAGTAATAGAAAAGTTTGGAAGAGGGGAGAGCTTCAGGGAAAAGACAGTAAATTCTGTTTTGAACAGGTTGAATTTAAGATGCCTGTGGGACATCCAGTTCATGTTCAAAAGACAAATGGAGATCTGTAACTATAGTTCAGGAAAGAAACAGGGGCTGGATAAATAGATCTGGAAATCATCTAATATAATCATTGATCCCATAGGAGTTGATGAGATCACCAAGTGAGATAATCTAGAGCACCAGTTCTGAACCTGTGAGTCACGACCCTTTCACAAGGGTCGCCTAAGAGTATCGGAAAACACAAATTTCCGATGGTCTTAGGAACGGAGACACCACTCCTCTATCTGTCTCCAGGTGGGTCCGCCCACATGCAGATACACCCACACACAAGTATTAAAGGGTCGCGGCATTAGGAAGGTTGAGAACCACCGATCTAGAACAAAAAGAAGTCTCGGGACAGAGCTTTGGAGAACACTCACAGTTAGTGGGAATGAATACCTGGAAAGGAGGGGAACTTCCTAGCCTCCTGGCCCTCTACTATTCCGCAGACAGCAAAGGAGGGGAACTTTCTAATAGCACACAGCTGCTTGACTTCCTGGGACAATTATAACTTACCTGAATTCATTCCTCAATGACTAATATAGGCCCACCCCACCACCCATACTCTTCCTATCCCAGGAATTCTGAACCTCTGGCTGCTTTCATTCAAACCCAACTCTCCATTCCCGACTGACTGCTCTCTTACTCCCATCCGCTTCAGATCAACCCCACAATGCCCATACTAAAGCTACCTGACCCTTCCAATGTGCTCTCAGTAGTGCCTGCTCCATTGGTAACAAACTTGCTTTCAACTTAAACTTTTCCTTCTTCTTTCCCTCCATTTTCATGCAGTTGCCAAGACCTGGCTCCCTCCTGATGACACAGATTACCAAACCACCCCTTTTAGCACTGATCATACTTTTACTCATACCCCACCTACCCAATCACTTGTCATGGTAGGAGAACTAGAATGTTTCTTGCTCCCTGTCACCACTTTGAGGCTCTTCCCTACCAGCAACATTCAGTAACTTTTCCTTTGAAGTTCTTTTAATACGCATTTATCACTCAATCAAGATTCTGGCAGCTATTTCTGCCAACTTATGAGACACTCCTATACCCTCTTCAACAAATTCAGTGCCTCAACATACACTCTGATACTCCTTCAAACAATCTAACATCCAAATTCTTCAGCTTACTCATTTACCATTATCTACTTCTCTACCCTATTTCAGCTACACACACAGAAACAGTCATACTCTTGTCCTTGCCATCGCTCATAAATGTTCCACTTCATGAACCCTGGAACTCTTTTTTTCTGATCATAATCTGTTGTCACTCCATCTTGAAAGCAGGGACTGATGGTGGTTTGAGGTTTTGGCTTGTTTGGTTTTTTTGCTATTCTTTGTATCCCTAGAGTTTAGTGCAGTGCCTGACATATAATAGAAGCTTAATAAATGCTTTTTGGCTTGAATTTATTTGACATCAGTTTTAGCTGAATGATTGCAGAGGGTTTAGAAAAGAACAAAAAGTGAGGGAGTGAAACCACTGGTTGTAGATGGTTTTTCTGGGTGAGAAGTGAAAAGTGCCTAGTTGTATGAGTAGAGAAAAGGTAATGAACAAAAAAATATCAAAGTAGAAATTAAAAGGTTTAGCAAAGAATTTGCTATGTGGAGTGAGTGAGAAGGAAGAATCAAAGATGACAGGAAGGTTGTAGGCCTCAGTAACTGGAAGAAAAATTGTGCCCTCAACAGTAATAGAAAAGTTTGGAAGAGGGGAGAGTTTCAGAGAAAAGATAATATTAGGATTTTAGCCAATATAGGATGATAGTGATAGTTAATGGTAAGATCAAATAAGGGCTTTTGTTTGTTTGTTTGTTTTAAAGGTGGTGGAAGGTGTTGGTATATTTGTATGCAAAAGAGTAGGAGGCAATAGATACTGAAGATTAGAAGGAGTAGGGATGACAAAGGGAGTAATCTGCTGGAGCAGATGGAAGAGAATGGAAAGAAAAATGGATCCCTCTTGATTTGAAATGGGAGAAGGAAAAAATTATGGCAGAAAAGGGTTGTCTGTGTGATGTGAGTAAAGGAAAGTGTTAGAATTACAAAGACAAAAAAAAATTAACCAATCCTTATTCTCAAGGTGTTTTCATTCTATCTGCAGATTTTGTCACTTTTATTCCCTTTGGTGCCATTGCTCACCCTTACACCCCTTACAACACAATCTATAGTAGATGTATGTGAAATGTGAAATGTGAAATGTGAAACAACACTGCAAGAGATGACACATTGAGCAAATGGTTAATGGGCAAATGCATGGCACAGAGGAGAAGTCCATATAGAAAAAAAAGGAAGAAAGAGGTTGTGATGGGTTCAAGGGGATCATAGGTCTAAAACTGGAAAGAAACTAAAAGGACAATCCTCATTTTGCAGATGAGGAACCTGGGCCCAAGGTAGATAAAGTGACCGTCACACAAGTAGTTAGAATCAGGGGTAAAATTGGAATCCAGGTTTTTCTTACTCCAAAACCAATGCTTTGGCCCCCTCTCACAGTTCACTGTCTTTCCCTTCCATGGTTTGGATTATAAAACATGATGAAAAGTATGTTTAAGGAAAATAGTTTGGTAATAATACATAGATTAGATTTTTTTTTTGGTGGGGGGGATTAAATTGATTTCAGATAAACTAGCTAAGAAACTGATTGCATATGTAAAGTAAGGAAAACTTGAACTTAAGTAATTCAGGAAATAGGTATATCTCAGAAACATTTTGAAATCAGAAAAAAGGGATTGGTGATAAGTTTGATAAAGGAGAATGAAGAGTCAAACATAAGGTTTTAAGACAATAAGGGATGCTCTGAAGCTGTGCTGGTACAGGTCATACGACATTGAGAAGACATCAAAAACTGGTTTCAGCTAAAGGTTGGGTCTGCTTTCCTAGGATTAGCCTAGCTAAGCACAGAGAGACTCATCATCAAAAGGTGGTACATCTATTCATGGATTCCTTGGTCAAAGCAACCCATGACTAAGTGTAATGCAAGGTTACTCTTGGAGAATTTGGAGTTGGAGAAATCATATATGACCAGGGACATAAGAAAGACTGGGGACATAAGAAGGTGACATTTGAATTGAATTAATCATTAAAAGAAGAGAATCTGAAACATAAAAATAATAAAGAGAGAAAGACAACTGCCTGTATGAACACAATAGTCTGGAGGTTACACATCAAGTCCAGGGAACAGCTCAGTAGTCGTCCATTTTGCCTGGAATACAAACTGTGTAAAAAATGCTGGCCATTCACTGTAAAAGAGCATCATGTGAAATAGGACTGGAAAGGGAGATTGGCACCAACTTGTAGAAGACCTTTCCTCCATTTGGGAACTACTGAGGTTCAAGGGCTATCAGGTCATTCAGGTGGAGACATGAACCTCTCTATGACTCTCTACTGATTCCTAGCTCATCTATTTTTGATTATTTAACTCAACTTTTTTTAATGACAATCATAGACATTCATCACTCCTAATTTAAACATATTCTGCTTGTATTATTTTTAAAGAGTGAATCTCCCTATCTTGTCCAAGTTTGGAGTGAAAGAAATACTTACGGGCCTAGTCTCATACTCAGGTTGCTTAATAAGGGCCAAACTAGTCTAGGTTAAAAAGAATCAAACAGTTGAAAACTCCTGCACTGATCAGAATGGGACCATATCAGTGCCACATAGTGCAGACACCTTAATCAAATTAGCCCAGTACAGCTCAGAACTTCCAACCTTAAGAGATCCACTAGCCTCAGCTTCTCTGGTATCTAGAATTATAGAAATGTCCTACCATGCCAGGCTAGTCTCTGTTTTAAAATAGACTAAACAGAACATAGAAATGAGAGGTTACCTACTATCTCTCCAAGATGTGTGTGTATGTATATATATGTACGTATGTATATGTATATATGTAGATAGATGTGTGTAAATATATATGTACATATGTATGTATGTATTTAACACTATTTCTAGAAATAACATGCTTTAAGCTCCTATGGTGACAATAAAGCTTATCTACTTCTTAATTTATTTTTTAGAGAACTCTTGGAATGTTGTTGATTGCTTGGATTATGCCTGGATTACAATTATCACTCAGAAATTGAACTAAAAGAGATCTTTGTCAGAGGCTACTATTTCATCAGGAATTACTAATACCACTCCTAAAAAGAAGAGGCATGGCTATTACTGACAGGGTATATTGCGAATAGCTGAGTTTTCGAATGCATAGGCCAAGGCGAGGACTTGAGTATTTAGATGGTATCCTTATATATCACACTTTTTCCAGATATTCCATTTGAAAAGATTGGAGGATATTTTGAATGTTTTCCAGTTTAGGGGATCTTAGGATGTTGATTTGAGTTTTCACTCATTTTTAGATGAGTGACTTATAGCTGTAAGGGGACTTAGAAGTCACCTAGCCCAGTTCCTTCATAGGACCACAGGATCTTGGATTTATAGCTGGAAAGCACTTCAGAGATCATCTAGTCCAGGGTTGGGGAACCTGCGGCCTGGAGGCCACATGTGGCCCTCTAGGTCTTCAAGTGGCCCTTTGACTGAATCCAAACTTCACAGAACAAACCCACTTAATAAAAGGATTGGACTAGATTCTAGTCCAATCTCCCTATTTTGTAGAAGAGGGAACTAGGGCTTGGAGAACTTAAACAATTTTCCCAAGGTCACACAGCTACTAAGTGACAGACAGAACTAGGATTTGTACATAGGAATTTTCAATTCCAAAGCCATTGTTCCCATACAACATTGCCTGTGTTTTAGACAGGAGGAAACTGAACCCTATAGGAAAGAAGTGACTTGTCCAAGGTCACCCAGGTAGTAAGTGGCATTGCCCAGCTTTGATTTGCTGTGCCCCAATTCAAATCCAACTCTTTTTGCAGGCATGCTGCTTCCCATTCGCTGTCAATCTCAGCACTCAGAAGAGAAAATCTCTCACCTTCATACTCCCAGAGTCCATTAAAAGCTTGGCCTGGGGCACCAGGCAGGGCTAGAGGATCATCAAAGAAGGGAGCACTCACTTCCATCAGCAGTCCTTGATCCCCTGGTTTGAAGTGAAAAGTAACAGGTCTGTGTGTCACTGGTAGATTGTGGCAGGTGGTGACAATGCTGTATTCCAACTTTCAGCATTAGACAGAAGAACAATTATCAAAGCATGAGTAAATACAGTGCATTTTTTGCTTTCCTAGTCTTGTTCAAATTAAGTGCAAATCAACATTTCCCCTAACCTCCCTAGAGCCATGATCACTCCATTAGTTTCTAAAGGATTCAGTTAATTGCAGGAAAGCATTCTTTTTTTTTTTTGGTGCTACTCCTTCATGGCAAGAGTTACATAAAGCTATTTTTAGCCACTGTCTTTTGCTGGTTTTCATTTGGTAGCAGCATTGCACATATTGCAGATGTGTCTAGTTCTTACCATATTATCTTGCATTTTCATTCATTCCACAAGGATCCTAGTGA
This sequence comes from Pseudochirops cupreus, assembly GCA_028627135.1. Classification (NCBI taxonomy): domain Eukaryota; kingdom Metazoa; phylum Chordata; class Mammalia; order Diprotodontia; family Pseudocheiridae; genus Pseudochirops; species Pseudochirops cupreus. The sequence goes on from CM053583.1 coordinate 142,024,522, forward strand.
GTATTTAGGAAAATGCCTAGTGCTATGTAGGAGATAAAAAGCATCAGGCACAGTCTAAGGAAGTCAAAACGATAAGATATGAAACATGACCTATGAAACTATAAAGAAACAGCAAGTAAGCACAGGATTTGAGTGAAAAAAAGAGTGGTAAAAATAAATAAATAATCCCCTTTGATTAAGCACTGGTTCTGTGCCAGGTCCTTATGATGCAGAAATGAAATCACTGTCCTCAAGAAACTTACATTCTTAGAGTTTGCAACAGGTGAATAGATAAGAAAATCTAAAATAATTGGGTGAAAAAGAGCATTATCAACTAAGGACATCAGGAAAGACTGTACAGAAGAAAGAATAGATGAAGGAAGCCTTGAAGGACACAATTCTTCCAGTTCTGGAACTCCCAGCCTGGAAATTCCACACCATGGAGTTCTCAGAAATAGTCTATCAATAACTATTTGTTAAGCTCCAAGGTGGCAAGCACATCTTTTGTGCTAAGTGCTGAGGAAATGAGGAAAGACAAAAAACAGTGTCTGTGCTCAGAGAGCTTATGGTCCAATGGGACAACAACACGTGAACGTTGATGTACAAACAGGATGTATGCAGGATGAATTGGAAATAATTAACAGGGAGAAGTACTAGCATTAAGGGGATTGGGGGAAAACTTCTGTGAAGGACTATGAAGGAAACCAGGAAGCAGAAATGATGAGAGAAAGAGTTCTATGCATAGTGAGCAGTCAGTTAAAAAATGTTGAGATGAGGAAAATGGAGGATCTTCTGCAAGGAAGAGCAAAGATACCAGTGTCATTGGATCAAATACTGGGGGGGGGGGGGGGGGTAATAGATGGAAGCATGGTATAAGAAGACTAGAAAGGGAGCAGAGAACACATTTTGAAGGGCTTTAAACACCAGACAACTTTATATTTGATTCTAAAAATAATAGGGAGCCACAGGAATTTATTGAATTGGGGGAGGGGGGGTATACATGGTTAGATCTGTGCTTTAGAAAGATCTCTTTAACAGCTGAATGGAGGATAAACTGGTGTAGAGAGATACCAGAGGCAGGAAGCTGTTGTCATTGTTGTACAGTTATTTTGCAGCTGTGTCCAACTCTCCTTGACCCCATTTGGGGTTTCCTTAGCAAAGATATTGGAGTGGTTCTCCAGTTCATTTTACAGATGAGGAAACTGAGGCAAACTGAGTTAAGTGACTTGCACAGAGTTATAGCTAGTAAGTGTCTGAGGCCAGATTTGAACTCAGGAAGCCAAGTCTTCCTGACTCTGGACCTGTCACACTATCCAGCTATTGCAATAGTCCAAGGATAAGGTGACAAGGGCCAGCACCATAGTGATGGCAATAGTAAGGGAGAGAAAGAAGCATATGTATGTTGTGAAATGTTTGAAGGCAAAATTATCAAGATTCGGTAAAATATCGAATGGGGAGAGTAATTGATGAGAGACAGTGAAGAGCCTGGGATGACACCAAAGTTGTTAGCCTAGGTGACTGAGAGGAGTGTGATACCCTCCACGTTAATAAAGGAGAGGGTTTAGAAAGATAACAAGTTGTTTTTTGACTTCCAGCTTGAAGTGCCCAATAGGCACAAACAGTTGGAGATGTGAAACTGATAGTCAAGAGAGAGCTTAGAATTCAATAAGTTGATTTGAGAGCCATAGGCACAGAGGTTATTGAATCCATGGAAGCTAATGGATGAAGATCCAGCAAAGGAAACTAATAATGAATAGTTAGTCAGGTAAGAGGAGAATCAGAATAGAGTCGGGTCATGAAAACCCAGAAGAAAAAGACAGTATCAGGAAGAGACTCTTCCAGGCTCTCTTCTCTATCCTCAGGTGAAATAATCGGCTCCTATGAATTCAATTATTATCTCTAAACAGACAATATCTAAATTACATATCAAGCTTAATCTTTCTCTTAAGCTATAGTCTTATATTATTAACTTCCTACACAGTATCTCTACTTTCAAATTAATTAATGTTTGTCAAATTGAATTCCTAAAATTTACTTGGTACAAAATTCCAGTTCTGCTACTTGATTACTGCTGTGTGACCTTAACCATTATTTCCCCTGAGTTTCTTCAGCTATAAAATGAAGGTGTTGGACTGTGTGATCTAGAAGTTCCATACCTATAATTACCGGATAAGTATAAAGCCTACTGTCGCAAATTTGTTAAATTCTCATAGAATTTGACCTAAGAAAATTAAAACATTCATTACCTTTTAAAAAGGTCCACTGAGTCATCAGTTCTTCTCACTGAGTGGTTAATGAGAGTATTGCTTCAAACTCTCAAAAGCACCAAAAATAACATATAAAATATTGGACTTGAAGTCAGAAAGATCTTGGTTCAAAGCTGGCTTCAGACACTAGCTGTGAGGCCATGGACAAGTCACTTGACCTCTCTGCTACTTCTTCTGTAAAAAATGAAGGCATTTGGCTTGATCTTTGAGGCCCCTTTCAAGTCAAGTTAACAAGTATTTATTCATCACTATCACCTGTCAGGTCCTGTGCCAACTGCTAGGGATACAAACAAAGACAAAAAATAACTCCTGTTCTCAAGGAGCTCAGCTTAATGAGGGAAATAACATGAAAACAACTCGAAGGAAAATCTTGCAGAAGATGAAACGTTTAGCTGAGACTTAGAAGAAAACCAAGAAAGCCAAGAAACAACAATGAGGAGGAAGAGAATTCCAGGGATGGGCATAACCAGTGAAAATACCAAGTCAAAAGATAGTGTCTTGTTCAAAGACTAGCAAGAAGACCACTGTTTCAGGTTAAAGAGTATATAGATTCTACTACATATGGTTGACTAGAAATAGGAAGGGAAGCTTTACATAAACCCTGCTTGGCCACTGCTTGACAAGTATTTAAGCTTTACTGACATATCTATTAATCAAAATGATAATGAACTGAAGGTAAAAATCATACATCAATTAATACTTCAAAGCATTTTAATCTTAGTCTGAGAATCCCCTACACCAGTACAAAATGTTAAATAATAATAATAGCTAACATGTATATAGGGCTTACTATATTCTAGGCACTTTGCTAAGCACTTTACAATTATTATATCATTTGATCCTCACAACAAACCTGAGAGAGAGGTGTAATTATTATCCCCATTTTACAGATGAGGAACTAAGAAAAGTACAGGTTAAGTGACTTGCTCAAGGTCACACAGCTAGTAAGGGTCTGAGGCTGGATTTGACCTCAGGTCTTCCTGACTATAAGCCCAGTGTGCTGTCCATTGCAGCACCTAACTGACTTCTTTGTCTTCTTTGGTTTCTTTGTCTTTGTCCTCCATCAATGACCACCCAACATTCTTAGACCTTCCTCTAATTCTTTTAATATCATATAGTCAATCATTTTAGAGATATAAGGTAGGTGGGAGATTAGGGGATGAGCAAATTCAAAAAAAATCCCATGGGTTACTTAATATGAAAAAGAAAAATGTCTCAATCTAGTAGTCAAGTTTTGAAAATCACAATGACTAGAAAACTCAAACCCAGCCCCCCCCGACCCTGAACAAAGCAATTCTTGAACAATGATATCATGACCATGAATATGAAATAGTACCTCCTAACCTTTAGTCAACCTGTGGCAGGCACTTCCATGGAAGGTCATACAATCAAGTTCTGCAGTTGGATTTAAAAGTTGAATAGTTTTATGGTCATCATTAATTCCATAATTCAAGTTCATTGCTTTAAGGGAAGAGAAGAGAATCCCCATGTCATGCACAGGAGTGTACAGCTACTGGTTATTATTTGGTTAGTGTCCTACCACAAATAATAAAATGCTCATCAATGTTTTTGCCAACTTTAAGGTGCTGTATAAAAGTTAATTAAGAGTCAGTCTGGTTTCGTGTATAAACCACAGGACTGGATATCAGAAAGGCTTTTGTTCAAATATCTCCTCAGACATTAGCTCCATGACCTCTGTGAACATCCCTCAGCTTATTACAACTCTATAAATGAGGATAATGTCATCTTCCTGACATGGTGGTTGTAAAGATCAAAGGAGATAACAGAGGTAAAATACTTTTACAAAGCTTGAATACCATATAAATGTTAGCCATTATTATTATTCTAACTATTGGTCCAATAACCAGATCTCTAAAGTATCACTGTATTATTGCTCAGAATATAGGGACAATTAAAAGTGATTAAGGCTGTCTTAGAAGTAGAGGAATGGGAGAAACTAACCAATTCACATTATTCAATTAATTTCAACTTGATTCCTTCAATTTACCAAACTAAGTTTCTCAAGATAGTTTCCTACATACTGTCACACAGCAGTAAACACTTTGTATTCATGAGTCTTCATGGTCATTTCCTAAATCTCTATGAGGATGTTCCCCTGGCCCTCAGCTCAGTTCTGTTTCCCCTGGATATACATTTTATTTTGCTGTGCTTGGTTTTTATATTTATATGTGTCAGAAGAAGTGTGGTATAGTGGAAATTATGCTGAACTTGATACCAGGAAGCCCTTTATTCAAACCCTACTTGTCACACTTAGCTGTGAGACACTGTGGGCAAGTCACTCTGCCCCTTGAGACATCTCTAAAGGTATGGCAAAGTTATTTCATAGATATATGAAGGTGTCAGATGTGCCTTTAAAAGCTAATGAAACTGATGAATATTTGTGATTTTAATTTGTTAAAAGGCTTCTTTCTCCCCCTTCATTCAAGTTAAAAATCTTACACAATTATTATGCATTACTTTTTGGATATTTTCCCATCGTCTGTGTTTTCCTTGGATGCAATAAGTTTTTCTGGGAAATTACAAGTTGAAAATGTTTCTTATTTAACTCTTAAATTATCATTCTTACCTCCTTCTTCCATCCAATAATGATTTCTTTCCATGGCTAATTTTGAAAATTTTTACACTTTAAAATAAGATGGAAAAAATGATATCTTACAAATGATATATTTCAATACATTTGTACAGATTTCTCAAAGATAACAACCACAAAAACTCTCTGATAAAAAATCATATAGTTATTATATATGATATATTTCCAAAAAACTAGAAGCAATTTAAATTCCAAAAACAAAGAAATAGATAAACATTTTTAATTAGCATAATAGGATAGTATAATTTAATGAAGATAGGCAAGTATGAGGTTAGGAGGGGAAGAGATTTAGAAAATAATTCTATGAAATAATGAAAGAAGCAGAACCAGAAGAACAGAATATATACAGCACCTTAAAGTTGGCAAAGTGAGGGAAAGTAAATGAAAATGAACAGACAGAATACTGATGACAATTACGGAGGGAGGGAAAGAAAACATGTTATAAGTCTTATGTTTCATAATTATTTAAAATACAAACATGTCTTAGGCAAGTTTCATTGTTTATACTGAAACCTGTCAATAATAAAACCATTTAGCTTAAAAATATTAGATTTTAATTTTAAATTAAAAAAAGATAACTAGAAGTAGGACTACTGAAATTATCATGACTTTAAACCTACTTTAGTGGCTGTTCCTAGGCAAAGTGAATTCAGTTGATCTTATAACACCAAAAAGGAAAAAAATCATTTTGTTAACCTACTTCTTCCATCTAGTGGCAAGAAGCAGTAAGAGACAATGCCACAGAAAAAAAACCATCAAAGAAAAAAAAAATAAAAGTGCCATTTCAGAAAATCCTTAATTTAAATGATGAGCCTCAAATGATAATAATAAAATAATCACAATGAGTCGTTCATGTTCAATCAGAAATGTACCTAATCACTTCAGTAAGTCATACATGTCTTTATTCCATGTGCATAATGTACCTTCTAAAGATGCTGGCTTCTACCATTTTGCCACAGGTGCTCAACTGCTAGCTTCTGATGAATTTACTGTGATATATACCTTTCCTCATACTGTAAAATCATCCTGGATCCAGCTGTGGACTGTTTAGAATTTCGTTCCTTTCTCAGAAACATTGGGCTGAAGTGCTAGGCTATTCATGCTTCCTGGCAATCGACATGAAAGCTACTAAAATTAAACTCTCCCCTTAAAAATCACCGTTTAAGCTACTGCAGCAATGAACAGATACTCACATTTTGACTTGATGCGCTGAGAAGAGGTAGGAGTTTAAATGACAAAGGAGTAGCTCTCCTGAACTAGAGCCCTTACCCAAGGTCTATTCTAGTGGCCTATCTGTAGCAGCTCCAGAGAAATTAAATGAAAAACCTGCAAGACACAGCACAATTAGGCCCTCACTTGACTATAAAGGGCACCAGCTAATCCCTAAAACATGAGGTTGGAGAGCCCTCTAAACACTGTCTTTCTTTGTATCTTGAAAATGTAATTAATGTTTCAGAAACTCAGTGCGGGCTACACGGAAAAAGAAAGAAATTTGCTTAAGGACAAGTTTTGCTTTCTCTTATCCAAGTGAATCTCTTAACATAGTATAATTAATGATTTATGTAGGGTAGTGGATATCAAAGCTGGTAACAGGCTAAAGGTCACAACTATGGGGAAGGTGAGAATCAGCAAAAACTCTTGGTATTTGAACTTTCCGACCTTTAAAAATAAAACAGAATTGAAGGCAAAAAAAATCTGCATGCTTTATAAACCTTTTCCATGTGTTATTTTATATCTGGAAGGGAAAAAATTCATAATCACAGGCATAGAATGGTAAAGGACCCATGAGATCATATAGACCAAACCCATCATCTTACACATGAGGAAACTAAAGCCAAGAGGGATGGACCAACTTGCCTGAAGTCACTAAGTTAGTTAGTTTAAAAGTCAGGGCTAAAACATAGGTCTTCCGACTTAATTCAGTTCAATAAGCACCCATTAAGCACCTACTAATTGCTTCAGACTGCCACAATCTTTAATCTACCCTCCCTCTTATTTCTCCCCTTTCCTTTCCTTCCTACTTCCTTGTTAGGTAAGAGGAATTTTTGTACCTTACTCTGTGTGTGTGTGTGTGTGTGTTTATACGTGTGCATGCGTGTGTATTTGTGTGTATGTGGTGTGCATTTGTGTGTGTGTGTATATAGTGTATATGTGGTGAGAGTATGAGTATGTGGTGTGTGTATGTGGTGTGTATGGGGGGGAGGGTGCATTCTTCTCTCCTTGAACTAGTTCAGATAACAGTTCAAGTACTGTCTGCCCCTATAAACATTTCTTTGTGAGGTTCACTTATATGAGGTAATTTCCCCATTCTTCCTCTCTCATCCTCCTTCACCCAGTGCTCACTCTTTCTCACTCTTCCATTATTCTTTTTGAGATCATCCCCACATAGCAGACTCATACTGATGTCATATATCTAAGTAGTCTCCTTTTAACTGCCCTAGTAAGAATAAAGTTCTTATGGGCTCTATATATCATCTTCTCATATAGGAATGTAAACAGCTTAATCTTGTTAAGTCCCTTATGATTTTTCACTCAGGTTTATCTTATTATACTTCTCTTGAGTAATGTGTTGGTATGTCAAATTACCTATATTCAGCTCCATTCTTTTCATCAGGAATCTTTGAAAGTCCTCTGTTTCATTAAATATCCATTTTTCCCCCCATAGGATTACACTGAGTTTTGCTAGGTAGATTATTCTTGTTGTAATTCTAGATCCTTTGTCTTCATGAATATCATATCCCAAGCCCCTCAATCCTTTATAGTGGTAGTTTCTAAATCTTGTGAGATCCTGACTGGTTCCATGGTATTTTAATTCTTTTTTTTCTGGTTGCTTAGAATATTATCTCTATGACCTGGGAGCTCTGAATTTTGGTTATAATATTTCTGGAAGGTTTGTTTTTTTATTTCTTTCATGAGGTTATTGATCAATTATTTCAATTTCTCCTTTGTCCTCTTGTTCTAAAATATCTGGTCAGTTTTCCTTTATAATTTCTTTAAATATGATATCTAGGCTCTTTTTTTATCATGGCTTTCAGGTAGTACAATAATTCTTGAATTATTTCTCCTCAATCTATTTTCTACATCAGTTACTTTTCATATGAGATATTTCACAATTTTTTCCTTTTTCCAGTGTTTGACTTTCTTCTTACTGTTTCTTGATGTCTCATGGAGTAATTAGCTTCCACTTGAACAAATTTAAATTAAAAAAATGTAATTTTGATTTTTAAGGAGTTATTTTGTACCTCTATTGCCAAACTATTAATCTTATTTTCTTGCATATGTCTCATTTCTTAAATTTGAACAAATTTAAATTAAAAATTAAATTTTGATTTTTAAGAAGTTATTTTGTACCTCTATTGCCAAAATATTAATCTAATTTTCTTGCAGAGGTCTCATTTCTTAAATTTTTCCCACCTTGTTTGATTTTTAAAATCTTTTTCTTTTTGCTCTTTTTAGTCTCTTTCTTTTAGTTCTTCTAGGAATTCTTGTTGGACTTGTGTCCAATCTGGATTTTTCTTTGAGGCTTTTGCTTATAGATGTTTTCAAGTCATTGACTATGTGTCTTGAGCTTCCCTCTCTCCATAGTAGATTTGTTATGGTCTTGTTCCTTTTTTGTTGTTTGCTTATTTTCCACCTATTTAGGGGGCAGAGCCAAGACAGTGGCATAGAAGCAACAAGGTTCCACAGCTCCCACATAGCCACCTCAAATACCCATAATATATGACTGTAAACAAATTTTAGGCTCCAAAACTCACAAAAATACAGAAAAACACATCCCCCGCTGAAGGCAGCTTGGCAGGAAGGGCTTATCGCTGAGCCTTCAGGAGAGTGGATCAGTGGCAGCTGTGGCAGTTTCCAGAATTATCAAGCCATAAGAAACAAGGACTAAGTGAAAGGTCAGTTATTTTCCACCATTTCTTGACTTTAGACTCTATATTAGAGTTGGGTTCTGCTTATCTCTGAGAATGACAGAGAGGATGTCTGCTCTGAGTTTCTATCTTTCATATCCTTCTGATGCTTTCACAGCTCAGTCTGGTTTTGGTGTTTCCTACATGGTATGATCCAGGGAGAGGTCTATTCACTGCCTTCCAGAGCTGAGCTATATTCCTTACCCAGGTAGGGCCTCTACTCCCTCACAACAACACCCACCCACTCCTCTCAGCCCTAGAACTATGTCCCACAACTAGGCAAAGGGCAACAGAGCTGTAAGATAGACTTGAAACTGGATAGTGCTCCTAGTGCTAATACAAAGATCCTTTGGGATCTCTTTATGATCACGTGATCAGTCCCTTTACTATCCCTGGTTGTTGGGTTGCTCCCCACTGCTATTGCTGCTTCCATTTTACCACGTTTCTGACAAGCCCCCACCCCAGTGTCCACAGACCTCTCTTTTTGTCTTCTAACATGCCCTGGGCTGGAAAAAAAATGACTGTTACTTTTTCTTGATTTTCTTACCAGAATTCAGTTTGGTAGATTTTTTAGATTGTTGTAGAGGGGGTGTATTGAGAGTACTTAGAAAAAAATGCTCTGCCATCTTGACTCTACCCTCCTAAACACCAACTAAGTGCATGGTACTATGTTGGGTTCTGAAAGTACAAAAGTATTAATAGCTAAAGGCTAATAATATCTAGCACTTATTGAGTATAAGGCTTTAATAACGTTTATGAAGTTATGTACCAGGCACCATGGCAAGTAAGCACTTTATAAATGTAATCTCATGTTATACTCATAACAACCCTAGGAGGAGGTGCTATTATTATCCTTATTTTATAGAGGAAACTGAGGCAAACAGAAGTTAAATTCCTTGACCAAGGTCACACAACTAGTATTTGAAGTTGGATTTTAATTCAGGTCTTCCTGAGTCCAGTACTCTATCTGCTGTGCCACTTATATACACAAAGATAGTGAAATGATTTACACAAGGTCACATATGTAGTATCAGCAGTGGGATCTAAACCCAGGTCCTCTCACACCAGAGGCAGTGAATTTCCATTGTATCATTCTTTCCCTTAAGCCAAAAACAAAACAGTTGTCCTCAAGGAGCTTGTACTCTACATGTACACAAATAAATTCAAAGTATATACAAAATCATTTCAGGATAGAAAGAATATAATAAACATTTCAACATACCACCTATTAAACCTGCTATCATGCATAATACAATGCCCCTTCATGTTAACTAGTGAAGATTTAAAGGGCCAAAAGCCTCAAACCCCCACCCTCAAGGTAACAAAGCCAAGACAGTGCAAAGAACTGTCCACGTTATGAACACTATAAATTTACTCTCACACAGTTTAAACACCTCATTGCAGCAAAGAGGCTTCGAGAGTGACCTTTTTCTTTTTCCTATCAGGAGAAGTTGCTCTTAAAGTTGTCATTCTACCCACCAAGTTATAGCTTCACTGAAAGGAAGACCATAGGAAGGAAATACAATGTATTCTACCTTGTTTCTCTGCCCCACACCCAGTATGACAGCAGTATAATCAAAACTGTGTTGTCAAAGGATCACTTCTATGATATAAAGGAAAGAATGCATTCTGAAATCCAGTAAAACTGGGCTTTGTGTTGTTTCTCATTCACATTGTTTCAACTCCCATCACTGTGCCTGGAATGTACTCCCTATTCACTTCCACCTTTTAGAATTCCCCCATTTTCTTTCAAAGCTTAATGAAAGCATCACTGTTTTCCTAAGACCTTTGAGAATCCCCCACAGCTGCAAGTGCCTCCCCTTCACAAAATTATCTTATAATCATGTATTTATTTATCTTGTATATACCTAATATATGTTCATATTTTCTTCCCAAAATTTGGTTATCTTTAAGTGGAGTTTAAGAACTATTTGAGTACTTTACATGTTTTCTTTATGTACTTGTGAGTTCCTATGACTCTTCTATGTATTCTGCATTTTCTACAGGGGACAAAAAAAAATGCTGTCCCACACCAGATTTGCATTTACTACATTCAGTGTTTCTACAGGAGCTTTTATTCAGTTTGGAAAACCAAGAAATGAGCTTTACCTATGCTTTATCTGGGGATTTCCTGGAATAAAAGCTAGACAGAGGTATGACAAAAGAAAGAAAGAGAAATTATCCTCTTGGCATCAACTCCTGAACTCCCCAAGATCAAACCTTGTTTTGATGAGCCCAGAGAGAAAATGGGAAGTGAAATGGGAATTTTAAAAATAAAGTGGAAAAAACATAAGAGAGAGGGCAAGTCAATAGTACATACGACACATTCAGACTCCAACAAATGAAAATGGTTTTGAGAATCTGGCATTATTGCAGCCAATGTTTTGTCAGCAGTCAGGAGCCCACTAGGCAAAAGGCAGGTGGTATCATTCCATCAGCTTCCCCCAAGAGGAAGTTGCTTCCATCATGCTGGAGTTCAGTGAAATGGTTTTATAGAAAAACTGGAAAACATTCCTAGTCATTAGCAGCACATTGCCAAACTACAAACAGAATAAATACAATATTGAATTTTAGTTCAGTGCTAGCAAATTTATTCTCAACAACTACTTGTGGGGTGGGTAGGGATGAAAAGGGGAAGGAACTGAGTCACATTTTGTGCACAAATATTTATATTTTAAATTGGCTACTTCCAAAGAGCCCAGGATTTATAGTCAGAGGACCTGGGCTTAAGTACCCTCTGTGCAGCTTGCTACTTTTGTGAACCTAGCTATCACTTCCTCATCTATAAAAGGAGGAACTCTTCCAGCTCTAAATCTCTGGTATTATGCTCCTATGACTCTCTCCCTTTAATCTGCAGTGTGCTATCCTAAATATATGGGTGGGGTTCAGTGGGATTATTTCAGAAACATTCTCTTCTATCCACTGAAAAACACAATATACTCTACTATCAAAGATTTCTAGCTTCCTAACAGGAAGAATCCTTTGTTATATATCACATTGTTTCCCCTTCTCATAGGATCATAGAGTTGGAAGAAACTTCAGAGGCTATCTAGTTCTATAAACCTCCATTTTACCTTGTAGGAAATCAAAGATCAGGAAAGTTAAGTTACTTGCTTAAGATCACACAGAAAGGAAACAACAGAGCCTAGGATTTCCTCCCCCATCTCCAATTCTATACAGGATTTTCAAGGGATTCAAATTAATAAGTACACATTTCACTGAGTTTCTACAGCCAGTGGAACCATACAATTTACATCCAATTTCTACGTCCATCAAGGATCTTCACTGATACAGGTACCCCTAACACTCACACAGATTACAACAATTCTACCTCTTTGTCTCTGTTGAGGCTAAAAAGCCCATCCCTCCACAGAAGACCTGGGCATGAGCTTCTCTGTTCATAAATAAGCTGGCCTTCAGAGGACCACACCCAGTTCAAAGTGGCAGCTTTTCCATTTTTTAAGGACTGCAAGAACTTTCTCTTGGCTGGCATAGAGGCCAAGGCCTTTAAGACGCCAGGATTACCAGTGCCATAGTAAGGCACTCAGTAGGACCTTTGTGGAAGTATGCAATCTAAGTGATACAGGGCCACACATCCTTGATCATAAACAGGAACAAATATGAAGGAAGAGAGGGAACATGTGTGTGATTAAGGGATCGTTGTTAGTGTAACTAATAGAACCATCCTGATTTAGGACTTTAGGAACAGTTTTCTATAACAACTCTAAGACTGGACTTTCAACAAATATGATGAGATGAAAGATTCTAGCTACATCAATTCACCTTCAAGACTTTCTCAAGAAGCAAGGAAAACAGTGCCAAATAAAGCAGAAGACTTAAAAACAGAAGAGATGAGCTAAAAGAAAAATCAAGAAGATATATCACAAGGGGGAAAAAAAACATTGAACTCCTTGAAAATCACAATAAAACAGAAAATCTGGTTCTCAAATTTCAACTAATCATAAAAAAAAAAAAACCACACAGAACTCCTAGGACCAGAGGGCAAAGTGAAAATAGAAAGAATCCACAGGTCACCACTTTAAAGAAAACCAAGAACACTGAATACTGGGATAAAGACTCCCTATTCAACCGAAGTTGCTGGAAAAAAAGTATGAAAGTAGTTTAGCAAAAATTAGCTTAAGACCAACACCTTACACCACATATCTCAATTATCTCCAAGTAGATAAGTGTAATGCCAAGCAAAGGCAACTTCCAAGGTTCGGATTACCAGCATAGCAAACCCCATTTACTCAGCAAACATTCACAGAACAAAGAAAGTCAAAATACAGTGTAACTTGTTCATTTAGGAAATAAGTTCTCAATTCAATCGCAAAGTATCAAGGTCCATGTATCTCACCCCTGGCCAGTACATTAGTCAAAGTAGCCCACTTCTGGGCAGTACATTTAGTCAGTCAGCAAAGTCTCTCCTCTCAAATGGAGATTAGTCTCCAATCATAAACAAAGTACATTCATCTGGTCAATCACAGAGCACAAAAAAAAAAAAAA
>CM053583.1:142037892-142052631 GCA_028627135.1 Pseudochirops cupreus
ACCCAAGGAAAGGCCCTTCTTTCATTTTCATTTGAGGCAAGCCCTCAGCAGTCTCAGTTCCTGGGGAGACAAGGCTCAACAAAGCCATAGCCAGTGTCCTCATCAAGTCACTCTCTGCCTGTAGAACAGTCTCAGAACCCCTGAAAACATCAGCAAGGCCCTCTTCCAGGATTTCTGTGCAGGTCCACAAGAAAATCCTCCTTCAGGGCTTTTTAACCTACAGCAAGGTTTCAAGACCTCTACAACAGCAGCACTGTCCTTCACCAGCAGGTGAATCTGGCAAAACAACATCAAAACAGACAGACAAAATAGCAGCATCACAGCCATGCCTCCTCAGTTCTTGGCAGCTCCAGGTGGCAGTTCCCAAAAGTCCTTCTGGCCTCCTCTCTGCTTGGGCTTCCTCCACTTGGGCCTTCTCTCTGCTTGGGCTTCTCTCTAAATCCACGGCTCCTCCCAGTTCAGCCCTCTCTCTTTCACATCAACAAGTCCATCCCAAGCTCTGGGTTTTAACACTCAACCCCAAAACCAAGCCAATACAGGGGCATCTCCAAATTCCATTACCATTACAATAAGTTATCTAAATAAACAAAAAGTCATAACACAAAAAATTAGAGGAGATTGAAACGAAGTACCTTGCAAAAATACAAATTGGGGATAGGGATGAACATGAAAGATAATGTGGGAAAATAACATAAAATAAGTCACCACAAGTAGAATTAGAAGAAAAGTAGTTAACTGGGAAAAATATCTCTGACAAAGGCTTGACATCCAAAATAAATAGAGAATCAATACAACTATATAAGAATAAGAGCCATTCCCCAATAGATAAGTCAAAGGATATAAAGAAATGAAATGAAAGTTATCAACAACCATGTGGAAAAATGTTTCAAATCTCTAACAATAAGAGAAGTGAAAATTAAAACAACTTTGAGATTTTAACTCATACAAATGAGGTTAGCAAAATGACAAAAGACAAAAATGGCAGAAATTAGAGGGACTTTAGGGAGACAGGCAAGTTAATACACTGTTAGTGGCTCTGTAATTGATCCAGTTGTTATTAAATAATTTGAAATTATATTTAAAAGGCAAATAAACTTTTGACCTAACCATAACAGCATATTCTCCAAGAAGGTCAAACACAAGGAAAAAGAGGTCCCATATAAACAAAAATATTTATACCAGTCTTTTTTGTAGTAGCAAAGAACTGAAAGGAAATTGAGCACCTACCAATTGGGAAATTGTTAAATGAATTGTTATATATGAAGAATCTAAATAAAAATTACTGTGCCAAAGGAAATGGCAAATATGAAGAACTCAAAGAAACTTTAGAAGACATTTGTGAACCTTATACGGAGGGAAGAAAGCAAAACCAGAAAATAGTTTATACAATAACCATAACAATACACAGGATAATATCACTAAAAGCCTTTCAGAACTCTGAATGTGGTGACTGGTTACATATGGACTCTTAGTGAGGAAAGAAGCATACATTTTCAGATATTATAGATGTGTTGATATGTTTGCCTTGATAGTACTTATTTATTACAAGGTCAACAAGCATTTTTTAAGTAACTACTTGCACTGAACTAAGCACTGGAGACTTTTACTGGGGAAAATGGAAAAGAGAGTCATTGGGAAGTAGTTATTATGATTAAATTAAAAAGAAAAGCTTATCAATAAAACATTTCCAAAGGAAAAAAAAGCAGCTCAGATTCAGGCGTATGATGATGAAACTTGTTTAGCTCAGCTTCCCAAACCTTAACAAAGGATCATCAACATGATATGTGAGCTGGTCATTTGAATTGCTTGCCTCCTACCAGATATTTTGTACTTGGCATCTCATAACATAAGACTCCTCGCTGATCATTCATGAGGGTGTAGCTATTCTATCAGTTTTGCTAATTATTCTTCTGGCAAGTACAAATACAAGTCCTGCATGCTTTCAAATGTTACTTCTTCTGTAACTCTTCCTGGAAAGGGCTACTACTCTTCCTTACAGGGTAGGATAACGGCATTTAAAGCTCCAGGGGGTCTTAGACATAATCTAACCCCATCTCAGCCCCCATGTTACAGTAGGGAAAAAAATGAGAGATCATATAAATTGGTAGTTGAGATTAATACCCATATTCCTAAACTCCAAGTCCAATGCCACTTCCATAACAACAGAATCTTAAGAATCTTTTTCACAGTTGTTTGTCACAAAACCCAACCACTGTTTTAGACTTTGTCCTTTTACAGTACAATTTTTTTTTATAATTTTTCTGGCACCTTATGAATTAAAATTTTCTACTAACCAAGATTTCACCACTCTTTCAGTGCTCTTTCAGCATTGTGATAATTAATTAATTGACTGACATATTTATCACAGGTTCTTTCTGTTGGGTTTGTGAACTTTTATTTTTAAATATAACTGTTTAATGTAATTAGTTTCCTTTGTGACCCTATGCATTTTAATTTATTTATTTAAAAATATTATTCTGAGGTTTATAGGCTTTACCAGATTGCCAAAGGGAACAATGACACAAGAAAGTTCAAGAATCTCTCTTAGGTACTAAAGTAATACCCAAATCCTTAAATAAAGACTTGCTCATATTCAATATCACTTTAAAGCTAAGTGTAGTATATTAGTTTCTAATTTTTAGAAAATTAATAATCTAGACTGACACATATAATGGTTTGAGGTTTACAAAGCACTTTAAATACATTATTTCATTTGAAACTTCTAAAACTCTATCATTATCTCCCTGTGCAAATGGGGAAGCTGAGTAGTTCAGTGACTTGGCCATAGTCATGGAGCTTGTGTTAGCAATAGAATTTGAACCCAGGTTCTCCTGACTCTAAATCCACCATATTCTACACTCATCATATCATAATAGCTTTCCAAGTTAAATGTGCACAACCTATGGCTATCTACCCACTTTCTCTCCCCATTCTTTATAATACCTTACTCTATTTACTTTTCTAGAATCAGACTGTTAAAAGTAATACTCATGCAGAATTTGTTTTAAGTGGGGGGGAGGAAGTGTTTCAAATACAAATAATCAGCCATTCATCTGTGGAGTTAAAAGTTCTGAAAACATGTCAAATACCCATTTAATGAAGAGCGTTCTGCATAGCTCCCAAAGCATGTGGCAGAAAAGGTTAAAAACAGCAGCGCCTCCATGTTTGAAACCTTAGGTCCAAGTGACATTCTTATATTTATACTTTAAAGTTATCTTATCATAGCTAAGGCAATGATACTTGGGGTTTATTGGGAATGGAGTGATAAAGCTATCCATTGTCCTTGGTTACGTTTATTAATTGACTGTGATGATAGAGCTAGGTTTCAAACACACTATCTCTGTCCAATTAGCTTTGTTTATTAGAAGAACATGGTACTCAAACCAAGAGCACAGAGTTTATTTAGCCCTCCAAGGGCTAGGTAGTGGAAATATAAGCAATAACTTGTGTTTTCAGGGTTAGGTAATGTAAAGAGTCCTCAGAGAAACTGTCTGAAATTCTTCAATCATGCCTGCCTTCACCTCTTAATATATATAACACGTGTGTGGCAATACTCCTTTGCAGTGCTCTATAGCAAAGAGCACCTACTTTGTGTTCACAATGGCAAAGAGTTGGCCAGGGGAAGTAAATAGGGTCTAGGATGGCATGATTAGTGAAAGTAGTTGGGAAATAAACAAAATAGCGTCATAAAGAGCTAGACCTCGAGTCATTTCTCTTTGATAAGACTTTTTAATAAAGAGGTTATACACCCTTGGGCATGAGCTGAGGCCCAGCATAAAGCCAGAAAGAAATATAATACCTGTGGCAGGGGACGAAGTGGATACAAGGGGGAGGTTAAAGTCAAAGAGTAAAAGCAGAGCCTAATGCCTCCAGGAAGGATCTCATTCTAGCCTAATCCCAGGACTCCAAGTAACTGATACCTTTCCTGCCTTGCAAGGATGGGGAATTTGAACTTGGGCATCAAAGTTATATTTCTTTGAATACCCAGATTTGGCCTCTCCCATTGAAAGGTGTAGAGAGAAGCTTCCTGAGCTAGGAGGATTTGTGGACTTAAAAGATTACTTGGACTGCCTGCATTTATGTGTTTCTGATATTTCTTTCTAACATTATGAAAAAATTGTAAATAATGAAGCTTTTCAAATGACCTCACTTAAAACACAGTAGGAATGGAAGGTGCGGTAGACTTTTCTTAAAGTGGTGAGAGTATGTGGAGGCAAGACTCTAACTGGATAAATTCACACTAACCCTACTAAAGTATGGGAAGAATATAGGATACCATTCATGAGGAGAATAATGAAATATCAAATTACAGGAGCTGCTTCAAGAACTGCTTTTAGGACATGTCTTGTTGATAACCCTTAGAGATAGGTAGTGCACATGACAGCCATGGTGAGCATTCGCTTGATAGCACTTGGTCTCTGATACTGAATAAATAGCAGGCACTGTCCTCAGCGCCCTGGCTATCACATACGAATTCCATTATTATTTGCCTACACAAAAATCTCCAATAGGTCAACAAGATTCCAGACTTCTCAGCCTGGAATTCAAAATTCTTCATAATATGTCCTCATCCTAGGTATCCAACTCACTGCTTCCTGCAACATATCCAAAACACAAGCATTTCACTCTAGGCAAGATGGTCTCCTCACTTTTCCCCATATTTATTTCCATGTATTTATCACTATATTTGCTTCCAATTTCAAATCTTTGTTTATGCTTCTCCTCTGACTTGAAATATCTTCTAACCCTCCACTTATCCAAATTACTCCAACCTTCAAGGCTAAGTTCAACCTCTTCCATGAAGCTATTCCTGACTTTTGCAGTCCATATTGATCTTCATTTTTTTTTCTGAAAAAGGAAATATAGCACTGGCCCTATAGCATTGGTCTGTATCACACATTATCAGGCATTGAGTCATGCATGCACTCTGTCATGTTTTTACTAAACTATTTCATGAACAGCTTCTAGTGTTCCCGAGTGTATTGATGAGATCCTAGAGGAAAATGACCATGACTTCATCCTGACCCATTTTTTCCCTTCTTATCTAGACTCAAATGGTGAGATGGCTTATTTTCTTGTCAAGATTAACCCATTACCTTGGGACTTTGATCTCAACTTCTTCTGACCTTGCCACAAACATCTCTCTTTCTTCTATCTTTAATCTCTCCCTTCTTACAACATGCATAGGCCTCTCACATTAAAAAATAGCAATAACACAATCAAATGTTATGAATGTGTATCTATCTATCTATCTATCTATATATATATGCAATTATTATTATTATTACTGACTACATCCAACTGGAACTTGAGATACACAGGCACTGCAGTTGGGAGATCCATCCTGCCCTACCAAAAAGTGACATAGGAGAGAATAGACTGGGGGAGGGGGGACGCACCAGGATGGCTGTTTTGGGGCGGTGGGTGGGGGAGGGACGGGGAGAAAATATGTAACTCAAAATCTTGTGGAAATGAATGATGCAAACTAAAATAAAATTTTAAAAAAATAGCAATAACACGTTAAAAAAACCATTTTCCTCAGTAACTATCTCAACTTATCCTCTTCTTTCCTCTATTTCCTAGTACACTAGAAGACCACACTTACATAAATCCGTGACTTCTTTTACCCTTCTAAATCACCTTTTTCTAATCCTGAAATATAGCTTCTATCCCTGTCACTCTACTGAAACTGCTCTGATTGAGTTCATCAGTTGGGTAATAATGATCAACTTTAATGATTATTTTTCATGCCTTCATATTTCTGTGCCTTTCCATAGAATTTGGAACTGCCAATTACCCATTTCTTTATCACACTCTTTTCTTCCTGGACTTCCATAAAACTGTTTTCTCCTAGTTTTTCTTCCTAGTTTGCTGACTTCTCAGTCTCATTTGCCAGTTCACCTTCTCAATGCTGCTCTCTAAGCATAAGTATCACCCAAGATTCTATCTAGTCTCTTCATTCTACTCTTTCTGCCTTGACTATCTCTCATCTATTCCTATGACTTTGATTATCACCACCATGCAGATGATTCTCAAATCTATATCTCTATCTCAATCTCTCCCTTTAGCTCTATTCCTACTATGCCTTTCTGAAAATCCTCCCTAGAGAATTGCTTCTATATGATAGAAGTCTTCCTTTGTTTTTTGTTGTTCTGTTTTGCTTTTTAATATGTCATGAATACCATTACATAATTTAGACTCTCTGTTACCTTCTACCCTCACTCTCTGATTAATCCACTTCTGCTTTTCCAGTCGCAAATTTCTTTGTTGTCCTTTTATGGCATTTCTCAAATACAAATCATTGTTATCAATAAATGGTAGCCTATTGAGATCAACCATGCATCTTTCTATTGCTCTTTGGGTCACCTAAAATTCTAGTTCTTCTGAAATCATGGTGTTTCATGGTTTGTGGCCATATAGTATCACTGGGAGAATAATAGTATGATACAGATAGGCTTTCAGGGGCAGTGAAGAGCTTGGGATTATTGGGTCTAGACGAGTAGCATGGTGGTCTATGCTACAAATTTCCATATCATGGCATAGAAGAAAGAGCATGGAGGGATGGATTCAAATTACATATCTGTTACTGCCTCTTCTTACTACTACTATTCTTACTACTCCCTGGACCTCAGTTTTCTCATCTATAAAATGAGGAAGTTGGAACAGATTCCTTCTATGGTCCTGTCAGTTCTATATTTATGATCCTAAAAGAGAAATCACCCTGGTCCTTTCCTCCTAATTAATTCTATGCCTTAGCCACTGCCCATCTGAAACCTCTATCTAATGTACAGCAAAGTCCCAATTAATGCAAATAACGGATCCTGTGAGGTGGGAACATTATTCAAATTCACATGGCATATTTCCAATGGATTGCAACCAATTACCATATTTTTCCACAATTATAATTACAAATAGTGAGAATTCAGATACAAAAGATCACATCATAGGAGATTGAAAATGGCAGGAGGTGAGGGAGAGCAGATAGGGAAAGGGACCTAGCAAAGGGCCATGATGATATGCAGAGGAGTATACTTGGATGGGAAACGATGTGATAACTACCTTAGGAGGCTTTCTTAAATTGAAGCTCTAAAAGGCACTCTCAAATGTCTACCCTATACCCTATCTAGTCAGAGGGAGAGAGGGGCCACAAGGGCAAGGAATACCAAAGAGCTAAGAGTTTCAGAGCCGATATGATCTTGTAGGATGATGAGTTTCTGAAGACCATGATGAAGTACAGAAGTACACTCTGGTAAGATAATAGAAACAATAAATGTAGAATTTTTTCAAACCTATGGATTTAACTGAATAGAATCTTGACTCTTCTAGCCCTCAAAGAATTTAGTTCATCTGCAAATAGAGGGTATTTAGAAAATGTCCCCATCAATAGATAATTATGGGCACCACCAACTTTTATAAATGAATAGAAAAGGAAATAGAATCAGAAAGAACCAAATTGACCTTTATGGGTTACTTTGTGTCATAAACTAAATCATTTTGGGCATGACGTGAAAAAAGTCAGCCCACCTGGATATCTACCTGCCAACACTTCATTTGTAAGAACAAGATGAAAGCTAAAGTCATAACACCAAATTTCATTCATCCATCAAGTTCAAATTGTAGAAATATGAACATCAGGATTGCCAATCTTTCTAGTAAACCAGAGTAAAGGAATCATCAATCATTACGGTGAACAACAATAAGTCAATAGACATTCTATCTAGCAGTCTTAGGGGTTTGAAAAAAAATGAAATTTCAGGGGTTGTATATCTTGTTTTACCAAGCCTATTTTTTCTTTCACTTGGCTTCAGGCAACCTCCTGGGTGATTTCTTCAAATGAACATTTCCTTTGGTTGAAAAACTGCATTTCATAAGACAAATGCTACCTCCAGATGTTAAGTACCCACATATTTTGCAAATAAAATTCTCAAAGATGCTACTATTATCAACTTCTTTTTAAAATACAATTTAATTATTTATTGAAGATGTCAAGCAGGCCCCATAGTTCACTGACTTTCTTGTTAAAAACAAACCGAAAAAAGGATTCGAAAGTATTTGAATTTACTTTTTCCTTTGACAAGCCCATTCACTTGAAGTCATATGGCTTCAAATATCACTTAATCCTGATTACTCACAGATTCATCTCTAGTCCTGGCCTCTCTTCTGAACCTAGACCAGCATTCCAACTGCAAACAGGATATCTCTCTTGCCTATCCACTGTCAAACTCAAAAAGTCAAAAATTAATTTTACTCTTCTCCTAAACCTTCTAACATCTGACTTCATTATTTTTATCTATGCCATCACAACTCATCCTATGTTCATAACTCTGGAGTTAATTTCAATTTTTTCCTTTCCTTCACCTGTCATATCCAATCATTTACCAAGTCATATCAATTCTGTATCCATAACATCTCTCATGTTCATACCCTCCTTTTTTGTCACTGATACAACCACCTTTGTGTAAACCTTCATTATTACCTCCATGTTCTATTGCAAAAGTCACCCGGCCAGTCATTCTACCTTCCTTTTTACCTTCTCCATGTTACATATTCTGCTAAAAGAAGGAAAAAAAGAAAAAGAAAATCTTCAGTAACTCCCTATTGCCTACCTTTGCTGTTGTTTAGTAATTTCAGCTGTGTTCAACTCTTTATGACCCCTCTTTGGTGGGTTTTCTTGGCAACGATACTAGAGTGGTTTGCCATTTTCTTCTCTCATTTTACAGATGTGGAAACTGAGGCAAATAGGGTCAAGTGACTAGCCCAGGGTAACTAGTTAAGTGTCTGAAGCTAGATTTTAACTCAGGTCTTCCCAATTCCAGGTCTGGCACTCTATCTACTGTGCCACCCGGCAACCCATTTCCTGCCTGGTCATCTTTAAATGCTTCTCCTTGACATTCAAGGCCCTCCCTAATCTGGTACACCCTATGGTTCTAGTCTTATTTCATATTCCTATTTAATCATATTCTATATACCAGCAAAATTAAGCTACTTTCTGACCTCTGAACATACAAATTCACCAAGATGAATGAATGGGTTTAACAGTTCCTATTACCACTTTGAGACCTGTGTCATAGTGAGCACTATGATCCCTTTGATGAGGAAATAACACAATGAACTGCAAACTTGTGCCCTTGGTTCTGTTTTCATTCAGTGACACCTACAAGTATACCCATTACACTGCTGGCCATTCTCAGTGACCATAAAGCATGGCTACCTTTGACCTCCTGATGCCTGCTAGTTCAGAAAAAAACATCTTCTGAGACTATGTACCTTACATAAGGCACCATGGGAAAAGTAACAACACCAGGACTGGCTTGATCTCTTTGAATTCATGGTTGATGGTATTCTTTTTATGATGTTGTATCTTCATGCCCCACTTCAAGATCTATGCCTTGGGATTTCATGCACTTTAATGGTTAAATGGGTAAAAGAGTAATTGTTTGGGCCTTTAATTAACCTCACAGATTATCACAAACAGAATGCATATGGGGGCCTATAACTATAGGGCTTTGCAAAACCATTTACCTTATACATACCCTAAAGCAGAGGTTCTTAACATTTTTTGTATCATAGATCCCTTTGTCAGTCTGGTGAAGCTTATGAACTTCTCAGAATAAAGCCTTAAATGCATAAAATGATTCATAAAAATACAAGGAAAGCTTATTATATTAAAATAAAGATGTATTTTTTCCCATCCAGGATCACAGAATCCCTGAAAATTATCCACAAATTCATTCCAGGGATGTAGATCTTAGATTAAGAATCTCTACACTAAAAGATGGAACTCTAGTACAGTGAGATAAAGCCTTCTACAAAGCTTAGGGGTAAAACAAATGAGAAAAAGTGTTATAATTTATTCTACATAACAATGTAACATTTCATTTTATTTAAATCCTCTTATACTGGAGTATGCTTCTTGTAGTTATGTCATATATATGATCAAAAAAAAAAAGTTGACTTAATCATTTATTTGAGTTGTAACTTTGCTCCAATACAACTTCATACGGCATTTCAGTTGATGAGTGAAGGTGCCTTCCTAAAACACTGGGGAAAATCAGCTGTGAGACTTAGTTCCACAAAACAAACAAACAAAAAACCAATGGACTATCTTTTTCATCTGCTAATTATCATTCTGGGTGGCTTTGAACATATTGTAAATATTTTGTCTTTCAGTGATTCCCCTAAAACAGTGGTTCTCAACCTTTCTAATGCCGCAACCCTTTAATACAGTTCCTCATGTTCTGGTGACCCCCAACCATAAAATTATTTTCATTGCTACTTCATAACTGTAATTTTGCTACTGTTATGAATTGTAATGTAAATATCTGATATGCAGGATGTATTTTCCTTGTTACAAATTGAACATAACCCACAGGTTGAGAACCGCTGCCCTGCAAGTTTACCAGGACCCTTGAGTCATATTTTATACTTTCTGAACCAAGGTTCAGAAACTTTGTAGTGTGAGATTGCAATGTCTGATTTATAGACACTATTTACTAACTCATGTAGGTCACATACAATCAGCTGAGATTTTAAATCTGATGTAATTATAGACATCCCCAAACAACATTCACTGAAAAGTCTTAATGCTTTACTTTCATAAATATGGAGGGAAATTTTCCAGACAGCTGCCATAAAAAATGATATTTATGTTTATATATAGAACACTGGAATCATGAGTCACTGTGTTAAATCAATATTTGGTTTACACATCATTGTAAGTAAAATTCAAATTAGGCAATTAGTAATTGAACCCTGGTGTTATCAGCAAATCATTACTCAAAGGGCTAGTTTTAACTATTTATAAATATTGCAATAAACAGTATGAGTTGCTGGGATGGCTTATTCTATAAATAAGTGAACCAAATCACAGAATTTCACAGTGGTAAGGGCTTTCTGTGGCCTTTTATTCCAACCCACATCTGAAAGAGGGATCCTGGCTACAACATCCCTGATAAATGGTCATCTAGCATCTGCCCAAAGATGAATTAGAGATGGGCAGTCATCTCAAGGTAGTCTGTTACCTTTTGGAACTGTTAGTTCTAAATCATCTTAAAGTCTTTTGTGATAGTCCAGCCCAGTACTAGATAGATAGATAGATAGATAGATAGATAGATAGATAGATAGATAGATAGATAGATATAGGTATATGTGTGTGTGCATATGTATATAAGTACAAGTATCATAGTATTGGTTTTTTCTTTTGTGATGATAAGGCATATAGAACAAGAATAGAGGAAGTTTATAAATACCATAAATTGTACAACATTTTTATAACCCACAGATGTTTGGGGAAGGAATTAATGAATGCTTAAGCCCTGGAGGGTGGGGAGGGTCATGTGGTTACTTTGCTTTTAGCATGAACACCAATCCATGTGTTCACAGAAGGCCTTACAGATTATGACTTGTCCACCAGTGATCAGTAGACAAGCTGGAACTCAAACTCAAGTCTTCTAAGTTCTAGTCACCTTCTGCAGGCATCATTTCTGTGTCCCCAGGCTGCTAGGCAGCAGTTTTCAACCTGTGGGTTATGTTCAATTTGTAACAAGGAAAATACATCCTGCATATCAGATATTTACATTACAATTCATAACAGTAGCAAAATTACAGTTATGAAGTAGCAACAAAAATAATTTTTTGGTTGGGGGTCACCACAACATGAGGAACTGTATTAAAGGGTCGCACCATTAGGAAGGTGGAGAACCACTGTGCTAGAGCCTTTCCCTCTTTCTAGCTACTCTGTATATCAAGTATGTATCTATTTCATTATATGTTGTCTTCCTTATTTGAATGTAAACTCCTTGAGGGTAAAGACTGGTTTTACTTTTTTGTTATATTCACAAGGCTTAGGAGAGTGCCTGGTATACAGCAAATCCTTAATAAATTCATGACTGAGTATTCCAAACACAGGACTACCTCTTCCTCTAGTGCAGAGGTTCCGAAACTTATTTGGCCTACTGTCGAATTAAAAAAAAAAAAAATTACTCAGTGCCCCCTAGAAATCCACTTTCTTTAACCCTCTAAAGTTTTTGTTAATTTGCATCATTTCAAAAAAATATATAGTTTTTTAAATGACATCTTAAATTTAATAATGTATCCTAAATTTTTGGTTTTTTCCTGCATTGAAATTTTGATGATGTAATATTGCAACATGTAACCATATAGTATCATTTTGTAAACAAGTCATTACACACACATATTCCTGCCAATGCATCCTGGACTCCCCAACACACTCGCCTGCCAACACTTGTTAAGACTTGTTGACAAACTTGACCACTGATATGTTACAATTTCCATTTTGTGTTTTTATTTGGAAAATAATGTAATTGCTATGACTTAACTCTGTTACACAACAGATGAAACATGTACAAACGGTTTTTCAAAATTTTCTTTTCTTCTTTCTCTATGCTTCCACTGCCCCCTTATTTTTATTCAACGTCCCCCAGTTGCACCTGAGGTTACTACTGCCCCGCCCCCAGATCATTCCAGCACCCCCAGAGGGCAGTATCACCCACTTTGGGAACCTATGCAAGTCAGTGAGCCATCAAAAGGAGCTGAAACCATCCACAAATAAATAAGTTTGTCACATTTTGGAAAACAAAACAAAACTATTCCACTGCTCTATTCACTTTCAAAACCAGATTCCTTCATATTATAATTTAACCACCATATTTTCTCTTTTTTAAAAAATTGCATTAATAATTTTTCTATCACAATCATTTATAAATGCCTCTCTAACCCCTTCAGTACTACATGCCATGTCAACAATAAATACCAGAGCATCAAAGGAAAAGAAATAGCCTCAAACTTAAAGAAAAAACTAATTAACTTGGAAATATTTCTAATATTTACAGAGTAAATAAAAAAATCTCTGTGGTGGAGAGCAAAAGGCAGTTGAATTCAGACTAAATAAAATGATTAATCACAAATTAGGAGAACAAACCCTTCTCCTTCTTGATAAAGAAGTAGGGGAATTTAGGGTGAAGAATACTGCATACGCTGTCAGACTAAGGCTTTAATGAGTTGTTGTTGTTCAGTCATTCCAGTTGCATCTAACTCTTCCTTACCTCATTTGGAGTTTTCTTGGCAGATGCTGGTTTGCCCTTTCCTCCTCTAGCTGATTTTACAGATGAGGAACTGATGCAAATAGGTTTAACTGACTTGCCCAGGGTCACACACTAGAAAGTATCTGAGGCTGGACTCCAGGCTGGGCATGCCTAATGTTTTGTTTTGTTTTGTTTTTGTGTGAGATGAAAGAGTTCAAAGTCTGAATCTAAGGTCAGAAAAGGTCTTTATTCTTTCTCATGAGAAAGGACTCTGCCGCCTGTAGCCCACATGGCGGCAGGGAGATGGCAACAGGTATTAGCCAGCCCATGGTTATATAATCTTCCAATGCAGAAACCCAACCCCCCCAACTGGCCTTCACTCTTATTGGTAGGGGGGCTGACCCACAACCTAAGCATGGGAATCTCTCTGAGACAAAGGACCCGGAAACATGTGGGTGTCCAATGAAAGCAGTCTTAACATTAGTTGGCATATCTTCTGATGAGTTGGCTCTGGGGGAGGGTCTCCATTACTCTAAGCCCCAGATGGCTTGAAGGTCAGGTGACCTAACCCTAGGCCTAGGGAATACTGAAGCCATTCTAGATTTGATTTTTCAGAATGAAGGAACTTCACTATAAATTATCCCTCACATTTTGTTTTTTTTAAGAAGAAAGAGTTCAAATGGAAAGAAAGCACTCAAATAAGAGAAACATGTGTAACAGACATACATAAAACATTTACAATAAGGTATGTTATCACAAAAGAAAACATAAAATAAAAATAAAATGCCCCTGTGAAGGTTGTCTCGTTAATAAGATTCTGCTTAAAAAAAAAAGCATTGAGGAAATCAGAGTTTTTGATGGATTGGAAAATTTCAAGTTTAATGAGATCTGAGTTGGGCTGGAACATGTACCAACTTGGTGCCAGGTCTTGGTAGAAAAAGGAGAGAGTAGTTCAATAAAGGAATGTGGGGGAGAGGAGATGAAAAGATAATATAAAAATAAATACATATTATTTACTTTGCAATTGCTCTAGAACTCACCCAGGTTGTTTCCTATATCAATGAATCACAGGTCTGATCCCTATAGAATGGGAGAAGGGCAATACCATACAAGGAACAGGACCTAAATTAGGATTTGAGCCATCAAATGATTATTCAGATGATTAAGCCAGGTACTCTCTTTTGGGGCACCAAAATCCGAGAGTCTAAGAAAAAATAGGAAAAAGGAGTCCTGGACCCGGAGTCAGGAAGACCTGAGCTGAAATCCTGCCTCAGACATTTACTTAGTTGTGGGACTCTGAGCAAGTCATTTTGCCTGTCTGCCTCAGTTTCCTTATCTGTTAAATAGGGATAACAAAGCACTTCCCAAAGTTGTTGTGAGAATAAATAAAATGAAATCATTTGTGAAATTCTTTGCAATCCTTAAAGTGCCACATAAATGCTAGCTATTATCATTGGCAGCCACTCAAAAACTTCCAAACTTGCCTCCCCCATTAGATTGTAAGCTCCCTGAGGGCAGGAACTGTCTTTTCCCTCTTTTGTATTCCCAACCCTTAGCCTGGTGTAT
This sequence comes from Pseudochirops cupreus, assembly GCA_028627135.1. Taxonomy (NCBI): domain Eukaryota; kingdom Metazoa; phylum Chordata; class Mammalia; order Diprotodontia; family Pseudocheiridae; genus Pseudochirops; species Pseudochirops cupreus. The sequence goes on from CM053583.1 coordinate 142,052,502, forward strand.
CAGCAAGCACCCTAGCATACCTAGGGCGGCTACTAGCACAGGTTCTTAGATCTGCTTTTCTAAAGGAAAGCAACTCAAAGTGGGTTAACAATCTTACTTTAATCAATCAAATACCATTTACCTAGTTCAG
>CM053583.1:142053131-142071182 GCA_028627135.1 Pseudochirops cupreus
AGGCTCCACGTGACCACATTCAGCCTATTAGGGAACAGAGTATACTTTCAAATATCCAAGGGTCCTCAGAGTCATGTAGCCACTTTAGCAAAGGGCCTAGGGGCAGGGAAGATCTTCAGATTCCCATAACACCTGGCTTCTACTAAGTGGCTAATGTTTGTTAACTGATCAATTGACTTCCCTTATAGATTTTGGACACTTGAGTTAACTATTAGGATAAGTCTGGAAAACTACAAATTTCAGATTTCTAAAACTTCCTTCTATCTCTCCAAGTCAGGCTTGCCCAATCCATTTTAACATCTCTGCCACTTAACATTCCTTCATTTCTCTTGAGAAAAGAAGGCAGCAAAAAGAAAAAGGGAAAATTATAAACACACAGAGAGAAGGTATACTAGTACACTCTCTTACTCCTCCTTCTCTGTCTTTATTATCAATTTGTTAAAGTATACTATTCAAAGGATTTTCTCTTTTCCCGGACGTTAAGCATCTGAGGCATTGTATTTTTATCATGCAAAGTGTACTGAAGCTAGAGATAACTATGACAAAGATAACTATGAATCAAGTTCCTCTGTTCTGTGGCACATTCTGATTCAGCAGAGAAAGGAAAATGCTTGAAAACACAATGGAATAAATACCATTTGAATTCCTATTCATATATGTGTGCTGAGTAATCTATTTAGGCAGTGAAAAGAGAGAATCTTCACAGTACCTGTAGTAAATCACTCAAAACCCTAAAAGCAAATGCACTTATGCATATTTAAAACAAAGGAATATTATTCTTTCCTGATGCTATTTAGTTAAAATAGAAATGAGTTATAGCTGCTAGACACACCTGCCCTCTTACTGAGAGGTAGGTGCCTGTAGTATGGTTTAGAGATACTCACTAACAGATTTGATTTCTAAAGAGCCAAAACGGAGCTAAAAACATATCAATTTAAAAAAAAAAAGAATTTTATTTTTTACATAAAAAATCTATCCTTCTATAGTCACAAACATCTCAGATATGCTCTTAACTGCATCTAAAAGCTAATCATTACACTATTTATTTGAAGGGGCTTTTTGGTAAGATTAGTGCTCTCTTTTCTACCAACCGGGGTACTAAACTGTAAATTTTGTTTGTTTGTTTTTAAATTATAACAAGATTTATATATATTTTTAAATAATTCATTTTTTTATTCTACAATAAATAGAAATGTCTTAAAACTTGTAGCAAAATAAGTATCCTCAAAGCTGAGGATACTGCAAAGAACTTATTAGTATGTTAACTAAAAAACCAAGGCAGTTGCTGTTTTTGGAAATTCTAAGCTTGTCTGAGATATTTAATTTCCTCTCCCAGTGGTATGCATGCATCCAAAACAGTTATATCTCCTTCAGTAGAAATGTGGCATTTGTTTCATTACAAGTAGATGAACCACATTGTTGAAATGGAGGAAAATATTCACTGATAAGCCACTGTGGAGCAGAGCTCTGTATCACTGGGCTAATTCCATTAACTACCTGTATTTTGTTTTTCTACTTAAAAGTCTTTTCCAGTATTATCTCTTGGAAAATGACATTCCTTACTTCTTAAGTTTCTCCAAGTTCCCATACCTCCCTTTGAGGTTTTTTTACGCTCAACTATTCTAGGAGAGGTCATGAAATCACTACTGGGACTTTTCTCTTCACTCCTTTTCTGTCTGTCCTTTCCTGACAGAAGTGCCTCCAAATACTCAGTACATGAGATGGTGTACTCCTGACTGCTGTCTCAGTTGTTAACCAGTGGGGGCCACCATATCCCTAGTAGTTGGTAAAGAGGTAAACAGATTGATTGGACTCCCTATTCACAGCATGCTCTAGATCAGTGGTTCTCAACCTTCCTAATGTTGCAACCCTTTAATACAGTTCCTCATGTTGTAGTGATCCCCAACCATAAAATTATTTTAATTGCTACTTTGTAACTGTAATTTTGCTAGTTATGAATCGTAATGTAAATATCTGATATGCAGGATGTATTTTCATTGTTACAAATTGAACATAACCCACAGGTTGAGAACCGCTGTTCTAGATTCATCCAATAGCATAAAGGGCTATTAATTGACATTTCTTCCTGTGTGTCCTTCCAATAAATTCAATTCTCTTCCCAAAGATGGTCTTTCATGTAGTCACCTCTTAAAGCTCATGATTTAAACATTGAAGACCGATTGGCTCTTTCAACAGGCTGATAGAACTATATTTCAGTAGCACAAAAAAGGATATGGAAAGGAACAGGATTTATTCATTGTTGTTGTTGTTTGTCTTTTATTCTCAAAGACGACCAATGTTTTGACCTGCAAGTGAATTGGCTTTAAGAGAGGCAGGACTGTACAAAATCATCAGCCTTACTCTCTCCCCCAGCATCCTTCAGAGTCTAGTGGCAAGACATAAGTCAAGACCACTAGTGATGGCCCGGATGCAGTGGTAGACCTTGGCGCTTTTTTTAAGCTAAGGTCTTTCCCAGGTCTCAGTTTGTCTGAGGAAACACCCATTCAGTGATTAAAGTATAGGTAAGAAGAGTTTATGCAAGTGAAAATTCAGTAGAATACCAAGATTTATGCTCCAAGTCGTTTTCTTCAAAGAATTTCCAGTTGCTATTTTGGCAATATGACATAATAGAGTGTGGGACCTAGAGTCAAAAACACCTCGGTTCATATACTGTCACTGATATTTACCTGTTTAACCCTAAACAATTCATTTAACCTCCCTGTGCTTCTGGCAACCCCCAAGGACTTATCTACTAATTCATAGATCGGTTGCAATCTGGCTTTGCATCAGTGGAGGGAGTTCCCACACTTTGAATCCTGCTTTGCTGACAATATCACAGATTCTTCACATTTCCTTCTATTTTGAACCTGATAGAAACATTATTACAGGCCTCTTTGTACAACTGCATATTGAATAAGCAAATTGCTACATGCCCTAATCCCTCGTTTCCAATTAGATTTTTTTTTGTTTAAATTGATTTCTCTGAAATATTTCTATTACCCATACTATAATGCATAGCATGGTATGTTGGGAAAAGGGTTTGCCCATCTAAATCAATGATCCTACTCCCATCAGCTCAAAAACAGATAGAGTATGAGGCTACATAAAGGAAATCTGGCCTCACCTCCAATTCTTTGAATCCTCAGCTCTTCTCCAAACACAATGCAGAATCACCTCTGACATGAATCCTTTCCTGACTCCCCAGACCCTCGTCATTATTGCTTTCTTCTGATTCACTTATTTAACAAACATTCCCTCTAGAATTTTTACGCGGTATAGACTTTATATTTCCTTACTTATATGCTAGATTCTATCCCTCCAGGGGAAGGTATAATCCTTGAGGGCAAGTACTGCTTTGTTTTACATACAGTCATCATTGTTGCCAAGATTCTTGCCAGAGTCCTTCTTAATAAGCTGATCCTTCACCTGGAAGACGGTCATCTACCTGAGAGCCAGTGTGGCTTCAGAAAAGGCCGAGGAATGGTCAATATGGTGTTTGCTGCCCGGCAACTCCAGGAGAAATGCCATAAGCAAAACAGAGGTCTGTACACAATGTTTGTAGATCTGATCAAGGCCTTTGATACCATCAGCCATGAAGGCTTATGGAAAATTATGTCAAAATTTGGTTGCCCAGAGTTCATCAGCATTGCACATCTATTTCACCACAGCATGCTTGCTCAGGTTCTGCATAACGGGCAATGCTCTAATGCTTTCCCAGTCACCAATGGAGTGAAACAAGTCTGTGGGCTTGCTCGCATGCTTTTTAGCATAATGTTTTCAGCCACATTGTCAGATGCTTTCAATGAGGATAAACATAGCATCAAAGTCAGCTACCACACTGGTGGTAAATTCGTCAACTTGAAAAGGCTACAAGCCAAGACCAAAGTGGAGGGAGTGTTGGTACATGATTTTCTGTTTGCAGATGATTGTGCACTCAGTGTAGCCTCTGAAGCTGAGATGCAACAAAATACGAGTCAATTCTCTGCTGCTTGTGCTAATTTTGGCCTAACAATTAACACCAAGAAAACACAGGTACTCCATCAGCCACCACCACACCATCCATACATAGAAACATTAGTTACAGCAAATGGAGAAATTTTGAATGCTGTGGATTAAGTTCACTTACCTTGGCAATGTACTTTCCAGGGATGTACACACTGCTAATGAGGTTGACGCATGCATTGCCAGAACTAGCACAGTGTTTGGGAGACTTCAAAGGAAAGTATAAGAGAGAAGAAGTATTGGACTGACTACCAGACAGAAGGTCTATAGCATCTTTGTGCTGACCTCATTGTTGTATGCTTGTGAAACCTGGACAGTATACCAACACCATACCAGGGAACTGAGTCACTTCCATTTGAATTGTCTTGGGAAGACTCCAAAGATCACCTGGACAGATAAGGCACCCAGACACTGAGGTTCTTACTTGAACTATACTGCCAAGCATTCGAACTCTGCTTCATAAAGCACAACTCCTATAGGCTTGCCATGTTGTTTGAATGTAAAAAAAGACTCTTTTATGGAGAACAGGGCAAGTGCTCACATGATGGTCAGAAGGGATACAAGGCCTCTCTCAAGGTTTCTCTCAAGAACTCTGTAATTGACTGTGTGACATGGGAGACACTGGCACAGGGACTGGTCAGCATGGCTTGCCCACATCAGAGAAGGTGCTGTGCTCTATGACCAAATAGAATTGAAACAGCTCAAAGGAAAAGCAGGATGTGGAAATTTAGAGAATCCACCCAAAATGGTCATGGGGACTACTTGTTCCTGACTTGTGGTAGAGCATTCTGAGCTCGTATTGATGTGATCAGACATGGTCAGATACACTGACTAGTGCTTAACTGTCTAGCTCTCTAGCATAGTGCTGTCATTTAGGTCCTCTTCAAAAATGAAGGACAACCAACCAGTCATTATTGTTGTCGTTCAGTCTTTTCACTTGTGTCTGAGTGTTTGTGACCCCATTTGGGGTTTTCTTGGCAAAGATACTGGAGTAGTTTGCCATTTCCTTTTCCAGATCCATTTCACAGCAAACTGAGGTAAAGAGGGTTAAGTGACTTGCCCAAGGTTGCACAAGTAGAGTGTGTCTAAGGCCAGATATGAACTCAGGCCTTCCTGACTCCAGGTCCAGCTCTCTATCCATTGAGTCATCAAGCTGCCATCACCATAGTCAGCATCTAACAAAAGTTTGTTTAATCTAATTGAATTTAAAAAACAGAAAGAGAGCTCAGATTTATCAAGAGGGACTGAGGAATGGAGAATTGGACTGACCCAGAGTTTATGGAGACAGATATGCTAGAAATGCTTAAATAAGTGCCAGCAAAGTTGCTGCGAGGGCAATGACAAGATGACTTCTTGGATATTTGCCTCCAGGAAATGATTTACTTGTAGAGACAAGATCATTCACAAACATTTTATTATATTGAGTACTAACCTATTTGCCATGTAGCTCTTGGAAAAACTCACGAATCAAAATCATCTTTGCAAATATGTATTGTTCAGATGTTCACAGTCTCCTTTAAGAGGCTGCAGCTTGTAATTTGTTGATTTTTCAATAAGACAGAAAAGAGAAATGAAATTATTTATTCTCCTCTGCAGTATGCTTCTGTGACATCCAAAGGTCTGATTCAGGCTGTTTCCACTCCTCTCCAAAAATCATATTCCAACTAAAAGACTTGAAGTATTCCAGGCGATGGCTGGAAGGAAAAGAAAATGGAGTGGGAGTTGAAATGGATTTTGAATCTGGGGAAAATAGCAGTCTTGAAGGAAAATTTATTCTATTTTGTCAGATCTTTTATGTGGCAGTTTTCTATTTTAAGAAACTTCAGAGTAGACAGTATCATAAAGGAACAACTTCTCTTGATCTGAAAACACCCTCTCATAGTTAAACAGTCAATGTCTTGAAAATACTTTTCATTCATATATGGTTTTAAACAAAGATACCAACATGCCCTTTCCAAATATTGGAAGGAGTCAAACTTTGTCGCAGTTGTGTCCATTACAGAAATTTAAGAAGCCATTCTAAAAAGTTTCAGCTCCATATACTATCCTGCATTATCAAATCTGTGACTTAGTTCTTCCCTTTTGAGGCAGAATAATGGACTATTACAAAGATTCCACCATGGACTTATGAAAAAAAAAGGAAACAGATTTCCTTCCATGTACCAGTGCAACAACTGTGCTTTGAGAAATTGCATTTATTAACTACTCTTCCTTGACCAGGGGTGCAAATAAAAAAATTTGTATATGGGCAAAGTCTCCCATCAGTTGTAACTACCATGGAGAAGATTAGAAGAATGATGATAGCTGGTGGAAGGCCAGAGAGGAATAAAGTAATTAATGACTGGAATGAATGGATAAATGTATGAATGAATAACTGAAAAAGCATTTATTAAGCACTTAGTCTTTTTTTCTCCATATCAATTTGCTTTTTATTTATTCAAATCATTTATAATTTACATTTTTATTTGTTAACAAATACATTTATTTTGTTTACTGAGCATTCACTGTAGAGTGACAGCATGTTGTAGAACACAGAGAGCTTCTCTAAGAGTCAGGAAGATATGGGTTTGAATCTCACCTCTGAAAAATTCCAACTGGGTAATCAGGAGCAGGAGCTTTAGGCAACATTCTCAAATGACTACAAATTACAAGTGATCTACTGATCTACAGTGGTGAAGGAAGTTTCTATTTAACAAATTCTCACTGCAAGTCTGTGTGTGCATATATGTATGTACATAGACATTGTGTGTGTATATATACATATGTATGTATATATACAAATAGATATTGTATCTATGTGTACACATGTGTATGCAAATATACATGCATTTGTCTACAATATGTATACACACATATGTATACAATATCTATGTACACGCATACATATACACATACCTCTTGGTGAGAACTCCCTACTTGGAAACTCCACTGAAGGAAATAAATAATATGTACATATGCATATATACGTATACATACATATATATATATATATATATATATATTAAGCACTTATTCTTAAGCTCTAAGGCTACAAAGAGAAAAAGTAAAACCATCTCTACTGTAAAGGTGTTCACATTCTAATTGGAAGAGATAATAAATAAAAGTTCAGCTGATGGGCAGAGGGAGACGGAAAGGCCCAGAAATCCTAAATGTTCTGTTGGTACAACTTAAGGACCCCAGAGCTGATAACAAGGACCTAAGAATCCCTAAATTATACCAATAAATCAGATGATAATGTCCAAGGCCCTAGAGGTTATGGGATCAAGGCAAATGGCAAAGCCCAAAGGACCTTAAAATGCAATGGCAAAATTGTTGATAAAATCTGGCAGAACCACATATCACTAGAAGGAAAAGAATTGGTAACTTCGATTTTATCAAATTGATACGGTCAGTCAAATGACCTAAATAGGGTCTGGTCAACCCATGGTCATGGGAGGAAGCAAAAGGAATAAAAAAGTAAAGAATACTGCTGGTGGTGGTGGGTCACTCACACGAAGTCTAGGTATCGGGCTAGCAAGGAGAGGAGCAAAAAGAATGCAAGCCCTGACTGTGTAAAGAGATACCAACTCAATGTCTGAACCAATTATTCCTGGCTCCCTGACCCTCCTTACGTGATTAGGTGGAGTCACACCGACCTGTGTACCTGTCATGTGTGGAGTAAAATAGGCAGAATATGAAAAGGAAGGTTAGAACAGCACAGTGGTTGCATAAAGGAAAAAATTAAAGAGCTGAGTGGAAAAGAAGACTAAAGAGTGAGCAAAGAGGAGAGCAGGATGGTAAAAGAGAAAAGTTAAGAGAAAGGAAGTAGAGAATATAGAATTTTTTTTTTAAAAAAACCAACACTGGGGATAGGAAGAAGAGAAGAAAAGACTTAGTGGCAAAATTGGTAAAAAGGGAGGGCACAGGGATTGCAGAAAGTGACAGAACTGAATGGAAACATTTCCATCGATTTTGGGATGAATCAGAGTCTGTCTCCAAATAATAAATCTCCCAACAATAGCTCCTTTCTTCACCATTGGGATTCTGGTTAGACTCTTGAAAAGGTCTGAAAAAGCCAATGCTAGTAACTATAGAGCTTGTGTTAGTCAACAAGTCAATGTGTATTAACTTAAGGAGCCAGAGGGCAAAAGGACTGGACTACACACTTAAAGCAATTGTCTTTCCTTTACTCTAAGAATAGGCACTTAGTATAATTAAGTGGGCACTGTCTTCCCAAAAAATCAATAGAATCACAATCTCCTATACTCCAAATACAATTCATTATATGTTTTCTACTTACAAATCAGGCTCTTGTCCTTTTTTTATCTCATCTTGTGGTATGGGATAAAGTGCTTCATAAGTTCTTCCAGCTTTTGATCCATGAATTGCAAATGAATTAAATTTATCTACACCAGGAGGAAAATAATTCCAAGGAAGATGAGCTTTACCTCCCCACGTATTCTCATGTCTGGACGCCTCAAATGACAAAGCAAGCTCTCGCTAGACCAACGAAATAGAAGATGAATGTAAGGTAACATGGCAAATTTGCACAATGTACAGAAAGCACCTGGATATTTGAAAAGGCTGATCCCTGTGAAACTGATTACTTACCTTCCATGACTTTCTTCTTCCAAATAGTAAAATCACCAAATGTTGTCCATGGCTATCAAAATGAAAATACCTTGTTAAGTACTTTAGAGAAAGAAGCCAAAATTATTTCTCGCACTATTCTTTATCAAAAACATATATGGACATGTGAAAGTTTATGTCACAAAGTTTTCCAATAACAAACAAAAACCAAATGAAAATATTGAGCCAATGAAAGGAGAGAAGTGACTACTGAAAAATGAAATATTTGAATTTTCCCCGCTTCAGAGTAAGGGGCCCATTAATTTATTTTCCAATAAATTTCATATCTTTTATTTTTAAATTACCTATATTTTCCAATATATCTATCCTCTTCTTCCCAGAGAACCATCTTTTATAACAAAGAATTTTAAAAGGGGGGGGGGGGAGGAACAGTTTGGCAGAACTTATCATCACATTGAAAAAGCCTGAAATTATCTGTAGCGCCCTATACCTGTAGTCCCCCACATCTTCTTAGGGGACAACTTGGGTCATCATTTTGGAGCATCAGTTCTGTTGTTGTTCTTCACATTAACATTGTCGTAGTTATACTAGATTGTTGTCTTGTTTGATTACTTCACTTTGCATTAGTTTATGTAAGTCTTCCCATGTTTCTCCATATTCGTTACGTTTAACATTTCTTTTGGCATAGTATTATATTCATGTGCCACAACTTGTTTAGTTATTACCGAATAAATGGAAATCTACTTTGCTTCTAGTTCTTTGCTGCTACAAAAAGTGCTGTTATAAATATTCTGACATATGTAGGGACTTTCTTTTTGTCATTAACTTCTTTAGAATATATGACTAGCATCCAGGTCACTCTCTTCGTAAAACTCCAAATTGCGTTCTAGAATGGTTGAACCAAATCACAGCTCCACTAACAATACATCAGTTTCCCTTTCTTCCTCATTTATGACAAATGCAATCCTGTACAAAAACGTTATGTGCTGTATTAATATTGCTTTTCATCTGCTTTGAATAAAGCCTAACACAGAACTAGAAGCAATAGGTGGAAAGTAAAAAAGAGGAAAATTTAGATTTAACATAAGTGAAAACTTTCTTAACAATTAGAGCTATCCAGAAGTAGTATAAGCTACTTTAAGGTATAGCAGATTTTCCCTTCATTCTAGATTTTCGAGTAAAGACCAGAAGGCCAATGAAATCCAATAAAAATTTGTTAAGCACATACTATGTACATGACTCATGTTAGGCACTCTGGATACAAAGACAAAAGCTCTTTGCCCTCAAAGAACTGTGACCACTTGTGGACTACGTTGTAGAGATTTTTTCAGGTGTAGAGGGCTATTAAATAGGCCCCTTCAATTCTGAAATCCTTTCATTGTAAATTAAAATTATGAAATCTTACTAAATAATTCAAACTGGCATAAAATGAGAGAAAGTGTTATTTCATTTGAAGAGAATCTCAGAACTTCCTCCTAAACTGCCATAAGGAAACAGACACCAATTTATATATCACAGGGCCTATGAAATGGGCTGAAGATCATTTTCATAAGAAAGTTATTTTTCAACTCATTAAAAGCAACCTGGCATAACTCTATGACCTTGGACAAGTCATTTACCACAATATCAGTCAAGATGATGAAGTATGAAGAAGCAGTATAACCTAGTTTCCCAAACAAGTACTCAAGCTCAGGATCACAATTTTAACCCATAGGCAAATGACTTTGTAGATTGTAGAATAATGGAGGACCAAAGTCACTCTCTCATGAGTAAAAGATCACAACACTATTACTCTAAACCAGTAGAGGGAATCTCAGAATGAATCTCAGGGTCATAGAAGAAGGTCTTGTTGCTCTGATCCCAGCAAAAGGACACTAGATAAGAGAGACCAGGATCATACAGTGCCACCACAGCACCCCTAGAAGTGCCCAGAGCACCATGATGTGTAAAAAGAACTAGGAGAGGGGAAGCTAGGTGGTACAGTGAATAGAGCACTGTCCCTGGAGTCAAGGGTATCTAAGTTGAAATCTGACCTCTGACACTTACTAATTGTGTGACCCTGAGCAAGTCACTTAACCCCAATTGACTCAAAAAAGAAAAGAACTAAGGGAAGGCCTCCACACATTGGCAGATCCTCCATGGAGGCTCCATAGAAGAACATAGACAAGAACTTCACGGCATAAAAAGATAAAAACATAGTGGTTGCGATTGACATTGATGGAGGGAATACACATATTGATGAGATTACATACCAATCAATCACTTAAAACATTTATTAAGCACTCATGACAATGAAATATTGCACAGTGGAACATATAAGGTATATTACATTTTATCAGGTGAGTAGTACATACACATAAATATTATACATGTATGTATATATATATATATATAGAGAGAGAGAGAGAGAGAGAGAGAGAGAGAGAGAGAGAGAGAGAGGGAGAGAGAGAGAGAGAGAGAGAAAGAGTAAACACAAAGTAATTTGGTTGGGGGAAGTAGCAACTGGAACAATGTAGGAGGTAGCCTTTGAGGTGAGCCTTGAAGGAAATAAAGGTTTGTAAGGGGCAGAAGTGAGGAGAAAGCGAATTTCAGCTATGGAGATACAATGGCTATGCAAAGGCAGAGAAAGTAGATGAACTGTTGCATATGAGAAGAGAAGAAGGCTAGTTTGATTGCAATATACTGTGTGGAATGGAATAATGTGCAATAAATCTGGAAAGTGGGATTCAAAGAATAAGAATATTTGATCATTGGAAAGGACTTTTGTAGTTTAGTCCAACCCACACCCAGAAGGAATCTCCATTATAACATATCTAACAAGTGGTCATCTAACCTCTACTGGATGATCTCCAGGGAAAGGGAACCCATCCCCTTCACTGGCAGCTCATTCCTCTTGTGAACAGTTTTGCTTGTTAGGTAGTTTTACCTGAAAGCCTGGATTAGCCTCTTTGCAACTTCTAACCATTGGTCCTCTGCCTTTTAGGGCCAAATACAAGTTTCATACCTCTTCCTGAGTGATAGCCCTTCAAATTTCTGAAGCAAGGTATTAGATATTCCAATTGAGCTTTGGCCAGGATTCAACTAAGTGCTTCTGTGTACATAGAATGAGAATGAGGAATTTTGTGCAACTTGCTGCTATTGGGACCAAGGATGATCTTCTGAGGGACATAAAAGAAAATATGAGGAATTGCTCCCTGACTGCCACTGTGTCCAACCTTTATTATACTATATCCTTAATTACTAAAATTCCTATCTATTTTGAAGATCTTAGTAAAGGTATACTTAGCTTTATTATAGTTTAATTACCCAGGGGTGGGGAACCTGTGGCCTTCTAGGTCCTTGGGTACAGCTTTTAGACTGAGTCTAAGTTTTACAGAACAAATCCTTTTATTAAGGGGATCTGTTCTATGAAGTTTGGATTCAATCAAAAGGCAGCAGTAGAGGACCTAGAGGGCCACATGTGGCCTCAAGGCTGAAGGTTCCCCATCCCTGGACTAATCACACTATGTCCTGAACTTAAGGCCCCTCAGATTATTCATCCCTTTTAAATCTTCTCTCCTAGGGTTAAATATCCCTAGCACTTGCCATCAATCCTCATAGGACATAGATCCAATACCCTTTGCCATCCTTACTGACCTCTTTTGGACTTCCTCCTGTTTATCAACATCCTTCTTAAAGTATGGTATAAAAAAATGAATGAATGGAAAAGCATTTATTAAGATTTTACTTACTGTGTGAAAAGCACTGGGCAAACAAGACTGTTTTCTAGGAGCTCACATTCTCATAGACTGAGACAACACTTAAGGGACAGTTCAGCAGCAAATTAGATTAAAAGACTCCATGATCCTTAGGATTAAACTACAAAGCAGATGGTGATGCCATTTCATCAATGTTATTTCCACAAATACATTCTGGACTTTTTGCACTTTAGTGGTGAGAACTTTCCTTTCTGGGTCTTTAATAGCCGCAGAGGCAATTACTAAATCACATCTCCACAAAGGCTGGTTCCATGGGTTGCAGCTATAGGGACTGAACATAATATTCTATGTGTGGTTTGTCCAGGGTAGAACACAGAGGAAATATCATTTTCTTATAACTGAAAGTTGTCATTTGCTTAATGTAGAACTAGATTGCACTAGCTTTTCTGACTACTTTTATTACACTGCTGATTCCTGTTGATGTTACAATCCACTAAACCTCTCAGATGTTTTTGCAACAAACTATTGCTCCCCATCCTGTACTTCCAAAACTGGTGCGTTATTTTGTTGTTGCTGCTGTTGTTGTTTCTCATCCAAGTGTAAGATTCTATATTTCTATTGAGTTTCATATTATCATATTCAAGGCTATTGAGAAATTTCTGGAGCCTGTCATCTAGTGTAATTAGTGATACCTCCCACTTTTGTGTCATTTGAAGAACATTTATGCTTTTATCCAAGTCATTGATTGATAAAATATGTTGAATAGCACAGATCTCTGGGGCATTTCACTAGAGATCTACTACCACACTGACAGTAACCATTAGCTAGCCTATGAACCCTACAAGTCATTTAGTTCTGAACCCATCTCACCGTATTATTTATAGTCCACATCTCTTCATCTTCACCATAAGAATGACAAGAGATGGTTTATGAAATATTTTGTAAACTATACCTACAGCTTTCCTCTCATATCATTGGTAACATTGTCAAAAAAAAAAAAAAGAAAGAAAGGAAAGAAAAGAAATACTGTTTGTCTGGCATGACCCGGTCTTAATGAAACCATGCTTGCTTTTTATAGTAAGTGTTTCCCTTTATGTATCTTCACTACAGATCTTTTTAATGATATATTCTAAAATTTTCCTAGGAATTAAAGTCAAGCTCCCTGATCTTTGATTTGCCAGCTATGTTCTCTTTCCTTTTGCAAAAATTGGGACATTTACCTGCATCCAAACTTGTTGTGTCTCTCCAATTTTCCATGATCTTTCCATCAGATATTACTGACAGTGGTTTAGTAATTATATCCACTGTTGAGGTTTCATGATGCCTTGTGGTGGAACCATCACAAAGAATTCAGAGTCAGACCACCTCTAATCCAAGTATAGGCATTTATTGAGATTGAACTCAGGTCTTCCTGACTCCAGACCCAGGATTCTATCCACTGCACCACCTAGCTGCTCCTAATCCTCTAGCATGGTAAAGTTAAAAAAGTACTAGATAGTGAGTTAGAAGATTCAGGTTCATGACCCAGTGCCATTATTATCTGAGTAACTGTGAGCAAGGCCTCTCTAAACCTCAATTTTGTCATCCATAAAATGAGAATGAGAATTAAGTCCACTGCCACCCCATCCCCATTTCAAAGATTTGTGGTGAAAGCACTTTATAAACTATAACATATAGTGGTAATAGGAGCAACACATATTATAGGTTTTGAAGAGTAGTACAAAGTGTTCACTTAGGTGTTAATTAGAAAAAGACTAGAAAGATACAGAGAAGATGAAAACTGAACAACTCATTACTAGAGTGCCAAAGGAATTTAAACTGTTTTGGCTTTTTTTGGCCCAGACTTATGATTTTGTCAGTGTGGAAAGTCCCTGCACCAATGCTAGTTCCTTGGAGGACTGAGAGGTTAAGTGACTTACCTAGAGTCACAAAGCTACCCATGTCAGAGGGAGGACTGGGATACAGATCTAACAGCTAACCTTCTATCCATTATGCCAAGTTATTATTCTTACAATTTAGTAAACAATAAAATTAACTAAAATCTCTTTAATCCAGATCTCTCTCATGTGGCATTTGGATTAATAATTTATCTTTGCATTGTAAATATTACTGCTAGACAATACTTACATGTCTCATTAAAGTTTGCAAAGCATATTACATACACACTTTAACTGGATCCTCACAACTTAAGGTAAGTGTAAAGAATATTATTAGCCCCATTTCACAGATGAGGAAACTAAGACTCAGAAATATGAGTTGTCTAGGATTCTACAGCCTGGAGTTGAGAAGCAGGAGAGTGCAGTAGAGAGAGCTGAACTTGGAGTGAAAGGAAGTGAGTTCATATCCTGAATCTGTCATTTATTACCTGTGTGACCTTGGACAAGTCATTTAATCCTTCTTGGGCCTCATTTTCTCTATCTGTAAAATGAGGGTGTTGAACTTAATAACCCCTAAGGTCTCTTCTAAATCTAGATCTATGAACCTAAGGTGAGCTTAAAACCCAGGTCTCCCTGATTCCAAATCCATTGTTCTACCTATTATAATATTCTATTTATGAAAAAACAGTCATCTAAGAAAGTTAAGACCATATCCAACACAAGATGGCACAGAGCTATTTAAATTATTTAATAATTTAATGAGGTTGATACAACCAATATTTTTCAAGCAGTCAAGATGTGACTACGTATAAAAATTGATGTACTGATCTGAAATAATCGTATCTACATATTAAAACAGGTTCCCTAGAATGAAACATTTTATTAGATTAATTTGATTTATCTGTATCTGTGATTTTAAAATACCTGGCACATGAAACTCCAGATCTGCCATATAGATAATTCAAGGGATGATTCATTAGTAATTTTACAAAGGAATCAACCTTGAAATATCTTTCTACAAGTTTCCATTAAAAGCCAGCTCCCCTGAGCATTTAAAATATAACTTGAATTACAAATAATTGATTTGCAGACAAAAATTTAGGAATATATAAAAATATATAAAATTGTATAAAGGAAGATTTTATTGGTAAGTAACAAATCCATAATAATAGTTGTATGGTTCTAATTTTAATTAATTTAAACTTTCCGTTCCCATATAAGACAGTGTGTGGGAGTGATAGAAAGAACAGGAAACAGCATGGCAAGTCCCACTTTTGGCACTTAATATTTGTACAACCTTTAATAAGTTATTTAACCTCTCCAGGACTCAGTTTCTTCATCTTTAAAATGAAAGGATTGGACTGGATGATCTCTAAGGTCCCCATACCTATGACCCCAATTAATTGAAATTACCTATGACCTTACTACATGCTTTCCATAAAGGCAACAATAAATTGATCAGAGAGAAAGAGATGCATTCAAATAAGAAGACTTCATACTCACGGACAAAGTTCAACTTCTATGTAATGCTGGGTTTTCTCATTCAAGAAAAATGCCTCCACCACTTTGCAAAAGAAAAATAACATATTTTGAGGAATGTGATTGTGCTTTACTAGGAAATTTTTTATTCTTTCCTTTAAAAAGTATAATTTATTTATTCATGACATTTAATAGTGTAGCATTCAAGACCCTTCACTCTAACTGCAAGCTACTTGTTCAGACTTAGCTACTACTAATCCTCATGTAATAATTATACTGACCGATTTTTGGATAATATTCAACAATTTACAAAGTGCTTTACACTTTGCGTAAAAGTGTTACACAAAGTGCTTTACAGCATGTTCCAAAATTTTAATGCAGTGTTAAGCTTTAATGACTTCCGGAGTACAAATGCTATGAACTTACCAAAAAACAGTTGAATTTTCATTTCTGAACTTTGTAAAAACTTTCATTAGCTGTTGCTTAATGGCTGAAAAGGATTTCATTTGTGATCCTAGTGTTATCATCCAAAGGACAAGGTTTTGATGCATACTGGACAGTTTTGACATGCCCCCCCAAGAAAAAGTCTAATGAAGATAGATCAAGTAACTGAGGTAACCAAGCAAGATGACATTCTCTAGTAATCAACTGGTCTAAGAAAATAACATCCAGAAACTGTTGAATACAGAGTAAATAAATACAAGCTGTCCTGTCTAGCTAAAATTAAAAATTTATTGCTCAAAATTCTAAAACCCACATAGCATAAAAGAAATTTAAATAACTAGGTTTTTAAGTAATATTTTTGTAAGTTTACAGCCATTACTTCTTAAGTTATTAAAGCTTGGCCTGAACTAACACTTTTGGGACATTCTGTATTACCTTATTTGAGCCTCATATTAAAGGTATTTTTTATTAAAGGTATTTTTTATCCCTAGTTCATAAAAGAAGAAACTGAGGCTCACAGAGATTAAGTAATTTTCCCATGATCCAACAGCTAGTGAAGGAGGGTTGTCATCTTATTTACTTTGATCAGTGGAAAGATCACAGTCTCTGGAATCAGAGGAGCTGGGTCCCTGTTTTACCTCAAACTCTCAAATCTATGTTACATACATTTCCTGAACCTCAGTTTCTTCACCTGTAAAGGCAGAGAGTTGTACTAGATGCCCCTGAAGTCCTTTCCAGCTCTAGATCTAAGATCTAATATTCAACCTACCTGGAATGGATTTTATCCTGGTACCTATCTTCCAATTGTTCCTTTTGAAATCCCACCCATTCTTTAATGTCAAAGTAAATGTTTCTTCTTTATTTTAAAATAACATATATATGTGTGTGCGTATATGTGTACACACACATATATTTGTGATCCTTAGTAAGAGTAGCAGTTATATAATTCAAAGATAAGAGACGTCATTTCCTCTTTTTTTCTTACAAGTATCTCTTCTTCTCTCTTCTCTTGCCTAGCAAAATTCACCCCTTGAAGTTGATGTAGTTTAAGGGGTTAAGGGACCCCTCAGGGACTGAAGTACTAGACAGGATCATCTGGAAGGAATTCACAGACTCAAGCATTCTTTAAGTGGCAAAGGTTCATTGTAACACCAATATGGTGGGCAGAGCTCCCTAAGGAACGTGTCACGTAACAGGAATGATGCTAACTTATATAGGAAAAGTAGTGGATTATCTGGCCGATATGCTAATTAGGTGATAATTTACAACCTTGATTCCTCTACCCAGATACACTCTTTTTCCTCCAGGTTCCCACAGTGCTTTGCACTTCTCATGATATTCCTCTTTTTGTAGCTTGTATTGTGTTTTTCCCCCCATACTTGTCTTGTTTACCCACCAGACTCCACTATCCTCAGCAGCAGAAATTAGCATCTTGCTCATCTTTTTCATTCCCCAAAGTACCTAGTACAGTACTTATAACATAGTGAGCACTCCATAAATATCCGCTGAATAAATGAAAATGCTATTCCATTAGCTATATGTAAGTCACTAATTCTAACATCAGCAGGAATTATTGCTCCTTTCCACTCTTCCACATTCATTGAAAAAAAAAACCCAAGACAGCATTATTAAAGGAGTTGTTTTAAGTGGATTTTAATCTTTTTTTTTAATCTCTAGCAATAACTTTGTAAATAAAAGATCAGCAAGTGTGTAGGATAGGGAACAGAACAGAGATTTCTGTGCAAAACCATTCTACTTTAATCCTTAAGAGATTTGGAAGGTGACTTCTGAATGAGCATAGTGGATATACAAATTAAATAGTAGCTCTTGTAAATAAAGGCAGCTTAAATAGGTTACCAGCTAAGCAGCAAAGAGAAAAGTCACCCATGATGCATATAGAATGGTCACAGAAAGTTGAGAGGTGACTGGAGATTTTTCTCTGCCTTACGTGATTTAACTTTGGTTCATGGAAGTATGGACTG
>CM053583.1:142071682-142094713 GCA_028627135.1 Pseudochirops cupreus
TTTTTTTTTTAAATCTCTGTGGGGCTCTGCTTCCAGAAGGGAAAGCTCTGTCCCAAATCGCTGGGGTCCTCCCGGCTGCCGTAGCTCCTAGGGAGAGGCTGGGAACTCTTCCTATATACTTCTGGCTGACTGGATAGCGAGGACTCCAAGACCGAGGCCCAAGACGGCGATCCGTCCAGGCCGCTCAACGCGAGAGCTCTGACTGAGAACAATCGCTCAGTCCCCCTGCTGCCTGCAGGCCACGAGCGGGAAGCTGCAACGCTGAGGCGGGTGCAAAACCTCTGCCTTTTGCTTTTCTGCTCTGGAGGCCTTCCAGCCGACTGCTTATCTCCCCCTTTCACAATTCCCATTCACAGCTGCTGCTAATCTGCTCCTCAGCTCCTCCCAGCTGCGGCTTCAGGCCAGGCTGGTTTCGGTTCGTAGTGCTGATATGGTTCCTCGTAGCCGAGCTGACTTTAGTGGGAAGTATCTTTGTGTGCGTTTTGGAGTTCCAGGATTGGTTTAGAGTCCTATTTTATGGGTATTTTGGGGTGGCTATGTGAGAGCTGCGAGATGTTGCTGCTACTACGCCGCCATCTTGGCTCCGCCCCCCTTTATATTTTCTTTAGGGAAGTTTTGGTATATTATTACTGATAACTAAAATGCCATCCACTTTGATGGGGTGCTTGGGTCCCAATTCCAAGATCTCATTTCTCCCTACTCTCAAAACACTATACCTAACAGTTTTCTCCCCAGACCAAGGACACTTGGCTTAGCAATAACTCATTAGTGGGCCCCAGTAAGACAATCTTTCCCCATCACAAGAACAAGTTGACCTCTGAAGAAATTCTCTTGTAAAAATAGGACTATCTTAAAACCACAGAATTATCATGTATTGATTCCCAAAGTTATTATATTCAATCCAGAGGTCAAGCTATATAGATATCAACTCTCAAAGCTATCTTGCTACAGATATAACAGACCAAAAATACACCTCTGAGAAACCCCTTCCTATGGTTTCCAGTAGTGAATGATGCCTGTGACCAAGGTTGTAAATTATCACCTAATTAGCATATTGGCCAGATAATCCACTACTTTTCCTATATAAGTTTTAGCATCATTCCTGTTACGTGACACGTTCCTTAGGGAGCTCTGCCCACCATATTGGTGTTACAATGAACCTTTGCCACCTTGACTTAAAGAATGCTTGAGTCTGTGAATTCCTTCCAGATGATCCTGTCTAGTACTTCAGTCCCTGAGGGGTCCCTTAACCCCTTAAACTACTTCAACTTCAAGGGATGAATTTTGCTAGGCAAGAGAAGAGAAAAGAAGAGATACTTGTAAGAAAAAAAGAGGAAATGACATCTCTTATCTTTGAATTATATAACTGCTACTCTTACTAAGGATCACAAATATATGTGTGTGTACACATATACATATATGTTATTTTAAAATAATTATTGATTAAAAGTGGTTTGTCACTTTCCCTCTCCCCTCCCCCACACCAACAAAAAATATCCTTAAAACTCCATGATTGCCAAGCTAGTAATAGCTAGATGGTCAGCCTTGGAGTAGGGAAGACCTAGGTTCAAGTTCTGCCTTTAGTATATATTGCCAGTGTCTTAGTTCCAGGTAGAGTTGCCCATTTGCCTCAGTGGAGAGAGTTTGCAGATCTGAAGTACCCCAACCCCAAAGAAATCATGGGTTTATTATATTAAAAACAAATAAAAGCACTCCATACATAAGGCTTAGAATTTCTTTTTTGTAAAAAGTACTGAATTGTTTTCTGTAAAATGGGCAAATAAGATAATGTGGTATAATTAGTACTTTTTATCCATTTACATGGTTTAAAGTTTAAAATACTTGAAGTATCCGCAGTGATGACCTGATATGCAGTGGATAAACTTTTTTTTGGTGTCTTTGATATCTGACCAAGCTCTAAGCATTCCACAGTAGCTGCTTCAGCCACCTTCATGGCTACCCGAACAAATTGTTCATATCTTCCTATTTTTCAGGGGGAGGGTGGTGGGTGTTTTCACATGCTTGGGCTACACAACCCCTTCACTCAATGATGGGTTTGAGGCCTGTCAGTTACCTTCAACCTGGTTTAGCCCATCTGCTGAGATGATTTTACTGGGGTGTGGCCAATGCACATGCTACAGTTTTTTGGAGTTACAGGTGAGAGTTGGGTGACAGGAGGACCCTAAAGGTAGATGAGCAACCCTGAAAAGGGCTTGGCGCCTCTCAGACCAGAGGTACCTAGAAAGGATTCACAGGCTTTAATAGACAGAAAAACTGTTCATGACATAAAACTTAGGAACCTTTGCATTAGATAATCTTTATCCTTAATTTTATGCCTAAGGCTAAAAAGTAAAATTCACCCTCTGAAGTGGATGGTGTTTTAGTTATAAGTAATACTATACCAAAACTTCCCTAAGAAGATAAAAAGGTGCTATAGCCATTTGAAAGTACTTCCTAATGAGTTTCCCTTACACCCAAGCTATTACCATTGCTGAGCTGTTTTCAAATGGCAATGTGAGAGAAGAAAGTTGGGAGAAAGAAGGGAAAGAACAGAAAGAAAACACAATAGCTATCTCCAAATCTGGAATTGTCAGGCTTCTAGTTATGCAAGTTTCAAGCTCCATTCTGAGAAGAGAATTCACCTGTCTTAAGGGTTGGAAGGAAATCTTTGTGCCACAGAAGTCAAGTGTCAGGCTTGCTGCTTTTAGAACGAAGTTCTTGCAAGAGGATATTATGAAAGATTGATGATTGCAATAAAATCCAGCATTTCCACTCACCTTCATAATCCCACAGTCCTTCAAAAGGCTTTCCTGGCTCTCCAGGTGGGGCTGGAGGATCATTAAAAAATGGAGCCTTCACTTCCATCAGCAGCCCTCCATCACCTGAGCTCAGCCTGATCCACACTGGCTCGTGGGATACTGGTAAGCTATCCCAAGTGTGTTCAATTTTAAAATCCATAGAAAGCACTACAAGAAATAGAATACAAGAAACTTTGCCTTATGATAATTTAGAGAGGCCACCACCTAGGAATATCAAAGGCATTTCCTTCAATTAAAAGGAAAATGGAATCAAAGTCTATTTACTGTGATACACATTACATTTTAATGTTGTTGCTTTTTTTTTAAATAAGCATAAT
This sequence comes from Pseudochirops cupreus, assembly GCA_028627135.1. Lineage (NCBI taxonomy): Eukaryota > Metazoa > Chordata > Mammalia > Diprotodontia > Pseudocheiridae > Pseudochirops > Pseudochirops cupreus. Next base: position 142,074,819 of record CM053583.1, read on the forward strand.
ACTATAATGATTTACAGCCAGATTTCTACTGCTGAAGTGCTCTAGACACAATATACCAGGTTCATAAATTCAGACCTTAAGAAGGCCTTCAAACTCATCTAATTCAACCCCTTCATTTTACAAATGAATAAACAAAGACCAAAAGAGATGAAGTAATTTTCCAAAAGTCATTCAAGCAGTAATTAGCAGAGCTAAGATCTGAACCCAGGTCCTCAGTCTCCAAATCCAGAAATCCAGAGGCAGGTAGGTGGTATGTAGTATAGACTGCTAAATGGGGAGTATCCCATTGAATTTCATCTTCTTAGATTCAGTCCAGTATTCTCATCTATCATAATACTTTTATCATCCATATGTTATATATACCTCCGAGTTTATGTCATCTGAAAATTTAATAAACATACTTCTGTCATTTGCCTTTATCTAAGACTAAGTGATTATTTAAAAAAAAATTAATTGTACAGTGCTAATTACAGGTCTCTGAAGCACTAATGGAGACTTCCTGCCAAGCTGACAGTGAACCATTAACTACTCCTTGAATCTGGTCATTCTGTTAGTTCCAAATCCATCTAATTATACTACTATATAGTTCATACCTCTCTAACTTTTCAAAAAGAACATTATGAGATGTTTTATAAAATGCTTTCCTAAATTCTAAGTAAACCATATCCAAAGCATGCCACTCATCTAACAATTTAGCAACTCTCAAAAAAGGAAGTAAGGTTAGTTGGGTATTACCTATCCTTGACAAAGTTCCTCCGTGCTGGCTCTTGGTATTCACATGTTCCTTTCCTAGACATTCTCTAGCAATGCCTTCCATGATTCATTCTAGAATTCCCTCGGGAAATGAAATCAAATTCATTGGTCTAAAGTTTGTAAAATCTGTTCTCTTACCTTTTTAAAATTTTTTGAAAATCAGAACATTTGCCTAACTCTAATCCTGATATATCTTTTTTCTTTTCAATAATCTTTCAAATATCATTAATCATCACTTAGCAATCAATTAAACAATATGTTGACTAAGCCAAAATTTATATTTTTAAAAATTCTTTAACTGTGTATAACTTGAATTTCTGGCCAAGTCTGAGGTGTTCTGTATGCCACTGACATTACCCCTAATTGGCAAATGCTGACTCAATGTTCCATGTCTACCTGATGGATGGAGTTGGTTCAAGAGCTCATTGGTTGGAAAGAGGACTTTGGAAGCTGCAAAAATTAGAAGCTAACTCCTAGGCATATTCCTGATTTCCAGATTGCATCAACAGAGACTTTAAAAATTTGGGGTTGATTATAATCAGGCTCTCTTTGGGTTGACCTGAGATTTCACTTCAATTCCATCTAAATAGCTCATTCACTCATGTATTTTCTGGCATGTTTTAACCTATAGAAAGTTCATTTCTTTTTGCTGTTTGCTTACAGAAATGTGTTTATTTATTTATTTACTATTAGCAATGGTCTTGTGGAACATTCAGTGGGACTACACTGGCAAGTAAGCTGTGGGACTAGTGACCAGGGAAGTTTAGCCTTTGTCCTGAATCAGACCATACCCTTAGATAAAGGTAAGTGGTGGGTGGGGGGAGGGAGGGAGGAGAAAAGAATAGACAGACATAAGTATAGCCCAATACCACTCTTAAAGACAAGCAAGGAAATGAGCAGACACCTAGCCATGATCCTTCTATTTCTTTCAAGGTAGGGAATTGAAGTTACCCTTGGAACAAGAAGGACCAAATTTCAGAGCTATCCATGCTCCTGGAGAATCACATTTAGATAACTAATGTAACTATACATATCTTATATGAACACACATATATCTTACATGTTCAAAGAAAAGCTTTGCTCTTGTTAATGATATTTCACCACTTTAAGATATTGTGATATCTCTTCCTCTGCTCCTTATGGTGAAATAGCTAAGGACAGAGATTATCCCTGTTCTTGAGAGTTTTAGACCTTGGAATTGGGTCAAGGGTAGGAGTGGAGTGATAGGGCATGGGATTTTAAAAATCATATTGTCCAACACTCTTATTTTGCAGTTGAACAAACTGAGACCTAAAGAGACGAGGGGGCACATCTGAGGGTCACACAGATAGCAACAACTCCCAGACCAGAACTCTCATTTGATTGTTCTGACTACAAATCTTGGCCACTTTCTATGACGTCCCCCAGAAGACTCCCACTGTTGCTAGTTTCCTACTGGTTCTGGAGTCCATTCTTCCCCAGGAACAGGTCCCTCAGCAGCCCTCTTCCTTATAGATAGGTCCTCATTTCTTTCCCTGGGTCCAAATTCTGGCACATTTCCCTCTATCTATTAAGCTTAATTCAATCTGCTTCCTCTGTCTCAAGATCATTAGATGTACACTTTCAGGGTCACTTGATTTTATTTTAGTTAACATTTAGTGCTATGTTTATAGCTAGCTACCCTCGTCAGATGTCATAAAATGTCTCTCAGCCTCTCATATGAATCCTGCTTCTGGTACTGATAAAGAATGATAACACCAGAACTATCTTCTTTATTAATAGAGATATTATTGCAACTAGCTGTTCACACCTAGAATATGCTGTTAGATATTATTCATTATTTATCTGTACGGCGTATGTAAATTAGGTCTATCGGAAACTACAGTCTATTAAAGAGAAACTGGCATATAGCTCCCAGCCTTGTGTTATATTTTAAAATATTTGTTGAAGTATAGATTTTAATTTTGTGCCTTTAAAAATAGTGTTGAGGACTTCTTGCTAACGCAGGTGAGTTCCTCCTTTAAAATCTTATGACAATATCAATTTTAATGAAGGTTGTGGGTTACACTTTTTGCTGCAATCGATTTACAGGAGGTAAACTGAGTTCAAAGACTGAAACTTATCTAACATTATTCCAATTGCTGAAATAGATTCAGTAATAAAAGAAAGCTGAGTTTGAAGTTTTTAAAAACCAAAAAATGTACAAGAAAACAAACATATCCCTCTAACTAGGGCCACTATGAGGGCAATGTTGTGCTGCAGTTGTTTATGCTATTAATTGGTTTTTCTTAATTGTCTGTCTTTGTTAAAAGGGAGGACTCAATTCTGAGGTGGGGGTGCCAGAGGAAAATGTCCAGACATAACAGTTATGTAAAATAAAAGCAATCGATAAAATATTTGTCTTTACAGGAAAAAAAAACACTCAGAAAAAATCTGACTTTTTAGTCCTCTGTGCCGGGTTGATTTGTAATAGTTGGCTGGGCTCAATTAGTTATTGATGAATATGGGAAGGGGTAGGGATTTCCTCATTGAGGACAACTCACAGAATAGAAACTTCCTCCAGCACAAACCCCAACCTGTCAGTGATTTATACATCTTCACATGCTTCACAAGCATGAAACATTTTAAACTAACAACAACCAGTTTTCATTCACTCTTTTGGGCCAAAATAACAAAAATAGCTATACTTCTTTCAGGTTTACAAAGTATTTTTCTCAGGACCATCTAGTGGTGTTTGTAAGTGGAAGTTTTATTGTGCCCATTTTATAGAAGTGGAAATTGAGATTCTATGAAATGAAGTAACAGTTTGTGTTTATACAACTAACATCAGCCTGAGGCAAGATCATCACCAGTTCCTTCAAACTCCAATCTAACAGACTATGAGTACACCACTCTCTTTGAGATTTTAAAAAACATAATAAAATATTTCTTTCTTATTTCTGGATAGCCAAAGACCATTGAAAACACCAAAAGGTGTCATTGGCAAAGAGAAGATGCTCTGGTAAAGTGGAAAGGGAAAAGAAGAAAGAGACTATATGCTTTACTGGCATCTCCATAATGCCAAGAGAACTAAGAACAGGCCACCAGCATGAGAGGTAGGAGGGTTTATTGGAAGACACAGACTCACATCAGTGAGATGGCAGATATACTGTAGCATGAAATTAACATTCTCTGAACCTCACCTTCCTCATGTGTAAAATGAAGAGATTGAACTAGATGGTCTCTAAGGCCTCTCCTAGCTTCTAGTCTCTATGTATTGACACGCTGGTAAAATACTGCTAGAAGCTTCATTAGGTAGCACCCTTTCCTGTCTACTTGACTTTATCTAAATTGTAAAAAGCTCCTGCCTCTCTATGGAGAATCATTCCTTGTGGAAAGGAGAATTAAAAGATTCAAGCAATGAACTAGGCTCCTAATGGATTCTTAGAGAAGAAGCATAAGACACATCCCACCTGCTGAATGCTAAAAGCTCACAGTCTCCACATGATTCTGATGTATACCAGCAGGTATTACCAAACAGACTGCAACTGCTCCTATCCAAATTATAAAAATCAGTTTTATACTTTTTAGTTCAAATGTTGAGAAGTAACAACACTATAGCATTTGGGGTTGATTTATCAAACTGAATATTTCATTTTTTTCTTTTAAAATTAGATTGCAAGTTTGCCAAATCTTGCACGGTTTTGGTTTTTAGAAATCACAGATGTCATAGGGAGCATGAAATAAAACAGAGGAAATTGAATAAATGTAACAAAGATTGATAGCTCATCTCATCTCAACTCCAGGAGGAATGTAAATGTGAATTCTACAATAGTAAATTCATAAAGTTTTGCTCTAAATTTTCATTAGTAGGAATAGATTCTTTTAAATAGATGATTTTGACTCTATAAAATTTTAAAGCTTTTTCAAACAAAACAAAATCAATGCTAATAGGATAAGAAGGGAAACTGGCAATAAAAACTATGATAGATAAGACAAGGAATTAATAATATTATTACATCTTAGTAAGAGATATTTTGCATTCGTAAGTGGTCAAAGGACCATTGAACAAATACTTTTGAAAGGAAGCATTACATACATGTTAGCTGAAATTAATTGAACCAATAAAATATGTATATAAACTTTGGTTTCCTTCCCCAATAGAAAAAGATGTGAACAAACTTCTTAAATGAATTAGAAATTATTAATGGTCATATGAAAGGATGTTCCAAATAGCTAATAATAATGATAATAAACTGTATATCAAAACCACCCTGAGGTTTCCCTTCATACCCAGCAAATTGGCAAAGCTGACAATACAGGGATAGTCAATGTTGGAGGGCTTCAGGAAAGCAGAACGTTAATGATATGAATCAGTACAACCGTTCTGTAAAGCAATTTGGAATTATGTGTTTGAAATGTTTGTCATACGCATAAAAGTCCTATACATGATAAAATAGAGCAATAGCATTTTTGGTAGCAAAGACCTTGAAACAAAGTGGCTGCTTATTGATTGGAGAATAGCCAAATTGTGGTATGTGAATGAAATCGAATATCATTGTGCTGTTAAAAATGAGTATGATGAATACAGAGAAACATTGGAAAGTTTCTTAAGTGAACTGTTACAAAGTGAAGTAAACAGAGCCAGGAAAACAATCTCCAAAATGACTACAATGCAAATGGTAAGAACAAAAACCAAAAATGAATATTGTAAAATTATAAAGAATAAACTTGGCCCCAAATAAGAGACATAAGATGCTTCCCCCACTCCTTTGCAGAGATAGGTGTAATCATGTGGAGCATTGCATATTATATACGTTTTTTATGAGTTTTTCTGTCTTAAAAAAATAAAAGAAATTCATGGTTGTAAGGTTTGCCACCCCGGTGTAAGGGATGGGTCTGGGAGGGGTGATAGAGAAGGATATGAAGGAAACTACGGCAATACAGAAACAACGTATCAATAAAAATCTATTTAAAATAAAAAAGAAGCGCTTTAGACTATCACCAATCAAATGAAAGACAGCTCCAAAACATTACTAATAGAAAAGAAAGCAATAAGCATTTATATACTGCCTACTATGTGCCAGATACTTTGCTAAATACTTCCTCCCCCCACAAATATGATTTTATTTGCTCCTCGTAATAACTCGGCAAAGTAGATATTACTATAATCCCCATTTTACAGTCAAGGAAACTGAGGCAAACAGTAGTTAAGTCATTTGCCCAGGTTACCAGCTAGAAAGTATCTGAGGCTGAATTTGAACTGAGGTCTTCCTGACTCCAGACCCAGGACTCAATCCACTGTACTACCAGCTGCTTGCTACATAATCTCTGAGGTTTTGCTTCACACTCTACCCTTGTCTTATGGAGTTGTGGCTTTTAGTTAATAATGGAAAAGGTCCATGTTGGAAAGCTGTTAGCAGGCATACTAATGCTTGGTTCGTTGATGGAGCAGTGAATGGGACCAACTGTTCTGGAGAACAATTCGGAATTATTCAAGAAAAATCACTGAACTATGCATAAATCCACAACTCTTTTTCAGCTCTCTCTTTCATTGTAGAGAACCGCTATTTTTTTTCCTACTCACTCAGGTTCTCAACCAGGAAGAGTATCCTTTCCCTTTCCCTCACTCCCCACATTGAGTTGGTTTGCTAATTTTGGTCAGTTTTCACCCCCACATCTATCATATCCATCTCCTTCCTAATTATAATTATCATTCTAATTCACCACTTCTAACTCAGACCACTATAATAGCTTCTTAATTGATCTTTCTTCCTAAAGTCTCTTTCCTCGCAGATCCATCCTCCGCACAGGTGCCAAAGCAATTTTCCTAAAGCACAGGTCTGAAAAAACGTAACTCATCTACTCCAGAAAGTCCAGTGACTCCCTTTTGCCTCTAGAATAAAATACAAGCACATTGTTTCACATTTAACACTTGTCCACAGGCTGGTTCCAGGCTGTTTTATCAGGCTTCCTGCACTTTATTACCCTGCACATGCTCTCTACATTCCAATCCAAACTGAACTGCTTGTTATAAACAATTCTCCATCTCCCTTTGCATAGGTGATCTATTCCCCTTACCTGAGATGTGCTCCCTCTTTAGGGCTCATGGAATTCCTTGTTTCATTCAAAGGAAAGAGGAAACATGGATTTGCAAAGTGCCAGGCACTGTGCCAAACTCTTTACAAATATTATCTCAGTTGATCAGCTGAAGTACTACTACTTGATCTCCTTGATCTCCTGACCCGATCCCTTTCCTAACCTCCCTAACAGCTAGTGTTCCCTACCTCAGAAATCACTTTATATTTCATTTGTATATATTTTGTATTCACTTATGTGTGTGTGTGTATATATATATATATATATATATGTACACACACACAGACATACATGCGTGTGTGCGCGTGTATCTATTGTTTCCCCCCTAGAATCTAAGATCCTTTAGGACAGAGACTCTTTTGTTTTCATCTTGTTTATCCTGAGGGCCTAACACAATTCTAGACACACAGTATGGGCATCTATGAGGCACAGTATATACAGCACTGCTTTTTCAATTAGGAAGGTCTCCATTCAAATCCTGCCTCACTCACTTACTGTTTGTCCTGGGACAAGTCACTTAACTTCTATCTGCCCCAGGTTCTTCCTCTGTAAAACAGGGATAAATATAGCACCTACTTCCCAAGGTTATGGTGAGGATTAAATGAGATAATATTTGTAAAGCTCTTCGTATATCTCAAAGCACTAAAGGCTGGTTATTAATATTATGGTAGGCATGCTCACTGATTGAATGATTGATATTGACCCAGAGATCTCTCTTGAGGCATATATCCCAAGGAGGTAAAGAGAGTAATAAAAACCTCATCTATGCCAAAATATTTGCAGAAACACTTTCCAGGATAATAAAACAACTACAAAAACTCCAACAGAAACAAAGCAAATGTCTTTGGATTCGGGAACATCTGTAGAAACTGTGTGGCATGGTAATGTAAGAATTTATTATTATCCCATAACTTAGGAAATAGGGAAAGTAATATTCATAGAGCCTAACAGGATTGTTTAAAATAAATGACAACCATCATTTATAGAATTCATAGATTACTTCATTTGAAATTTAAATAATCCTGCTAGTTAGGTTCTATGAATGTTACTTTCCCTATTTCCCCAGTTGAGGAAACTGAGGCTTACGAGGTGAAAGGGACTTGCTCAAGGTCTCTGTGTCCACAAAAAAGTATTTCTAGGTGGGATCTGAACCCAAGTTTTTCTGAATGCAAATTCAGTCTCTGTTCATCATATGGGAATTCATATTCCCCACCTGCTATGACCTTAGGCAGATAACTTAACCTCATCAGTCCTTACTTTCTTCGTCTATAAAAATGAGAGGATTAAACTAGATGGCTCACAGCTGTAAGTATAGGGAGCCTATGGTCTACTTTGCCATTGAGAACCAAATAAGATACCAAAAATCACGATGACAATTTTTGAATTTGCTTTAGAAACTATGCAACTCTATTAATATGGACCTTAGATTTTCTGTAGCTAGGTCACTGCAAAAGACAGTTCAGGACCTAGACAGCCAGACATGAATACAACCACTAGTGTGTTACATACATGAGAAGTTACACAGGAAGAAGATCTTTAGTCTGACAAAAAGTCTTCTCCGTCAAAAAGCACCACTTTTATCCCATTTGTCATAGAGATAACAGGACACTGGCACAGGTCCATTGATGGCAAGGAGGCCATGAGACAAAGAGTGAAGCATCATGGGGCAAGAGTCATCTGGAAGATTGCTATTTTAACCAATTATTCTGCCTAACTAGATTGTAGGCTGAATTGTTTCTAGCTGCCAAAGGTCTTTGATTATGCCAGGGCCCTCTACTCTGGAACAGAGTCTCAGTTGTCCTATTGTACTTACTGCTCTACCAAGAAAGGAAAGAAAAAAAAAGATAGGAGATATCTTAGAAGATAGAATTTAGGAAATATTTAGAACTGAAGAGGAGAAAGGACAGCAGGAGCTTAGGAAAATGAAGGATTTGTGAATGAGATGTTTTCCCTCAACAGAGGTGGGAGGCAAGGCTTTAGAGATACCCTCATGTATGACACTTTTACTACATTAGACTAAATTTACTTCCTTTTCCTTTAGATTACTGGCTATAACAGAGAAATAATAAATCAGGCCTCAGAGTATGAGGAAGCAAGACTAGCACAGAGGAAGAAAAGGTACTGGTAGGTGGATAAATGTCGAAAATAAAGAGAAGAAGCCACTGCCAACAAGATAGCACAAGGGTACAAGTTTGCCAGAATGAGGAGAGCATTTAAAAGCCAGAGTGCACAGACCAGCTGGAAGCTCTTCAGGGGGCCCCAGTTGTCTTCTTCCTTCCTGAAAGGCTGCTTCAGCTCCTCAGTCTAACAGAAGGCTCCACCCAGCAACCTGACAAGCCTAAGGGGAGGGACCTGGGAAAACAGAAGTGAAAGCAGCTGATTTTTTTTTTCTGTTGGGAACAGCTGAGAACTAGCACTTTAAATAACTACTCAATTCTCCCACTCATCAGAAACCTTGCAATCCCTTCCCCTAAAAGACCTAATGTGAGAAAATATGCAAAAAGATAAATTTATCATTTAGCAGGAAAACTGTCAAAGAGATTAAGGGCAACTTAGTAATTAAAAAGGGAATTCTGCATTTGTGCAATAAAATTAGATTTTAATCCACAGTAAATAGCAAACATCATTTAATGTAACCCATGGCCAGTGGCGTATACAAATCAAGTGCTGAAAATTATGTAACATTAGCTTAAAACTCCCTGCTCCTTAAACACACACACACACACACACACACATGCACACACACCCCTCCCTGCTCTTTACACACACACACACAAAACTTTCCTGTCAAAAGCTGGTTTTATTTAACATTTCACATCTGTAACTTACACACAGTCGAATGTGGCACTGAAAGGTTAAGTGTTCAATTCATCCTATACATAACTGCCAAAGAAATTTTCCTAAAATGTAGTTTTGACCATGTTACTCATCTACTCGATAAAATCCAATGGTCCCTTATTGCATCTAGGATAAAATATAAACTCTTCTGTCTGGCTTTTAAAGCCCTCCATTACCGAGCCCCAACTTGCTTTTCCAACCTTATTGTATATTTTTCTCCTACGAGCACACCACAGTCAAATCAGACTGACCTTCTTACCGCTATTTATGCTCAGCACTCCCGTTTCTTGTGTCTAGGCTTGTGCAATGGCTAAGTCCAATACCCGAAATACACTCCCACTTCACCTCTGCGTTTTAGAATCTCTAGTTTCTTTCAAAACTATTCAAGCACTGCCTTCTATATGAAGCCTTTCCTGACTGCCTCACCCCAAGGAAGGACGCCCCACCCCAAAATTTCCATTGTATTTATTTGTGTATATTTTGTGTATATATTTATTTATGTACTTGTTGCCTTCTCTAGTAGAATATAAGTTCCTTGGGAGCTGGGACTGTTTAATTTTTATCTTTGTATACCTAGCATACCTAGGATAGTCCTTGGCAGATAATAGGCACTTATTAAATGGTAACTGATTGGCTGGTTTGTGAACTGCTTAAGGTGGATATTACACAGGTAGTGTGGTACAAAGAGGGCCGGATTTGGAGTCAGAGGGCCATGAATTCAAATTTCAGCTCTGTCACTTGCTACCTTTGTGACGTTGTGACTTTGAGCAAGTCATAACATCTCTGGGCCTCAGGCCACTCATCTGTCAAATAAGCACCTTGGACTCAATGGTCTCTTCCAGCTCTAAATATCACTATAGGCAAGAACAGTGGAATAAGTAAGAAAAATCTACTCAGAGTTTTTTTTTTCTAATGTAGTCAAGTATCATAGAAATATATTTAGTCTGGTTTGCCTTCAACTCTTTCACAGCTTACAATGTGTGTAACCTTACCGTAGTTCCCAACTTTAATGTGTCTTAATTAGACAATGGGTCATATTTTCTATCTGCAATATTTTATAGCATGTGATTGAAGATTAAACAGAATCAAAGTCATCAAACTTTAGGATTCAGAGAGACTTTAGAAATTATAAAATCCAAGCCTTTTAATTTTTTTTTCCAGAGGAGGAAAATAAGATTCAGAAAGTTTTTAATTTCTCAAATTGTTTATAAAAGAGTTCTAATATACCTAATAAATATCAAGGACATAGAGTTTTGAAAAAGGAGATGGAATAGTTGTGTCATAGGAAAGAGGGATAACAGATGAACCCTCACCTGTGGAATGTGAAAAGGCCTTAAACACAGTGAGTGAATTTATGGGATTTATAGGAGGATATGGAGTAGAATTATAAGAACAAGAAAGTATTGATGGATTGTTATCCCCGTGGGAGGAGGGAGTTACTATGTGATTGAAAGGTCAAATTGTCAAAGAAATAAAAACCTATTTTCAAAGTTTTTTTGGAAAAAACAAAACCTTATAAGACCTTATGCTAGATATTGCTAGTGATCAAATGAGTGATGAAAAGTATACCTAATGCGCTTTGCACACCTTAAAGTGCTCTCCAATCCAATCAACTCAACAAACATTTATTAATCGATCAATCAACAAGCATCTATTTATGACCTACTATGTGCCAGATCCCATGCTAGCTTGGGAGATTGACATACAGATTTGAAATTTATTAGTTTTTTACAATTACAAGTATATATACAAGTTGTTTCCATGAAGTCATTGTTCATCTGGGGCCATCTCCAGTTGTACTGACCCATGTCTTGCTATTGGACTCCCATGACTCTGGAGGATAGAGTGAAGCTGACAACTGTACCTCCCTGCCTCTTTTAAATCCAATTCACTTGCAAATCAAGACATCAGCCTCCTGAACAACAACTGTGAGTCTCTAACTTCAAGAAGCTTATATTTTACATGTAAGTGAGTGATGGCAAGGGAAAATAGCTTCGTTCTGATCCTAATCCAAATCAAGAGTGGGGTCCTAAAGCAATCAATTGTCAAACCCTTTACAGTAGCAATTATAATGCGATTTGATTGTTTCCTGAACAAAGAGGAGGAAAAGAGGGCAGAAAGTGAGTAACCAGAGTTACTGGGCAGATGGCAAGATACTAGCAATGGCTCAGCCCTGAGATCCTGGTGAATTACTTGAGAGAATGAGGCATGTTCTGGTGTTTTGGGACAAACTAAATGAAGAGGGTTGAGGTAAGAATGATGGACTCACTCACCTTTGTATCCAGGCAGCTCTGCCAGCCAGCCCCCAAATGAATGGACTCTTCCAAGGTGATGCCTACTATGGATACCAAGATAAAATAAAAAAATAATCCCTGTTCTCAAGGAGTTTGCATTTTACACATACACTTTTTTTTTTGCTTTTTTTTTTTGAAGAGCAATTGGGGTTAAGTGACTTGCCCAAAGTCATAGGGCTAGTAAGTATGTCAAGGGTCTGGGGCCAGATTTTAACTCAGGTCCTCCTGACTCCAGGGCCAGTGCTCTATTTACTGTGCCACCTAGCCACTCCTATGTATACACTTATAATAGGAACTAACACATACACAAAACATCTCCCACATGGGAGAGTCTGGGGAGCCTGCTTCTGGAGAGTTGTGTTGACTTGCACATGGTAGTGCCTAAGAGACATTAGAGCAAGTTTAGATATTCTGTAACTGGCTTTGGTTTGCTAATAATATGGTTAGGACAAACATTTTCGATGGAAATGGAAGTGCCCTCAAAAGGCTCTAATCAACCAGAGTCTGTCTTCAGACTAAATATTCTTTTATGAAAACCAATTAATATTAAATGGTTAAATAGAAATGGAGTTCCAGTCACCTGTGTCCAATAGTAAGGGGAACACAACCAGTGTGGGGGCTGAAGTTGATAGCGTCAGAGAAGAGATATCCTAAACGAAACATTTCAAACCCTTCAGGGGTACCCTTAAAATCCTGAGGTTGGAATCCTAGCTCTGGAATAGTAGGCTAGAGCATACTTCCTATGTAGATGAGTTGTTGTTCAGTAATTTTTCAGTCTTGGGGCTTTCTTGGCAAAGATACTGAAGTAGTTTGCCATTTCCTTCTCTAGCTCATTTTACAGATGAGGAAACTGGGGCAAACAGTGTTAAATGACTTGTCCAGGGTCACATAGCTAGAAGTTTCTGAGGTCAGATTTGAACTCAGGAAGATGAGTTTTCCTGCCTCCAATCCTGGTGCTCTATCCAATGCAACACTTAGTTTCCCATATACATATGTACATTCTGATTATTATTAAGTTACTATTGTTATAATTATTATTGTTGTTATTTTACAAAGTATGTGTCGCTAAGCATTATCACTGACATTTCCAGTATAAGAAAAATGAATGAATGAATGAATGAGCATGTATTAAGTGCCTACTTATATGCCAGGTACTATGCTAGGCCCTGGTGGGTACAAATACAAAGTGAATCAGTCCCTGCTCTCAAGGAGCTTACATTCTAATGGGGGAGATTACAAATACATGGAAGTGTTGAGTAGATGCATGAAGGAGTCAGTTCCATCACCAGAGGTAGTATTGATTTGATTACTGTTCTTGTAGAAAGAAAGAGGTGAAAAAATGAGCATACAAACAGGGAAACATAGAAGCATTGTGTGTTAGTAGTAATGCTGGAACCAGTTCATAAGTCGCAAGAACCTATTGTTAAATTTTTAGGAATTCTGTGAGCTGGTTGTAAAAACAGTCAGTTCATAATTTAATCAACCATTCCATTGGTAATATTATTTGTTACTCTAAAAGTTGGCTTCAACCATAGCAAAGAGTATTTTCAATGCATTATTATCTACTTTGCATGATTAGGCTCTGATAATGAATAATTTAGATATTTGAAAGCTAACTCAGTTGCATTTTGTTCTGTGCTAATACAACGTCGGGAACAAAGTGTGGAGTAGCCGCAAAGTCAGTAGAAAGTTTTCTTAAAATCATCATTTGTCACTCTTTAAATCATTAATTACAATTTTTACTTAATGATTCAATATCTGAAATAAAACAAATTAACCATCTTAAAATATTTCTGGATAAAATTTATCTTATTTATCATCAATCAAAAAAAAATCAGACTGAGCTGGAAAACATATCAAAAAAACTTGAAATAGAAATTATTAAAAATTAGTCACCTGGGACCAAGATGGATGGCATACAGTTTACAAGCTGCTACTGCTGTATGGCACATATGTCCTCTAATATATATGTATTTTTCATACTTATATACATTTTCCTCATTCATCTTATTCTGGGTTGGCAAAGAGATTAGTCAACATTATTTCTGGTAAGACCATGGTTTAATGATTGCCTTTCTTGAAGAATTTTCATTACTTTCACCTGCATGGCAATCAAGTACATTCAGAAATCAGAAAAATTAATCAAACACACTACAAAAGCTTTGGAAAACTTAAAGATTAGTACTAGAAAGCACAAGTCTCAAGATGAAGAATTGATTAGGTCATATAAGTCTAAAACATTGCATTTAATAAAAATAATAAATGTAATGTTCTTCTAAGAATATATTACTAGAAAATATAATTTGACACATTAATTTATGTGGGGAGCCAAGAAGGCCTGATCCAGGACTCAGATAAAGATCTTGACAGTGTGCCCTAATTAGGACTCCTTGCGTGATGTGGTCTAGCAACTTCTTGCATAAGGTTGGCTCTCTGTAACCTCCCCCCCTCGGGGTTATACTTAAAACGACTTCTGTTTGAGATCCTGACATCAAAGCCTTTGCCCCCAAACTTCAGGCATCTAAAAAGACATATCCCTTATCAAATTATCCATTCTGTCTTGGTTCCAGGATATAACAGACTAAAGACAATGGTTACACCTAGATAACATATTCCTTTTCAAATTCTGTTACTTCCAGGATCTAACAGGCTTCTGACAATGATAGTAAGACTTGAATCCTTTCATTTTTCTGTATCATTTTGCTCTATAAAAACCTTGCTCAAAGAGTCATTAAATGGAGTTCTTGCCTACAAACTACCCAGCTGGTTAATTCTCTCTTACTGGGGCTGGTACCCAAGTGGCCCATGACAAATTTATGTCTTTCATCACACAGAAGCAATGATAAAATCATTTTTAATTATTTTGATTTGTTAAAACCATACACATGGCCTTGTGAAGACCCAGCTTTGCCATGGATATCTGGTGGGAAAAAATATATATATTCTTTAAGTGAAATATTTAAATGAAATTTTTAAAAAATGATTTCCTACATTTTGTTGATAATGTAGAATCAAAAAATATTCAATCCCCGTGACCAGACAAAAATCTAAGACAGAAATGCTGAAGTCAAAAGAAATTTTGGTTTAATGAATATAATTTGAACAAGAGTGAGAAATACCTTAATAGTAGATCACATATCACATTTAATGACAACACATTTATTAAGAAAAGCATCAGCAGATTGAGATGGCAATCCCATTTGTCAAATCATGGTTGAATTGCGACCAAAGTTTGGCTACAAATACAAATTCAGGGAAAATATCACTGAAAACCTTCTGTGAGATTCGATTAACTGTATGGAATTTAAAGAATATTATTGTATATTTTATTATTCTTTATAGATTACATGTTACATATCCTTTATTTCAGTAAAAATACATAATAAACTTCATGTTCTAACCCTGGAAAGCCAGTTGTTAAACATTTTCCAACATACCACTGGCGGGAAAGATGGTCTCTGGAGTTCTGGCCCTATTTTAATTGGAGAGAAAGGCAGAGCAGGGACAGGTGAAGATGTCCAGGGTGGATGGATTTGAAGTATGATCTGGGGTGTTTAGATACAGGACCATTCTTAGAGTGTTCTGGAGGACCCTGTCTATTTAAACAATTTGATTAAAATGCTCAAAACACTGTTAGTGAGATATTCCAACTCAGATTTTTTTGAGCCTCTGATGATAAAGATACTTGATATCTCCCGAGGCATGGATCCATGGTAGGCACCCAGTTTGCCCTGCTGTAAAGGTGGTGCCTTCTATATATAATGGATTAAGTAAGTGAATACAATACCAGTTAAGACAACTCAGCTCCAAGGAAGAGTTCCAAAGATAAGTGGATTAACTCATCTAAGGAGGAAAGTTTGGTTTCTAAATGTCTAGGTTTGGAAGATACTGTTCCACAAAGAGGGAGAAGGGACAACAGCAGGGCAAAGGGAAAAGATGTCAAAAGTGGATAGTCAGACAACCAATGCTAAAAGTACAGTACAACACAACAAATCTATGTTGTGCCAATCACTATGGTAGGGACATACAAAGTCCAGATAAGACAGGATCTGTACTCTCAAGGTCCTTCTAATAAATTTAAAGAGTAAATGTAGAGTATGGATAGATATGAATTCCATCCCCTGCTACACGTACTAAAATATATGCCATTTAAATACAAACCAGTAAAAAACGAGCAAGCAAAACAAAATGATCTGTTTGTTTGGATGTACTATATGATTCATGATCACAAAACCAAGGAATTCAAGTGCAGTGATAGAATTCCAATGCCAGACACTCATTTCACTCATATATGTAGATTTATTTCCAGTAGTGTCAAAATGTAAACAAAAGCTATTTAATTTTAATCAGAGGAAAATGCCTCATCTCATTTTTCTGTAAATGAAAAGAATGGCAATGAATGAGCATATGCAGTTATTTGTTTAATGCCAAGCTGACTGTCATGAATCTTTATTTGAAATAAATGGACATGAAAGCTGTATTAGCTAAGAAGAGAAATACTTTTATTTGCTGTGCAAAATCATCTAAAGACACCCTTGTTAATACTTTGTATACCTCTTACTTTAACTTCAATAATTCAGATAGATACCCCTTGAATTCCAGGACCTTATTTCTAACAGAACATCCCTACTTTTATGTTCTATCATCATTAAAAACTCACCTTCTAGACTCAAAATCATCAATAGGTGGAAGTTACAAAAACACAAAGTTAGGCTCGATGTCAAGAAAAGCTTCCTGACAATTAGAGCTGTTCAAAAGTGGAAGTTATGGGGTGCTTGGGTGCCTGTACTTGAACCCCAGTTTGTAAAATCACATTTCCCCCATCTTCAAATCTTCCTAGCCTCAAAACATGGTCTCAGGCACTTTCTCTCTAGTTCAAGGGCAGCCTGCCCTAGCAAAATACTTTTCTCTCTTCCTGATAGAGTGGCCAGCTGCACCTATAGAATTTAGTAGTTTGACTCAGCTGCATACTGGCTGAAGCAACTGTGTACTGGGGCATATCTATTGTATGTATCCTAGATTCAGTCGTATGTATACTCCCTAGCTCATTAAATACATGCTGAATCCCTTATTAGCTTGGGACATACATATACTCCCAACATCTTGTCAAATACAACATTGATGGGTGGCAGCTTGGTCAGCCCTGACTGCTAGCTGATTTAGTGATGTTTCAAGCCTAAAACCACACCTCCATGCAGCCCTCCCTTGGGCTATTTCCCAGTGAATTTTGGGCCATACACCTGTGTAGTAGATATTAAAAGTGCATGTTCCTTTAAGAACTGACCCTCCCTAATCCCATCCTAACACCTACTTAGCATATTTGGCACTTGTTATACTATAGAATATCCTATAAAAACTTTAACTGTACCTCTTTAAGGTTGCAGTTTCCCGAAGAACTCTTGCCTGTTGTATAGCATATAAATCTTTGCCACCTTGACTTAGAAAATTCTTGAGTCCATAAATTCATTCCAGACTGCTTCCCTGGGACTCTGGTTATTGGGGTTCCCGGACTCCCTAACCCCAGTGTCAGAAGGGGCTGCCTTAAGGGTTTGTGTCTTCTTCCTCACTAGAGGTGTTGAAGCAAAGGAGGATGATTGTTTTCTGAGCATGTTGTAGAAGAGATTTTTGTTTAGGTGCAGGTTGGACAAGATGGTCACTGAGGTTCTTTTCAACTCTTAGTCTGAGATTTTATGCTTTATCATCCTTCCCCTCAAAACAGCTCTCTTTCTGGATGTGCCAATGTTTTCCGTCAACGGCATAACCACTGAAGTACAATTCAGATCCCACCTAGGAAGATTTTTCTCAGCTTTACTCTACAACAATCTCTTCCTTTATTTCTTTTTTTTTAAAAAGTATTGACACATTTTATTTTGACACAGAAGACACTTCTTAACAAAGTATATTCCCTGAAACATATAATTTATTGATTAACAGAAGAAATGTGTCCTTCAGTATTGAGATTATGCTACTGAGACTGACCACACTATTTGACTAGTCCACCAGTTTTGTTGCCTCTCCAGATTGACTTTATCAGCATTGTTGTTGTTGTCACTTTTTATAACGTTTTTGACTCTGCTTTCTTCACTCTGTATCACTTCACACCAGTTTTCCCATGTCTCTTTGATTTTCTCATATTTTTCATTCTTTATGGTACAGTAGTATTCTGTTATATTCATATGCCCTAATTTACTTAGTCATTAGCCAAGCATTAGAATTGTTTCTCTCTTTTAGAATTTCTATTTTGCATCATTTAGCAATTTATTATAACGTCTTATTCTTTAGTTACTTCATATATGTCTCACTTTTCCATCCAGACCATAATGTCTTTGTGGACAAAAACTATATTTTACACTAATTTACAATACTTCCCACTTGGTTTTGCTTCCTTGGCCTTCTCCATCATGCCCCAGGAACCTCTGAATCCTGCAAGTTCACATTGGCCCTAGAACTCATACCTCATCAGTACCAGCTGCCCCTGAAGCCCCTCTAGTTGAAGAGCAGAACTCAGAGCCTCCTTATACAACTTTTGTTTAAAAGGAGGGTACCCAAGTCAAATATCTCTTCATTTCCAACTGGCCTGCATTTCTTCATATTTCTCCTTACCCTTCCTCCCCCTGCACCAACTGTTGTTGTTTAGTTGTTTTTTCCATCTCTTTTTGACCCCATTTGGGGTTTTCTTGGCAAAGACATTGGAGTAGTTTGCCATTTCCTCCCCAGCTCATTCTACAGATGAAAAAAACTGAGGTAGAGTTTAGTGACTTGACCAGGGTCACACAGCTAGTAAGTGTCTGAGGTTACATTTGAACTCAGGAAAATGAGTTTTTCTGGGCTGGGTGCTCTATTCACTGCTCCACCTAGCTGCCCTTGCCAAGCACCTTCCCCCCTTTTAGCTTCCTTTTATGTGTCGGTCTTTCCCCATTTGCTTGTAAGCTTGAGAGAAGGCATTATCTTTCTTTTTGGTATTTGCATTCCCAGCACCTAGTACAATGTCTGGGGCATAGTAGGTGCTCAAAGATGGTTTATTGACTGACTGACTTCTTTTGAACCCCATTGTGCCTACAACTGGGCAAGGCACATAGGGATCTCTCAATACACATTACTTGATTGCATACATGATTTTAACTTCTTTGACATACAATTTATGGTTTATATGGAATACATTCAAATTGATAGATCCCCCCAATACTTCAAAATCTTTTTCAGGAAGAATTAAGTTATACTTAGGAAATAGCTGTTATAGACATTTCTAGCAGCAAACTAAAAGATATCAATAATATCATTGTGTATCAATGAGAAGTATGGTAGGCAAGTTATTAATATTACCATTTTACATTTTATATGAGGAAACCAAAGCTGAAAGAAGTCTAAGTGACTTGCTCACCATCATACAAGATGTACACTGGCTGCAAACACAGGTTTTCTGTTTTCAAGCTTTCTACTTTAGTACCTCAAGATACCTCTCTGCATATCAGAGTTAAACTACTGGTTAGTCAAACTTTGGATCAGATTTTCATAAATTGTTTCAGGATATGGTTTCCTGTCTGTTAAATTCTGTCTCTGACGTTAATGGAAGCTTCAGATTCAGACAAAAGCTTCAGATTTATACCTAAAAAGTGTAATGCTACCTCAAAAGCTCTGTGAGGTGACTGCATCTTCAGTGCAGCTACCTGTTAATCAATGTGGGTACTCCTTCCAAAGGTTCTCTCTGTCAGTTTAGTCAACACTTACCTTTTTTCTCTTTAAATTCCTCCAATTTACTGGAGATATTCTCACTCTTGCTCCATTACTAAACAGAGGGCAAGTGGGAGGAAGAGAAGAGGAGGCTGAAGTTGCTAAGAACCACAAAGTTTTTAAATGATAAATAAAAATTTAACCATTGGTACTTCTTTTCCTTTGAAGGAATGAATATATTTCCATTATTATTGCTGATGCCTGGTCTGATATGGGGCTATA
>CM053583.1:142121733-142148009 GCA_028627135.1 Pseudochirops cupreus
TATAAAAAATGCTCTAAATCACTATTGATTGAAGAAATGTAACTTAAAACAACTCTGAGGTACCATTTCACACGTATCAGATTGGTTAATATGACAGAAACAGGAAAATAACAAAAGTTGGAGGGGAATGTGGGAAAAGTGTGACACTAATGTACTCTTGGTGGAATTGTGAACTGATCCAACCATTCTGGAGAACAATTTGGAAATATGTCCAAAGGGCTATAAAACTGTGCATGCCATTTGACATAGCAATACCACCACCAGGACTGTATCCCAAAGAGATCAAAGAAAAAGAAAAAAGGACTTATAATATACAAAAAATATTTACAGCAGTTATTTTGGTGGTAAAGAAGAACTGGAAATTGAAGGGATACCCATCAATTAGGGAATGTATGAACAAGTTGTGGTATATTATTGTGATGGAATAGTATTGTCCTATAAGAAATAACAAGGGAAATAGTTTCAGAAAAACCAGGAAGGATTTACATGAACTGATGCAAAGCAAAGTGAGCAAAACTAGAAAGAACATTGTACACAGTAACAGAAATATTGTACAATAATCAGCTGTGAATTACTTAGCTATTCTCAGCAATACAGTGATCCAAGACAAATCTTAAGGCTCTATGATGAAAAACACTATCTGCTTCCATAGAAAGAAGTGATAGAATCTGAACGCAGATAGAAACACATTGGTTTTTTTTTAACTTTCTTTGTTTTTCTTGTCTGTGTTTTCTTTTTATAGTATGACTAATATGGAAATATTCTGCACGACTGTACATGTATAATCTTTATTAAATTGCTGGCCTTCTCAAGGAAGAGTCAGATGGAAGGAGGATAGGAGAGAATTTACTTAAATTAGTTAAAAAAAAAGGAAGTTTAAAACTTGTTTTTACATGTAATTGGGGAAAAAATATTAAAACAAGACAAACAAATAAAATAAGAAATGTATCTTTCCCAAGACTGGAGAATCTCTTAAAGAGACTATCAAAATCATTATGGTTATTATTGCTGACTTCAGTTAAAAAAAAATTTAAACACTACACCCAGAAGAAAACATGCTTTTCAGGGGGATTAATGCTTGGATGCTTCACAATTTTAAAACAAGTTAATTAATTTTGTTTTTCATTTGGTCCTATCTTACTCATTATTTGTTAACAATGAGGATGAATACATCAGAAACATTTCTTTCAGATTTGTAAATAACAGTACTGAAACAGAGAGATGATACACTAGATAACAATTCAGAATAAAAAAATCTTGACAAGCTACAATAGCCTGTCAAACTAAGATTGAATGTAACAATAATGATGCTGACTGATGATGATCAATAGCATTTATACAAGATTTTAAGGTTCAGAAAATACTTTACAAATACCTCATTCTATCTTCACAACAGCCCTGGGAGTTACATGTTATTATTATCCCTATATTAAAGATAAGGAAACTGAGGCAGGCAGACATGAAATGATTTGCCCAGAGTCATAATATAGCTAGGTGTCTGAGATAGGATTTCAATTGAAGTGATTCCAGATCTACCACCATTAAAGTAAAATATGCTTAAAATTTTAAAAACGCACCTGGAAAATAGCAGGGTAAAGTTATTTTCATCATTAGGGATAAAAGGGAACAGGAGGTATGAATCTGTTAACTACAGAAAAGAGGAAGAACTAATTAGCTAGAGATTCCATTCTCCAAGATTGTATAGTAAAGAAGGGTGATGGTGAAAATGCTTCCTTTCCAAACATTAGCAACTGGGGGAGGAAGTGGTAGTAACTGAAACTTTAGGCTACAGGGCTGCAATCCCCAGAGGTGGAACTGAACTCCTATGTAGTACCAGTTTTACAGCAACATTACAACCCCATCCCCTCCAAGGGGAAGGAAGAGGAAATAAAACACAGACAAGATATTACATACATAGAATATTCACAGGATACATACACTGAAAAACTTTGTGTGGGGGTTGAAACCTGAGTTATGCCTTGAAGGAAATTATAAAGCATAAGTGAGGAAAATAAGTATTCTAGCCATGGAGGCTCACCAGGGTAAAGATGCAGAAGAATAGTTAGTAAGCAAGTTTGACTGGAACAGAGTCTCTAAGTGACAAAATAAGAAATAAGACCAAAAATGTAGTAGGAACCAGACAATAGAGTGTTTTAAATAGCATACTGAATAGCTTGTATTTTATTTTAAAAGCAATAGGGATCTACTAAAAATAGTCTGATCTGTGTTTTAGTATTATCAGTGTGCAACACTGTATAGAAGATGGATTACAGAAGAGCAACCCTAGATTCAAGGAAATCCATCAAGAGATTACAACATGTAATAGGTAAGACATGGTGAGGGCCAGAACTAGGGGTTGTATAAATGAAGAGAAAGGAAGAGATGTGAGAGGCATCATAAAGGCAGAATTGAGCAGACTTGGCAACTTACTGTATATAAGAGAAAAGAGAATAAGATGAGGTAAGGCCCTAAGGTTATGACCTTTGGTGCATAGAAGCACAGTGTTAACTTTAATATGAATAGGAGAGTTTGGATGAGATGTGAGTTTAAAGAGAGAAACATATGTTTAATTTTAATTAGTCATTTTTCCCTAAAACTGAAAATACAACCACTTTCTGATATCACAAGAATAAAAATGAAAATTACCTTTTGTTTTTGTCTTTCAACTATGCAAATTTGGGCATCAGTTATATGATCTTGATAGAGCTTCTGTAGTCTCTCTAACTCCTGTGAAACTGTCTGCCAGAGTTCCACAGCCTGGTTTTTCTCCTATAAAAAAAAATTATTACTATTTTAATTGTATTAACTGGTCATAGGACAGTACAGATAAAGACTTCTGCATGACAGCATTTTCTTTAAAATAAGATTTTAATTTTTTTTTAAAATCTCTTACTGGTTTTTTTATAAAGGTTTTATTATTTTATTGGATGACATTGTTAATCCACTAAACTACTGAATTATGAAATATATTGATTAAAATTCTCATAACTGAAATTATCAGTCTTTAATGAAACCAGGAATAGTTTTAGGCCAGTAGCTATCCTCCTCAAATATGTAAAAACCTCAGACCACCTTAGCTAAAAAGGATTATAAGAAGAGTTTCTGCTTAATCTTTTCAAATTACAACTTATTAAGTTGACACTTTGGCACCCAAGTTCCACTTCCAAGGGATGCTGACATAATATTCTGTGTTTTGTTATAACATAAGACGCTTAAAAATGTGATGACCATTTTACATGGGGTGTGGTAGGGAAAAAAAACCACTCTAGGGCAGACATTTATTCAACAGCCTAGTGGTTCCCTTAAATAGTTCTCCAAGGAAGTTGAAATATTAGCATTTACTTTAAAATGAGCAAAAAGATACATTTCTATTATCTAAGTCCCAAAACTGAAAATGGTGAATTATAGAAAAGATAGTTCTATAACAAGTAAACAGCCACCCTACTTGCAATCATAAAAAGAATACGTATAATGCTGAAAAAAACAAAGTAGACTGTAGGCTCCTTAAATAGAGAATGGGAGTGGAGAGGAAGGAGAAAGAAGCAGAGACACAGATAGAAGCAGAGTAGATAGACGGAAGGAAGGAAGGAAGAAAGGAAGGAAGGAAGGAAGGAAGGAAGAAAGGAAGGAAAGAAGGAAGAGAGGGATGGAGGGAGGGAGAAAGGAAGAAGGAGAGATGTTGAGGGAAAAAGGAAAGATAAGGGAGAAGGGAAAAGGAAATAAAAGGAGAAAGCTATAGTTTCTGGAAAATTTTCAGTCAAATATGATTCCTTAATTTGTAGAAATAGAGAATCAATGGTAATTTTAAAGTAAAAAAAAAAAAACCCAGTTTGGCAGTTATTACAATATGGTGCATATTTTTTCAAAATTTTCCTTAGGAAGACTCCCACATATCCCATATTATCTGTTTATTCCTGTTCTATTAGCCCCATAACAAGATTAAAGTAGAGCATGATGTGGTGTTGCCTTTTAACCACTGGATAGTAATGGGAAAAAACAATGCCATGGTAGAGTCAGTGCTTGGTATTCAGTTTAAGTTATCTATCCTGTTCCTTAAATTCAAAAAATCTGAGAAACAGAATGGGAGTTTTAGTCTAAGAGAGTTTATTCCCACAAAAATATATTTGTCTGCTTTATAAATAAAAGAGGGAAATGCTATATAGAACAGCAACTTATAGAAAAAAAGGATATTTTGCCAACTAAACTAATAGTAATGGTATTTCTCAGTGTAGTCTATGGATAGAATGTACCTAGGAAAGAATGTACTTGGGGGGTGGGGAAAGGGCTGAGTAACTTATGCATATAATTACAGACAAAACTGTTACACTTACAGGGACTGGCAAAACAGATCCTTCAGGCACAAAGCATAGTTACAAATGAATAGACACAAAAAGGATCTTCATCAGAAATGTGGTCTTTCTACACATGAAAAATTAATCAAAAGGTAGTATTAAGGTGGACAATGAACTATGGAAAATCAAGTTCTCTAACAGCTGAAAATAATCCCGTACATGCAGTCACAAAGCAGATACATGTAATACTAGAGACTGAGATTCTTTTTTTGATTTAGGTCTATAATAAAATCTTCAACTACCCATCAACCTACTTTTGTATTCTACAAGAATTGAATACTCAAAGCTTAGATTCTCTTTTATTATGTTATTTCTCTACAATACTTTTCCAACTTGTTCTCTTTATCAGGATACACTGTTTTATTGTTAATGAAGAATGAAGGTATAAAAAAGACTCTTGAAAACACATTCCTACAAACAAGGACTTTTTTCCCTTTTTTTGGCTAATGTGGATTACCCACTTCAAAACAAATTTCAAAACCCAAATTATAGGAATATAGGCTTTAAAAATATTTATAATATGAATATACAACTTGCTGTACAGTGTTAGTGGTCCAGAAACCTCCAATATTCTTTTTTTAAACTTATTTGATTTATTTTGTATTTTGTTTTTCCCCAGTTACATGTAAAAAAAATTTTTAACATGTTTTTAAAACTTTTGAGTTCCAAATTCTCTCCCTGCCTCCCTCTCCAGCCTCCTCCATTGAGAAGGCAAGCAATTTGAAACAGGTTTTAAATGTAGAGCCATGCAAAACATTTCTGTAATAGCCATGTTATCAAAGAAAAGACAAAAAAACTCAAGAAAGATTTTTTTTAAAGTATGTTTCAATCTGTACTCAGACATCATCAGTTCTTTCTCTAGGGTTGGATAGCATTTTTCATTATAAGTGCTTCAGAGCTGTCTTGGATCATTGTATTTCAAGAATACCTAAGTCATTCACAGGTGATCACCTTACATATAATATTGCTGTTACTTTGTACACAATACATTTCACTTTCTATCAGCTCATGTTAAGTCTTTCCAGGGTTTCTGAGAGCATCCTGCTCATCATTTCTTATAATACAATAGTATTCCATCATAATAACATACCATGACTTGCTCCACCATTACCCAATTGATGAGCATTCCCTCAATTTCTAATTCTTTGTGTCCAGAAAAGAGCTGCTATAAATATTTTTGTACATATAGGTCCTTTTCCTTTTTGTTTTTTTCTCTCTTTGGGGATACAGACCTAGTATTAGTACTGCTAGGTCAAAGGGTATGCATGATTTTATAGCCCTTTGGATACAGTTCCAAATTGCTCTACAGAATGGTTGAATCAGTTCACACCTCTGACAACAGTGTAATAATGTCTCATTTTTCCACACCCCCTCCAACATTTGTCATTTACCTTTTCTGTCCTATTAGACAATCTAATAAGTATGAGATAGTACCTCAGAATTGTTTAAATTTGCATTTCTCTGTTCAATAATGAATTAGAATATTTTTTATATGTCTATAAATAGCTTTGATTACTTCACCTGAAAACTGATTATATCTTATTATCAATTGGGCAATGGCTCTTATTTTTACAAATTTGGCTAAGTTCTCTATATGTTTGAGAAATGAGGCTTTTATCAGAGACACTTGCTTCAATTTTTTTTTCAGTTACTATTGCTAACTGTATTCCCCTGAATCCTATTCCTCTCACCTCCATTTATTCTATTCTCTCTCTTCTTTCACCCTGTCCCTCTCCTCAAAAGTGTTTTGCCTCTGACTACCCCCTTCACCAATCTGCACTTCCTTCTATCACCATGCTCTTCCTTCTCTTATCCCCTTTCCCTCCAACTTTCCTGTAGGGTAGGACAGATTTCTATACCCAATTGTGTAAGTATGTTATTTCATCTTTGAGCCAAATCTGATGAGAGTAAGGTTCACTGACTCTCTCTAATCCCCCCCTTTCCCTTCACCAGAAAACCATTTTCTTGCCTCTTTTAAGTGAGAAGATTTACCCCATTCTACATCTCCTTTTCTTTCTCCCAGTACATTCTTCACTCACCCCTTAATTTTATTTTTTATCTATCATCACTTCATATCTGGCTCACACCTCTCCCTCTGCCTATGTATACTTCTTCTAACTACTATAATAATGAAAAAGGTCTTTTACAAATATCATTTTCTCATGTAGGAATGTAAGCAGTTTAAACTTATTAAATCCCTTATGATTTCCCTCCCCGATCAAACTTTTTTATGCTTCTCCTGAGTCTTGTACTAGAAAGTCAAATTTTCTATTCAGCTCTGGTACTTTCATCAAGAATGCTTGAAAGTCCTCCAATCTCACTGAATGTCCATTTTTTTCCCCTAAAGGATTATACTCAAGTTTGCTTGATTCTTGGTTGTAATCCTAGCTCCTTTGCCCTCTGGAATATCATATTCCAGGACCTTTGATCCTTTAATGTAGAAGCTGCCAAATCTTGTGTTATCCTCACTGTGGCTGCACCATACTTGAATTGTTTCTTTCTGGCTGCTTGCAATATCTTCTCCTTCACCTGGGAACTCTGGAATTTGGCTATAAAATTCCCCACAGTTTTCGTTTTCGGATCTCTTTCAGGAGGCGACTGGTGGAGTCTTTCAATTTCTATTTTACCCAGTGGTTCTAGAATATCAGAGCAGTTTTCCTTGATAATTTCTTGAAAGATTATGTCTAGGCTATTTTTTTAATCATAACTTTCAGATAGTCCAATAATTTTTAAATTATATCTCCTGGATCTATTTTCTAGGTCACTTGTTTTTCCAATGAAATATTTCACATTGTCTTCTATTTTTTTTCATTTGGTTTTGTTTTACTGCTTCTTGATTTCTCATAAAGTCATTAGCTTTCATTTGCTTCATTCTAATTTTTAAGGAATTATTTTCTTCAGTGAACTTTTGGACCTCCTTTTCCATTTGGCCAATTCTGTTTTTTAAGGCATTCTTCTCCTTATAGGCTTTTTAGACTTCTTTTGTCATTTGGGCTAGTCTGTTTTTTAAGGAGTTATTTTCTTCAGTATTTTTTGTGTCTCTTTTACCAAGCTGTTAACTCTTTTCTCATGGTTTTCTTGCATCACTCTCATTTCTCATCCCAATTTTTCCTCTACCTCTCTTACTTGATTTTCAAAATCCTTTTTGTGCTTTTCCATGGCTTGAAATGAATTCATATTTTTCTTGGAGGCTTTGGATGTAGGAGCTTTCACTTTGCCATCTTCTTCTGAGTGTGTGTTTTGATCTTCCTTGTCACTATAATAACTTTCTATAGTCAGTCTTCTTCTGTTGTTTGCTCATTTTCCCAGCCTATTTCTTGACTTGTAATTCTTTGTTAAAGTGAGGCTCTGCTTTCAGGGTGGTGGGAGCACTGTAACAAGCTTCAGGGATTTTGTGTAAAGATTCTTCTAGGGATCTAAACATTTTCAGTTCTTCCAAGGGGGAAGGAGAGGTGTTTACTACTCTCCTGGCCTGTGCTCTGATCTGTGAATGACCACAATGCCCTGGAACTGTGAGCAAGGTACCCCCTCCACTGGGGCTGCAAGTTCTGCTATGCTAGTGCTCCTCCTCACTCTGGTATGCCACTCAGGACTGTGACCCAGATCTGAGTATGAGCAAAGCAACACAGTCCTGCCTCAGTGCTAGCAAAAAGACCCATGTAATCTCCTTTTGACCAGTTGTTTGACCCCCTTACCAGCTGTGGGCTCAGAGCTCAGGAAGCAGCCACACAGCTGCTGCTGTCATGATCACTACTGATTCAGTCACTCCCAAGGCCTGTTCCTGGTTTGCTGGGGCCAGAGCTGTGCTGGTGTGGTCTATGCTTCTACCAGTTATTCACTTCTACCAGTTATTCATTTACCCCAAGGTCTGCTGCAGGTTTGCTGGGGCCCAGTCTGTGCTGGTCATAGCCTTTGCTAAGCTGCTTTCTTCTCTCATCCTGATGTACCAGACCTTTCCTAATGACCTTCCAAGTTGTCTTGGGCTGGAAATTTGCTTCACTTCATCATTTTGTGGGTTCTGCTGCTCTAGAATTTGTTTAGAGGCATTTTCTTAAAGGTATTTGGAGGGGTTCGTGGGAGAGCTCATTGCCTTTATTCCACTGTAACGTTAATGGAATAGGAAGATTTTCCCTGCCCATTAATAGGTCTATGTGACTTGCTTTGAGCTTTGATCCAGATCATAGCTGTGATACAGCCTGAGTCACAAGGAGCCCAGTGTGTGGGACGAGCTTGCTCAAGCAAGCAGAGAATGACATTGAAACAGAGCAGGAAAGGCAGAGCAGAGAGTGAAGGGAGGAACTTGCCTAGATGAACTGTTTGTGGGGAGGCCTGTATAAAGTCAAGCACAAGCAACTTTCCCAACAACTGCTACTGTGAACAGCTTTCAAGGTTCTGATTACACAGTATAGTGAACTCTCTATTTATTCGGTAACAAACTAAGGCAAAACATTCACAGAAATTAAAATACAGCATTTACAATGTTATGGCTTAACAACTTATCACTAAAGTGGCCACATAGTTTTCACCAAAGTGGTCACATAGTTTTAATTTAGTAACCAAGCCTCCTTAATTGACACAAAGTACAGAAGTCAAAAGTTTTCCACCCCTAGGTCACATTGTCTTAATCTCTTCAATCAAAAAGTATCTTTCTTCTTAATTAGAGATTAGTTTCCAATCATCCTTAATTAGTAAGATCTTAGCTCAATCATCTAAATGTAAAGGTCAAAGTTCTCCACCTCTAGTAAATCATGATCTTCTCAGTTTGCATTAAATACCCAAGGAGAGGTCTTTTCATCTTGACTTGAGGCTGGCTCTCTGCTTCCCAGCTCCTGCCCGAATCTATCCCCCTGTCACCTGAGTTCAATGGCAGACAGCTCTCAGTTCTTTGTCCAGCTTCTTGGGCAATTCATCGTCCAGTTCCTGTTCCACACTGAAGTTCAGTGTCTGGTCCACCTCAAGTCCTTCACAGTTTCCGTTCCTGGGATGACAAAGCTTAACAAAGCCACAATAACATTCATACACGTTGCCAGCACCCTCATCAATTCACTTTCTGTCTATGAAATTAACATACACCCAGCAACAAGGTCTGAGGAATCAACACAAATCATGGGTATAGTTCCAGGACCTCTAAAATCGTCACCAAGACTCTCCTCCAGGATTTAGACAAAATATTGACACCACAGCCACATTCCCTCCCAGTTTTCCTCTCTTCTCATTTCTCAGAAGTTCTCATAAGAAGTTCTGGCACGAAAAATTCTGTTCTCCTTTCTGTTCTCAATTTGTAGTAGTCGTCAGAAGTTCTCAGGATCCTGGCAGTTCTCTCTCTCTCTCTAGCAGTAGCTACTCTGCCTCCATGATGCTCACTCCCAGAAGTTCTCTCTTTCTCAGCCTGGGCTTTTCCTTATATATAGTATTAGCTCCTCCCTATTCTGCCCCTTCCTGTTACATCAACAAGTCCATCCCACTGTGGGATTCATAAATTTTGGGTCTTAATACCTGAACTTGAAACTAAGCGCTAAGTACCTGTTAGCTTGCCAATACAATCTTCAAATTCCATTACTATTATAGCCTGACAGAAAGAATGCTTAAGATGTGGGTGTTCCCTGGATTATCTATGAGTACCTTGCTAATTCTTACTTCCAGGTATCCTAATAGTGATATTCCAAATAAATATTTTGGTTTTGCCTTTGAGGAAGAGAGTACATTACATTTTGCGAATCTACCCTGGAAATACATATGCATACTCATAGTAGCTCCTATGGGTATTGCATTGGTGTTACATCCATCATCTTGGCTTTGCCCCAAACCTCTAATATTCTAATATTTTGTAATGTAATTGAGGAACTAAAGTGTTTGTATTTTTCCTTGTACACAAAAAGAAATGTTACTTAGTTCATTCCTTTGAGAATCAAATTACATAGTTTCCTTAAATTTTCTAATATTCTTAGGTGAAGAAAGTATCAAGGCTATCACTTGAATATCTGAGTATGCTCATTTCTTCTCATGAATTTTAAATATTCTTCTTTCTAAGTGTTCATCCAAGCACTATTTGTCAATTAGAGATTTTTAATGAAATGAGAATAGTGACTACAAACTACACATTTTTTGAAAATTCAAAAAAGATGTAGAGTTACATTTGAAATTTCAACTTCCAAAGAACAGTTGTAAAGGGCTTTGAATATTGTTTTTGTTGTTGTTGTTTTCAGGCAAGGTCAAACTGAAGAAACAGAACAGCATATTTACTGTTAACTTACTTGATTAGCTAGTTGTAACTGCTCTTGTAGGTTCTTGAACAGTTCTTCATCTGTAAACACATCAGTGCCCAATAAAGTACCAAAAGGAAGGGACTCTAACTGCTTTTCAACAGCTTCTTTTAGTTCACCATGCAACCTTTAGCAAAACAGTAATACAGTAATAATCTAGCTTACGTTTAATAATAGGAATTTTTAAAATGGGTTAAGGTCAATATTTTAAAATAGTAATATACATTCAAATACAAATAATATCAGTAATTGAATTAAAATAATTATTAATACAAAATCAATTTTGAATCATACTTCCAAACTGGACATTAAAAATAATAATCTTCATTAATACTATGATATTGTAATGAGATAAGTTGTCATTTTAAATGGATGAAATTCGATATAATTAATTTAAAATATAGTTCAAATTGTCAAAGGGAAGCCTAAACTGTTCAAGGAGGTAAGAGTTAGATGTTACATTTCACTTTAAGAGGAAATAAACCAACAACTCTACAAAATAATTATGAATGATTTTATATTGAAAATCAAAGGATAAAAATCGTTTCATTCTCATTTAAGTACTTAGTATTTTCTATAGTTCTTTGGATGCATTTTTCTTGCCTGTAGCTAGCCTCAACCAATACTATAGAATAAAATCAATGCTTGTAGATTAAAAATCATTTACCTACTTATACAAAGTTTTGCACATAATTTAATGTTAGCTATAAAGGTAAATTCAAGACTAACAATTAAATTGATCATGAAAAAAGTAAAATGTGAAATTTAGTTTATTCAATTAAATAAAGGAGAGAATTGATACCAAAATTCAATGAAAACACACAAAAACTAACAGTACAAGAAATAATTATGGGAATATTTATTCAAAAGCCTGACAGAGTTAGTTATTTATTTAGAATCACAGAATTACACTCCCTAAGTAAATATTTTTACAAATAAATATATTTTTTACTACCAAAAAATACTGGGGTGAGGGGAGTATTAACTTCAAAAAGGGGTTATTTGTAAAAATATCTCAGCAAACTTTCATTTAAATCTCAATAATTATCATTTTATATTTTAGATGAAAAGTTTCAATTAAAAATTTTAAGTAGGTAAAAAGAATGTTATTTGAAGTAAAGAATAGCATGAATATCTTCAGTATACTATCTTGTATGGTTACGAAACCTTAATTTTTAAATAGGTGTTATTTTGTATTTCCAATTGAATGTGGTAAAAGTTTCAATTTCAGTCAGATTACTGGATATTATTTTCTAAAATTTATTTTCTGACTTCCTCTAACTTTTCTTTCCAGTATGAGCACAAGAAGAAACATAGTCTCAATGAATAACTACTTTTCAAAATTTAACATGCAAAAAAATACATTTTCTTTTTCATAAATGATCAATTTTCATGCTAATGGAAAGAAAATCCAAAGAACAAATACCATAAAAATAAATCATATTTCACTTTGGATCATGTATACTTATTTTTGTACTTATATTTTAATTCACTTCAAACTAAGCAATGAAGCCTATGAAGACCTGACTCAGGAAGCGGAAAGAAGCTGTACAGTGTAACTGTTTTGCAGCCCACTGATAGATCCCTTTCCATCTCCCTTCCTCTGTCTGACAGGTCTGCCCTCTCTCAAACATGAAGCACCTCCTGAAGCAAGGAGATGGTTAAATGTGCAGGATAATAATTGCTGTCTTTACAATATGTGATCTACAATAAAAAAGAGGAAACTGAGATATCAAAACAAAACTAAAATCCCTATTACATTAGTAGTCTGGATACTGTTTAGTAACAAAGAAGCATTGATTGTTAAGCAGTATTTGAGAAAATGTCTACTGTAATGAGAACTTTTCATATTTACAATATGTACACTAAAGACTGACCATACAGGTCCCGTGGGAAATAAGTAATTCAGGATAGCTCTGGACTTATTTCTTTTAAGTGTACTTAAAAAAAATTACAATATTTCATATGAAAAATTTTTTAAAATGAATTGCACATTTCCTGACTTCTTAAACTATGAAAACAAAAATAATTAAACAGCTTTAAAATTAAATGTCATTAGATAAATTATTATTCATACTTATTATTGATATAAATTATCACAGTGATGCCATGATATAGATTCAGATGTGAAGGGGTATTATACTGATAATAAATTGAGTTTTTAAAGTTCTAGTGGCAAGTTTTTAGTTTTTCATTTCTTCTCTGGTTATTATGCTGCCACTGTTTTCTGTAGGTACCAGTTCATCTTCCAAGTTTTAATTAGTAATAGCTAATCTGATATAGATTTACAAATTACATCATCAAATTTGTTAAAATTTTGTATAAAAAAAGGCTAAATTGCCACATGAGGGACTGAGGAATCTCTCTAATGAGTAAACTTCATATGATTTTAGTATGTAGATTCTGGGCAGTTTGCTACTCAGAATTTTTTTTTCTTATTTTCTGGATTTCAGATATATTCCCCAGGGGAAAAACAGCTGATATAAAAGTTTCGGTAAAATGAGATGTGGCTAAAACACTTTTCATCATGTGTTATATATGTATTAATAAAGGCATACAATACTTTAATGAATCATTATGTTAATTATTATATTTTTGCATTTTCTTCTATCATTTTGAATCTTAAAAATACCTTTACTTATTCTTTGAAAGGTTTTTACCTCTCTAGCTGAACTTTAAAAGTGATGATGCTTTACAAGAATGGAAAACAACCACAGAAATGAATGAGTAACAAATTATTCTTTCCTTTAAATAGTGAAATTTACTGAAAGCTTTAGGCTACAGGTAGATTTAAGAACTCAATAAATTTTCATGAATTTAAGATTAAGAAATTACATTTTATCTCCAGATATATTTCATTATTTGTTTATACTTTTGTGTTTAAAACATAAACAGATGACTTCAGAGAATGAAACCCTCTCATATGATACAAAACAGTTAAATTATTGAGTTCTCCCTACAGTAAATATTATAACATTGAATCATACTATCTCATTGACTTCAAAAATGAGACACATCAAAGGGGGAAAAAAGCACTTGACTTCAAGATCAAAGAAACTCACATTTACTATAAAGACCCTGTGAAAAACATCATTAATTATTAAAGAATGATGATTTTTCACATAAAGTGTTCATGCTTATAACAGTAAAAACCTAAAGTAAAAATATCATAATCTTCAATGACTGATATGTGGAGCAGGGTAACAAGATATCCTATGAAAAATAAAGGGATAACTTGTTTCACTCCGTGATCACCACTGTTTACTTGGTTAAAAATTCATTTCTTACCTATCTATACCTGCAAAAAATATTTAATGTTCTTCTCTTCTATTTTTTTTATTTTAATTTTATCATATGATCTTTGGCATTCAGACTGTACATGCATTATGAATTTAATGTGGAATATTTTGCCAAGTCTTGGTCTAGACTTAATTTCTACTAAATTACTTTCCAGTTTTCTCAGCATTTTTAAAAAATTAAATATGGAGCTTTTTCCTAAGTAATTTATGTTTTTAGGTTTTTCAAACCCTGTATTATTATCATTATTTATGATTCTTCCATGTGGTCTGTTCCACTGATTTCCTTTTCTATTTTTTAAACTAGTATCAAATAAGTCTGTTGATTGCTATTTTATAATGTAGTTGGAAATCTAGAAGTATTATTACCTCTTTTATTCCTATCTTCTTCATTATTTCCTTTGATTTTTTAAATCTTTTAGATCTTTAGATCCTCCAAATGAATTCTTAAATAATTATACCTAGTTCTGCAAAATATCTCTTCCTATTTTGACTGACAGAAATAAGACCAAAAATTATCTTTAACAGTGTTCTGTTCTATATTGACAAAATCCAGCGTGAAGCACTGACAGACTACCAAATATTTTGTACATTCTGCAGTTGTTTTAAATGAGATTTCCTTTCCTACTGTCTTCTGTTAGATTTGTTATTAATATAAAAACGTTGTTGATATTTGTAGGTTCCTTTGTAGCCTAAAACTTTGTTGAGGCTACTAATTGTCTTAATAAGTTTCTTTGCTAATTCCCTAGAATTTTCTAAGTAAACCATCATGTCGTCAGTTTTGTCTCCTCTTTGCCTACATTTACTCCTATAATTCTTTTTTATACGTTACTGCTATTGCTAGGATTTCTATAACAATATCAAATAATAGCAGGAAGGGAGACACCCTTGCTTTACTCTTGCGTGTACTGAGAAAACTTCCATGTAACTACACTGAAAATAATGTTTCTTTTTGTTTTCAGATAAGAACATTATATTGGAAAAAAGGATCTTACTATACTCTGTAGAGATTTTAGTATAAATAAGAGCTGTACTTTGTCAAAGTTATTTTCTATATCTCTTAAAATAATAATGTGATTTAGGATGTTTTTATTTCAAATATGATTATGAATTGCTTACCTAATGTTGAACCACCATTGCATTTGTGGTATAAATTCAATTTGGTCATAATTAACAATTCCTTGGATAAACTGTTCGTTTGAATGTTGAATGTTGAACCACCATTGCATTTGTGGTATAAATTCAATTTGGTCATAATTAACAATACCTTGGATAAATTGTTCGTTTGTTTGACAGGATTTTATTTAAAATTTTCAAATTAGTGATATTGGTCTATAATTCTCTTTCTTACTTTATCCTTCCTTAGTTTAGGCATTAGGATTGTGTAAGGAAAATTCCATTGCATCTACCCGGTCACAAGTTCGGGGCCCTAACGTGACAGCCTGGGGCCCAGGTAGAGGCCCTCACATGTCTTGAAACCGCTGATGTGGCAAGTTTCCAACCACCAGAGTTGGGCTTGGCACACAAGGCAGTGGGTGTGACAGGCATGGTACGAGAGATGCCTCCCTAGCTTCGGGGCTGTACATGATAGGTCCACTGGACGGTGACCCCCCAAAAAGGGGACGGAGTATAGAACGGAGATATCAGGAGTGAGGCGAGGGGGAGGAGAAAGGAATTCGGCCAGGGATTCGGCCCGGGAGAAAATCTGGGAGAAGACCGAAATGGGCAAGGCAGAGTAGGGCCGCTTAAGCTTGCACAATTGTAATCACTTGTAATAAAAGTTAATGAGCCGCCTTGCCCGAGGCTGGAGTCGTTGTGTGGGGGAGAGTTCTCTAACCCGGCGGGGGGGTTAGAGTCAGCTGCAGCTGAAGACCGAGGAGAGATCTCGGTGGGAGGAAGCCAGAGGAGTAAGTGCCCTGGTTGTCTTAGGGCCCTCAGAGTAATAAGGATAAAAACCCTAAGAGGATTGCATTTTTTTTTCCTCATAAAAGAAGTTAGTAGTACTTTCTTTGTCATTTTAAAATAATAATTAGCTCAATAATGTTAACAAATTTCTCACCATCATGGAAGAATATAAAACATAAAAAATATGCTTTGCTCTAAGATTTATAATGATATTCTGAATCTAACAGCTAATGAGTTCTGAAACAATATCTGAAATTTACATAACATTTTAAAATTTCAAAGCATTTTACCTCATTTGATCTTTATAACAATATTATTGGGTAGATACTACAGATCTGTGATTTTATCAGTCTAGTGAATTCCAGTAAGGAAAATTTCTTGACCAATGCAAACCAGCAACTCCTCTGCAACCTATGGTATTAGAAAATTGCCCTGGGCACTGAGAGGTTAAGTGTGCTTCCCAGGTTCACACATCCACTGTGTGTCAAAGGTGGAATATGGATCCAGGTCATCCTAACTCTAAGGCTAGGTCTCTATTAACTACATCACAATTTCTCTTTACAAGTATTTTTATTATTACTACCAGTTTATTAGCAAACTGAAGCGGATAGGTTAATAACTTGCTAATGGACACACAGCTACTAAGTGTCAAGGACAAGATTCTCTCCTCTACAAGTAGGGGAAAAAAGACTGCATAACTATTTTCCCCCTCCAATGTACAAGCCATCCCTGACTTAAGAATAACTTACAAAAAGAATAAGCACTGTTTTCTGACCACTGCCTAAAGGAACAAGACCTATTGCCAC
Organism: Pseudochirops cupreus; assembly: GCA_028627135.1. Classification (NCBI taxonomy): domain Eukaryota; kingdom Metazoa; phylum Chordata; class Mammalia; order Diprotodontia; family Pseudocheiridae; genus Pseudochirops; species Pseudochirops cupreus. The sequence goes on from CM053583.1 coordinate 142,138,356, forward strand.
TAAAGTCCAGTTCCTTCCCTCCCCAGTACTGTTAAATCTCCCTTTTTCTCCTGCCTTCTTTGCTCCCACCAAATATTATCATCATCATATTTCCAAAGAAAATGCTCAGGCACTCCAACTATTCTTTGCTTCCCAAACAATTTTTACTTAGAAAAGGATTCATAAGGTATTATGGCTAGTATTACTACTATTTCCTCTAAAATTATCAGTCCATTATGCTTCTATGGGACATCTTAGGAATTTAAAACATCATTTACAATACTCACTGTTTATATGGTTTATATGGTAAGACAAATTCCAAACTCTGAACTGACTGAAATACTAGTTCTTTAAAACAGCTCACTCATAAGTTGGTGATAAAAGTCAATTATGGTATGTATTATATTAATTTTTTTAGACTGGGTCTCCTTCTTTTCCTCAGTCTAGAAACGCTCTGGCTACTCACTGAACTAGCCCAACTGCCGATCAGTACTGAATTTTAAACTTCTCCATTTCTAACCTGGGCCAGTTTCCCACTTCCTAGCCAACATGGTGGGCCTATTCCTAAAGGCTCACCATATGGGTGGTAGACTTAGCAAGAATATCTGATCATTTTTAGCCCTACTACAGCTCAGAACTCCAAAATTCAAGCAATACACCAATCTCAGGCTCCCTAATAGCAAGGACTACAGCCATTTCTTCTATTAGCAACGATAGTGCAAAACACCTGGGCAGACTTCTAGATAGTATACTCAACAAGAAACTCTAAGAATTTCAATAACGCTTCAGACATGGCAGATAGAAAAATTAATAAGGTCTAAATTGTACCAGACTAAAACAAACTGATCTAATGTCAAGAACAGCCCTTGATTCTAGCAATATTAAAGTTGAATTGGATGTCTAGAGTAATTAGATGACTCTTAGGTTACTCAATGATGGTCATGTCAGAACTGATTACATCCTATCTCGCAATTTTTTTTAACTGGAGAATACTGTGTGTTTTAGTTTTTAGCTTTACATTATAAAATTTGGGAATTAGAATTCTGTTATTTAAGCTTTAAAAAGGACAGTTTTTTTGCTACTTACATTCTTTTTCAAAATTCTGAACTAAAACACCAAAAAGGAGCATTTCTAGACACAGACAACAAAAAAGAGGTTTCTTTATTAAACCATGAATCTCCATTTCATATCACTTAATTTTTTAAAAAGTATATACTTTCTAAACTGTCCTGCTTATCTGTGTTTCCTTCTTAACCTTATATGTGCATTTAAAAAAAAACATTCTCGTGTGAGAAATGCATGTTCTCATCCATGTATTTTTTTAAAAATGTTTCATTTTTTCTGGCATCACTGTTGCTTCCCAATTTCATTCCCCTCTCCATAATTAACTAGGAGAAGCAAAGAAAAATTTAAAAACTCTCTAACAAAGAAAAATCTTTTTAAAAAAAGAACTCTTAACAGTCAAGCAAAATGAATCCACACAGTGGTCACAACCAAAAATTTCTTGTATCCACCTTCTTTCTGACAGACAGTAGGAATATGACACTTCACCACAGGTGCCCTAAGACGTACTTAAGAGTTACAAAGTGATCTGAGGTCTTAAGTCTTTCAAAGTTGTTTTTCTTTATAGTGTTGTTTATTCTCATATAAATTGTTTTCCTAATTCTCCTCACTTCATCTTTTATCACTTCATACTGAGTTTCTCTTAAGTAATATTGTTTGTTATTTCTTATGTTACAATATTTAATTACATTTAAGAAGTGATCTAAGTCATCTCCATAGATTTTAGTTATTTGCCTTTCCCATTTCAGGATCAGGAAGTTTGTTTTGCTTATAACTACTCCTTTTCCAGTAACATTCAACCCATTAAAGCCCTCTCCTTCCTCTATCCCCACTTGTTTTTTTCTGTTGTGTTTGATATATTTTATAACAAATTGTATGTATTCAACCCTCTTTTGTCAGTGTCAATAAGAATGAGATTCATCTAGTAATAGCCACTCCCTGCCAGCCCTTCCTCCATATTTGTATATTCTTCTTCTAGAGTACCTATTTATGAGAAATATCAAGTTCTATCCTTTTTTCCTCTTTCGTGTAAATATATATATATATATAATTTATATTATATATTATAATATATGAATATATTTATATAACATATTCATATATTATATATTTATTATTTTTATGTAATTAAAATAAACATATTACATTCATAAATATATTTTTATATGTATATATTATATATTTCTTCACCTTTCCTGATTTTTCCCCTCTTCAAATCCTCAGAATAGAACCAATATACCATTAAAGGACCTCTGTTCTTCTTATTTAACTCCTTTAACTCCCTTTGAAGACATTAACATTCTGAAGGGACACATTCATGCTCCCAAATTAAAATATTAGTACTACATCATTATGCAACATTCAAATAAATTTACCTGTCTAGCTTTCTCTTGTTTCTTTTAGTATATTTTATTTCAGAGTTCCTTGTCAGTTCTGGTCTTTTCATTAGAAATAATGAAAATCCTCTATTCCATTAAAGGTCCATTTTTTTCCCTTGTGGGATTCTACTCAGATTTTCAGGGTGTTTTTCTTGGTTATATGGTTATTTCTTTTTTGTTTTTTGAAATATTACATTCCAGAGAGACAGACAGACAGGGAGACAGATAGTGAGACAGAGAGAGAAACAGAGAGAGACAGAAAAGGAGAGAGACAGAGAGAGACAGACAAAGAGAGACAGAGAGAGAAAGACAAGAAAGAGACAGATGGAGTGAGAGACAGAGTGGGAAAAATTTTTTTTAATTAAAAAAAAAAAGAAATACTATGTTCCAAGAGAACCTCTTGTTTTATAGTACAAGCTTTCCAGTCTTATGTAATCCTGTATATTACAGGCCCAGAGAAATCAACTTTTATAGACTACTTTTACTACTATCTTTTGAAAGTCTAGTCTCACCAATCCCCCAAATAAAAATGTAAATCCATTGGTACTTGAAGTGCTTCTTTCTATATTTCCAGTTTTACTGCTTTGATATCGGTGCTCAGAATTTTAGATATGGCATTTCTACTACTTCTCCTTTTAGAGTTTCTATCAAGAGATGATAGATTGATTCTTTCTCTCTTTACTTTGCCCTCTGATTCTAATAGATAACGGAGCTTTTAATTCTTGAAATATACCATTAATTTTGTTAAATCAAGTTTTTCAGGAAATCTAATGACCTGTAAATTACAAATATTGATCTTAAAAAATGAAAATAAGCTTTCACCTAACAAACTGCACAAAGTATTGTTAATTCTTGAACTTGAAAAGAACATACATTTGACTAGATTCAATGCTCAATAGTTTTATTTCTTTGTTTTCTGGACTATTCATGTAAGCCTTAACAATATCCAGTTATGTAGTTTGTAAATAAAATACTATATTACAACATGAGATAATGATGTTAATAAAAAAACGAGAGAATGTGATGTAAGAATTAACTTACCTTTCATTTTCCTTAGTGACATTTTCAAGTTGAAGTTTCATCTCCCCAACTTTCATCTGAGAAAAATAAAAACATGACCATGATAGTTAATATTCTATGATTACAGTACCACTAAGTAGTAAGATAATATAGGAATAAAGAGATGCCATAATGTCAACTGACATAAGAAGATTAACTTTTGGTTTCTAAATACCAATTTCAAAGGTGAATATTTTATACAATGCGTGTAGTAAAGCCGAACATTTATTTATAGTAACACACATGAAAGACAAACTCAACTACTAACATTTTATACAATATATTTCATAAATATTTACATGTTTTTTTCCCTTAATTCAAATGATATTGAAAAATATAACAGATACAACAGTTTTCCTTGGAACATCTATATGGTTCAATAACTTTGTCAGTACATTTTGGAATTAAGACCAGATCTATTCTCATTAACTCAGTAACATGAATGGGAGTTGAAAATGAGGAAAAGACAGCAGTCTATTTCAGTCTAGAAAAAAAAAGAGTTCAGAAACAATTTCAGGCTGGTCATATGCAAACCTATATGCTAACATAAGGGCAGGTAGGTGGCACAGTGAATAGAGTACTGGGCCTTGAAGTCAGGAAAAATCCTGAGTTCATATCTGGCCTTAGACACTTTCTAGCAAGTCCCTTTACCCTATTTGTCTCAGTTTCCTCATCTGTAAAATGAGATGAAGAAGGAAAAGGCAAACCAGTCCATTATCTTTACCAAGAAAACCCAAAATGGCATCACAAAGGGTTGAAGACAACTGAAACAACTGAACAATAACAATAAACTATGCTTACTCAGCATCCCTAAATACCCCCTAACCCAACAGGGCTGGCCTGGATTTAAATCAGAACTTTTACATAAGAGCTGTGGACCAAACAAGTCCCCAGGCCCATCCTAATTCAGCTTCATATTCTCAGTGTACAGGTAAAATGAAACAAAATAGGTACAAAAATCCAACATGGATATAAACTGAAGAGTGAATATACAATCCCATCTAATAATTTTTATTCTGGCATTCAAGTGAATAGAACTAAATAATTTGTACATTTAAAAGAACTATCTTTTTTTGTCAAAAGGTTGCCTTTCTGGAAAAGTATGCATCTTTTTTAACATGTACATTAGCTAGATAAATATAAAGCATTATAGTCTTGTGTATCCCATAATAGTAGAAGCAATCCCTTAGTCTTCATAATATGAATTCCATTTTTCTAACAGCAGCATTTGTATACAAAGAATAGCTAAGGCATTTATTTATCTCCCTTTCAAAACACATTAGTTTATAGAAGTAGGCCAGTGAAAAATTATAAGGGCTAATTCTACCAAGCACTGAGAACTCCTTGGGTTTCTTTGAAGCAGTTGTTGCTATCTATTTAGCTATTCTGAGGAATACCATGAAATATCCTTATCATTACATACCCACAAAAAAAGTATGGCAGTAGCAGCAAACTCACACGACACAATCAATTTTAGGGAGCTAGAAAATGCTAAAGTGAAAAGGAAAGTTAAATACTTAACAAAAGCTGATTATGAAGTACATTAGACTCAATACATTTTTTAAAAACCATATATATATTTATATCTACCTATATATTGTACCTAGACTTTCCATGAATTTCAAATCTCAATAATCTGTATATTATAGGCCCAGAGAAATCAACTTTTATAGACTACTTTTACTACTATCTTTTGAAAGTCTGGTCTCACCAATCCCCCAAATAAAAATGTTAAGTCCTTTGTTTGAAAATATTTTTTAAAAATAACATCTGTCAATTCTTAGAAGAATTAACAGAAGCTACTATAGTTTCAAAGTAGCCTAGACAGGTCATGGCTAAAGAAGGAAGGACAACGTAAGTTTTTATGAACTTAAGATAAAATGTTGAAAGCATAAGGGATACTAGTGCTATATATATTCAAACATAGCTAAATAATTATTAAATGGGATTTTCTGTTATATATTTGGAACATAACAGTCATCCATCACATTTATTGGGAAATATATCCTAGGTTCCAAAAAACTGACTTGCAAAATGACATTCTAACTGATTGAATATTTAACTAAGCCCCTTTTTAATTTACAAGGAATAAGTTTTGAAACTGAAGTTTGGATCATTTACAATTTTCATATACTTAAAAATTTCTGCTTTTGAAAGTATGTACTTTCAAGATAGGGAATTTGGGAACATTCCAGTTATCAGAAAGCCAGGTGGTGCCTTCAAGGAGCTTAAATTCTACTTATAGGAAATAACATATGAAAAGATACTGAAGTTCATCCAGAATTATAATCACACCTCATGATGATTAGATCATCTTTTATCCCTCAAAACACAAATAAGATATCTCCCTATCATTGCTTGAAGCAAGAAAAAAGTAAGTGGGATACCTTACTTGTTGCTCATACCAATCCTAATCACACCTATCACCATCCCCATAAGAAGCTAAGTCATCTTTTAAGTGTTCCCAACAAAAATGATTCATCTGTTCCTTTTTATTTACACTGGGAGCATTTATATATTTTTAATTAATTATTTTCCCCAATTAACAGGCATCTGTTTGTCTCCCCACCTCACCCCATCTCCACCACTAGGGGAAAAACAAATAAACAATAAGAACAACAAGATGCCTATAACAAAATACAGTCAGGTAAAACAGAATCTCATGCTGGCCATGTCCAAAAATATATGCATTGCTCTGTATATCTAGTCCATCGCTTCTTTGTCTCAATCCTCTGGAGTCATGGTTGGTCATAGGAATGAAGTTCTTAAGTCTTTCAAAATTGTTCATTCTTACAATTTTGCTGTTATACTACAAAGTGTTCTCTTTGCTCTTCTCACTTCACTTTGCATCAGGTCAAAGTGAGTTTTCAAGTGACATCCATTCTCCATACTCTTTCCTTTTTTGAATGAACCTGACTTGGGCCTCCCATTTAGGTGAGGCCTCATTTCTCACCCTCACCCTCATTTCTCCTCTTTTTTCCTTCCCCTAGTGTATGTTTTTATTCCCTCATTTTTCTTTATCCATTTAAGATCATCAAAATATAATAAAAATCACTCCCAGGGTCCCTATCTTATGTGACTCCCTCTATGACTCCTGTTCATAACTTCACTGTTTCTTAGGGGACAGGTGCATCAGCTCCTTCCCTCCCCTCTCCCATTAGAATGCAAATATTTCATCTTTACAAAGTCGATTCCGACTGCTCATTTGTATTTAACTTTCAATGTTTATTTTTATTCCACTGTTGGTATTTCAATGTTTCTACTAAATCCTGGTCTTTTCATTAGGAATTCTTAGAATTCCTCTATTTCTTAAAAATCCATTTCCCCATTTATAGGATTAAACTCAGCTTTACTAGTTATGTCTTAACTAGTTATAAACTTTTGCCCTTTGGAATATATTTTTCCATATTCTCCTTTTTAATGGTAACTGCTAAATCTTATGTGATACTGACTTCCTCAGTACTTAACACTTTTTTTCTGCCACCTTGCAGAGTTTTGTGGTTTTGTTTTTCTTTGACCTGGAAGATCTCAGATTTTGACTCTAATAATCCTAGTTTTCATTCTGGTGTTTCAGGAGAGATAACAAATGGATTTTTTATATTTTTACTTTGCCCCCAGATTTGAGAAAGCTGGGTCATTTTCTTTTATGATTTCTTGAAATTCAATATCCAGTCTCTTTTTGGTCATAGTTTTCAGGTAGTCCAATGATTCTTAAGTTTAGCCCTGCTTAATCTATTTCCGAAGTCATTTGTTTCTTACAGAAGCAACCCTATATTTTCTTCTATATTTTCATGCTTTTTACTTTTTCTTGTTGCCTCATGGACATTAATATCTCATGAAGACATAAGCTTACATTTAATCCGTTCTAATTTTCAGAGAATTATGTTACCTGGATAAGTTTTGTACCTCTTGTGCCAAGCTGTTAATTCTCTTTTCAAGTTTCTCTTCTATAGCTCTCCTTTGTTTTCTAGTTCTGCCTTCTATTGCTCTCATTTTATTTACAATACCATTTGAACTCATTTTTTTAAAAACTCTTGTATCATTTTCTTTAGGAATTCTAACTGATCTGTGGTCAAGTTGTTTTGTCTTAAGATTTTGCTTGTGGGTATTTTGAAGTTATTCTCTTCTTCTGGGTTTGTGTCTTCAGCACTCACAATGGTTTTGTTCTTTTTTCTTGTTGTTTATTCATTATTCCAGCAAATCTGCTCTGGGTCACCAACAGTTGTCAGCTGAAAGCTGTTTTGGAAGCTAAGTGACTGAGCTTGCCCTAAGGGAGACTCCTCCATTGTGCTTTCCTGAAAGAGTAGGCAACTAAGTCCATGATCTACTCTGGGTGACCTCATGCTGGTGGATGGTGGGAGGGAAGGGGGTCTGTTCACTGGGACTATACTCCAGGCCCCTCTGGAAAACCCCTAGCTGTTGGAATAAGCTGAGGGTGAGAAAATCAGCTCTAAGTCTCACCCTATTGCCCTACCTCACAATTCTGGGTAGCCAGTCCTTGATCCCAACATGTTACACAGCTTCTGCCCAGGTCATTTGCTTGCATTTCTAATTTGTGACCTTTGGCTAGAAAGATGACCCACTGCAGTTTCTCTTTCAATTTCCCAAGCACTGTTAGATTTGGTGTTCTTCTTAAATCATTGTGGCATGAACAAGGATGCGCTTTCCTTCTACTCCATGATCTTGGCTGTTCAACCCAGGTTCATATATTGTTTCATGAATTTATAGTCAATATTTTGTTGGGATTACTTCTTGTCACTACCAGAATACTGATACTGAAGTCCCTTGGGTTTTCCATAACTGTGCTAAGTTCCTGTTCCACCAGTAATAGCTGTAGAACCAAAGAACTTCAAGAATGTCCATAGCTACCATAGGAAGAAGCTAGTACAACTGATACTTCTCAAAAAACTTCCTAAGTTAAATCTAAATTCTGATAAACTGAAAAAGTGCTTAAGATACGCCAGGACACTACCTTTATAGTGGTACAGGTTAATTTTGGTAAATGCCATTAAACTTTGTCATACATATGCAATAACTATCTGTTGATCTGAACTAAATGCTGAGGAGCTTCAGGGAGCTAAATCAACAGCTTATTTTGGTGTTCAGTTGAAAACTGCAGCATTTATTTCTCAAAGCATACTACAACTGGGTGAAACAACAAGAGGTAATCTGTTAGTATATTAATGTGGGATAAAAAACTTATCTGAAGGTTAATCCTAAAAAAATTTCTAATGTGGAATGATAATTGAGAATTTAACTTTTCGAAAGTTAAATATTTTCTATTAAGAGTCTTCAAAAAACAAGGTGATCCATTTGTTTTCTTCTTTTATACTAAGAAATATATATTTCATAAATCTGTACAAATGTGAATTCATACCTGATAATATTTTAGTTGCCCATTCACCTCTTCTAGATGTTTATCATACTCCACAATAAGAGGAGCTAAAAAGCTGAAAATAAAATAATTATTAATATAATTTATTCTGTTCAGTGAGTCGGTAAGCATTTATTTATTTTTGGTGGTGAAAATGGAATTTTATTTTTAATTTATGAAGTATTACAAGCATTTCTATAAGATAGTAGAAAAAAGATTGCACATGAAACTGAAAATGTACAACTTACTATTCCTTCTAAACATATAGGAGAAATAAGTATTTCTCTCTTATATTTAATAACTAATTATTGTATCAGGACCAATGTTTTTCTCCTTTACTATTTCCTCATCCAGAAACTAACCAGCGTGGCAAATTTCTCTTAGAGATTTACTCAGGCCAAGATCTAATCAGACTGCAAAACAAAAATTCTGAGTTTAGGCTAATGGGTGTATTGCTACTTATTATGCTTGCTCAGACTGGTCTTGGGAAAATGTTGATTCTCCCTATTATCAAGATAGGTGATATGGAAACTGATGTCACTTTGACCAAGATTTGAGTAACCTAAGTCACTTAGCAATCAGAAGTGATTAGGAATGCCTTGGGAACACCTTCTCTTTAAAGGGCATATAAATTATGACCCATCACTATTAGGGGTCTTTGGTCTGAGAGAGATGGCCAAACAACCAGCCTTTTCCCTAAAACCTGCTGGTCTTAATAATAAAATGATTAAATTACCCAGAAACTATGTCTCTTGAACCTTTTTAAATGTCACACATATAAAAAGTCATCCTGTAAATTCC
>CM053583.1:142148509-142185055 GCA_028627135.1 Pseudochirops cupreus
TAAAAAAAAGAAAGTATGTTCTTAAAATGAAACAGTTGTCTTTTGTGTAAAGACTATATGTGTCTGTGCCTTGGTTGTTGTCCTTTGTTCTCAGAGGTCAGTAGCTTCAGCATTGTTTGATGATGGATTGTTGAAAACAGCATGGAAGTGTTCAACGCATTTCTCCATTATCATATCCTTATTGTTTTCAGCGTGGCTTCAATAGCATTTATACAACAGTAACACGGCTGAGATGTGCCGTGGGTCTTTGGCCTATAAATAGTCTTCACAGCATTATGAAAGTGATTTGGATGTTACTGTCTTCTCTTCTCTTCCTTCTCTCCCTTCCTTTTCCTCCCTCCTTTCTTCTCCTCTACTCTTACCTGAGGGTATTCTGCCCAAAAGAGAGTTAATGTTGATGGCCAAAAGCTAGCTAGTTAACTGGGGGTTTACTGGCTAGATTTCTTTCTCGAAGACCAAGCTTTGAACCTAGTTCACTCTGGATCTCATGGATTGGACAACAATAGGTCCCTGCCCACTTAATGGTTATTTTTTGGCCCCTCCTAAGTTAGAGTGAATTTAAATAGTAACTATTTCTCTTTTGACCAGCAACTGGTCAAAAGGGGCTTCCTTTCCCAACTTGATTTTTTTTTTTAAAGGAGACATCCCTTGACTCACTTCTTAAAGAGACCTATTCTGGGAATGGGCGTTGCCCCACACTACAAGTGAGAACCTGGAAAGACCATAGCTTAAAAGGGCCAAGGTCTCCCACAGCATTCTGGGCATCTCCAATAATCCTGATTGATATCTGGCCACTAGCCCCAGATGGCTGTGGAGGAGAAAGTGAAGCTGGTGACTTTGCACAGCTCTCCCTCACTGAAATCAAAGTCAGTTGCAGTCATGTCAGCATATCCCTGATGCCATGGTCATCTTTGAGAACAAAGCACAAACCACAACCACATCAGCCTAAAACTGAGTTTCATCTGCCTTCTTAATGAGCCAAGAATCTTACATTTCTCTAAACTTTACTTGTACTTTACTTTTTTTTTTAATTTATTTTATGTTTTGTTTTGCTTTTTGGAGGGGGGAGGGTAGGGCAGTTTGGGTTAAGTGACTTGCCCAAGGTCACATGGCTAGTAAGTGTTAACTGTCTGAGTTCACATTTGAACTCAGGTCCTCCAGACTCCAGGGCTGGTGCTCTACTCACTTCACCACCTGGCTACCCCTTGCACTTTACTTTTGATAGAGTTAAATACTGCCTTCCTAGAGACAGATGAATTATCCTACTGGAAAACTCTGTGAAGTTCTCATTTTTTGCTTTGCAGCTTCTGAATTTCCCTGTCCTTTTTGTCAAATTAGTCTTGATGTTTGTGAGTGTTCTGACCCAGATGAGTAAATGTAGTACTGTACACCAAATCTCTGAAAGTTGCCCACTCCTTTTATACTCCACTGTTGACAACCATGTGTTGACTCAACTTTCTTACCAAGTTAGCAACAAACTGTTCTTTCACAAAGAAGCATTCTAATCTGTTGACATTGTCTTCTAGTAGTCATTTTGCCTTGGAGCCTGTGCTTTTGCTAAATGAAAATATTTAGCTTAGAGAGGATAAATCTATGATCTGTTCATCACTCTGTGCTACACATTGCCTTCCCCACTCTCATATCCTGTCTGTCTCTTCTCCTTATAATGATATAGTCTGTTAAATGCCAATGTTTGCAGCAAGGGTGCATCCACCAAACTTTACTGCATTTAGATAAATGGAGGACAGTGTTAGTAATGAGAAGGTCATGAGATGCAAAAGTCTTCATTGCTGTTGAAGTTTCCAACTCCATTCTTCCCATGGATTCCCTGCCATGTCTAATAGTCTGTGCCTATTTTTACATTAAAGTCACCCAGAAGTATAAGCTTATTCTCTTTTAGCATATTTATGATGAAGGTCTCCAGGTCTTCATAAAATCTTTCTTTTTGACGTCTTCAGAGTTCATCATGGTGGAAGTATATTCCTTTATAATGATGGCATGGCACTTTCCTGTAAGTATCAATTGCATTGCCATGAGCCTGTCATTCACTTCTTTTGGTAGGCACACAGGCTTTTGTTAACTAGATTAGTTTTAATTGCAAAACCTATGCCAGTATCACAGTGCTCCCCTTCACTATGGCCATTCCAGAAAAATGTGTATCTAGCTCCAACTTCAGTAAACTGGCCTTCATTTGGCAGCCTTGTTAGACTCAGGGCTACTCTTTGGATGTGATACCTGCTGAGGTTTTTCAAAACAAGAGCTCTTCATTTTTCAACTCTACTAGATTTTGTGTTGTTCATAAGGACATGCATATTCCATGTGCCTATGGTGAGTGGAATCTTCTTTGCAGAAGTTTTTGTATATTCTTTTGTGTTTTTACCTTAGGGTGGGATCTCTGCCTGCCACAGTAAGCAGTCCAGAGTTGGATAAATCAGACAATTTTTAGGGCACCTTTTTTCTAGGCCCTTCTTCACAACAGTAGGTGTGGTCCTTAAGAGACTGCTCAGACACCCAGGGGCTGCTGAATCCCACTTCTGCTTCCAGTGAGGACCCTATGGCCTGCTCCACCAGTGTACAGGGTTGTGATTACAGTTTCCAGCATGCATACCTGCTGCTTCATCACTTGCCTGTTGCCACAGGACTTTGAGATAGGAAAAAGTAGTATATGGGTGATATCGTTTGAGTTTCACATAAATTGGATTTAAATGAGGCAGAGTTGATTCAAGTTGTCAGCCTCACTCTCTCTTCCACAATCATCAAAGTGATTTGGCAGTGGCAAGACAAGGAAGGATGACCGGTTATGGCTTAGGATGCAGTGCATGACCTTGTTGTCTTCAATGTCTAACCAAACTCTTAAGCGCTCTACAGTGCCTACTTCAGCCGCCTTCATGGACATTGGAACAAGTTATCATCATCTGCCCATTCCACCAGGGGAAATTCTTCTCATGCTTGGGAAAGACACCCCCCCTTAACTCACCAAAGGGTTTGAGACCCCTCAATTATCCTCAGCCTGGTTTAGCTTGTGTGCCAAAACAGCTTACAAGGGTGTGAATGCTGCATATGCTACAGCTTTTTAGAGCCACAGGTAACAATTGGGTGGATCAGGTGGACACCAAAGGTGGAAAGCAGCTCTGAAAAGGACTTGGTAACACTCACCCAGAGGTACTAGTGTACCCTGAGCACACCCTGAACCCTGTGTGTGTGCATATCAAACAATAGTAGTAATAAAAATATTTGTCATGATGATGATGGGACATTTAGTTCCAAAATTGATATTGATTGATTAATCAATAAATTGATCTCTAACATTACTTTGTAGAGAAATCACACAGAAAGACAGAGAGAGGGAGCGAGGGGGGGAGAGAGAGAGAGATATGTCTATATCTCAGTACTATAAGTTGATCAAAATAAAATATATAATAATAAATGTATAGTATTATGATTAGCAGTGTCATAAGGACTTATAATTTTAAATGATGAATAAAAGAATATGGTAGTGTTATATCTCTTCTGTAAAAGGCTTCAGTGCTATTTTAAATTGCACTATTCATTCAACCATTATTTAAGTGACTATTGTATGTAATTAATTTTGTTAGGTCCCATAGGAGAAACTAAGATAAAGTTGTTTATTTTTTTTAAGACAGGGACTCAATAGGTTTGTCATGTGACCAGTAAAATAGAGAATTAGATATATTCTCCTATCCTCAACAATCTCTCAAACTTCTCCAGAATTAGAATTTTAATTATGCATAATTATACAGTTAAGCAATTGCAGTTGTTTCCCAAGCCTAAAGCACCAAGAACCCTAAGAAGGGTAAAAGCCTAATAAATTGATAGCAGAAAGACCAATCCCAAATTCCCAAAGTGCTCATTCCTTCCTCTTGCCACCAGCAGCCAAGCTCTGGAACGCTGGTACAACCTGACCCATACACCCTTGTAACAGAATTCATCTCTGTCTCCATCCTCCACTCCCCTCCTCCCTTTGCCATAGAGGTAGAGAAGGATAGAAGATAGATGAACTCTTGTTCTACCTGAAGTAGCATGGTGGCAACACATGTAGCAGTACTTAATCAGAAAACCAAGGAACCATCTGAATTGGAGCAGGGCCTGAAAGAAAAATTTTCATCCAGCTGAAACAAGTTTTGTTCCCCCCAGTAGTCACTTAGAACAGAGAACAGGACTGGGAAAAAGTGAATTACCCAAAGGAGATTGAGAGAGCTTTAAGGTCCAGATCTGTGGAAAGTTGCAATCAGAGCAGGAAGGGAAGGGAGTCAGAATGTGAGTAATTGAGGAATATAAGGAAAAGATACTGAAATTCCCAAATATTTCAGGAGGAAGAAAACTTAGTTAAAAACCTGGAGCACAAACAAATAAACCCATAAGGAAGATACTAACAGTAGATGGGGAGATGGCCTCAAGATTATCTATATAAGTCCAAACATCTGAATAAATATTGTAAGAGAAACAAGTATGAATTAATGATGAAGCAGAAGATCTGTATATTGCCAAGAAAGTGTGGAACTGCAGCAGGATGTTCTGAATAACTCAAGAGAGAAATGAGAATGGTAAAAGTAGAATTTATAGCTTGCAAAGCAGAAATAATTAGAAGACAAAAATTGAAACCATGGTGGCAAATCTGTCCAACAACAACAACAACAAAAAGAGAGAACAACTAATTGGGAATGTGGATATGTACAAGTAAAGGACAGTTTGGAAGAAGAAAAGCAAAAAAGCAGTAATGTGAATAAAAGGAGGAAAGAAAAAGGAAGTGCTCTTTTTAGAGAAGAAGGAAAAATCCTCAGTTTTAGGAGAAAAATATATTAGAGACAAATGGTGGATAAGGTTAGCCTAATTTTTATAATTTTACATTAAAATCCATTAAAGCAAAAGAGAGTGGCTTTAATTAAGAAAACAGCACCCAGCAATGTGTTGCTTACAGGAACCATACCCAAAAAGCAAAAGTATACTCAGACAATAAATTAGGGTCTAGAACAAAATTTACTTTGTATCAGATGAATCCCAAAAGCATGAGTTGCAATCATGCTGTTAGACAAAGGAAAAACAAAAATTCACAATATATAAAGAGATAAGGAAACGAATTTTTTAAAAGAAATCCTAGACAACATAGACTATAATGCATGAGTAGCTGGAAACTTGAAGATCTCTCTTTCAATTCTGAACAAATCTAACAGAAAAATAAACAAAAGGAAAAATATAAAATTGGATAAACTGCTGGAAAATTAGAGCCAAAAGATTTTTACTTCTACAGGACTGCTATTGAGTATCCATATTTTTCAGGACCATGTAGCATTTTTACAAAAATTCACTATAAGGGCAAATGTTGGGGGAAAAAAAAAAGGTCAAAATAGTAGACAAATTCTTCATGAAAAAAGTAATCTCTTCAGGGAATACAAAATGCACATGCCCAAATGGAGACAGTATTGAAATCCTTAATGAGTGAGTCAAAGAATAAATCATAGAAGTGATTTAAGAAGTATGTGAAAGAAAACCCTAAATGCTTAAATACCATCACAGTTTCATGGATGCAGCTGAAACAGTGTTTGAGGGAAAAAAGTCCAACTCCCTGAAATAGACTAACAAAATATAAAATGAGAGGATTAATGAACTGAATGTGCATTTTAAAATTGTAAAATGTCAACAAGTAAATCTAAAATAAGCCTAATGGGGACATATTGAAAATTAAAAGAGCAATAGGTAAACCTTTTTTGGTTTCTAGAGATAACAGATAAAAGAAAAAGTTTCTCCTTTGAAAAGACTAACAAAATTGATAGTCTTTTAGCCTACCATTATTTTAAAAGGTCAGAAAATCAAATTGATAAATAGCAAATGTGCAAGATGATATCACACATAACCAGAAGAAATTTTTAAAAAATATTATCAGAAACTATGAATATACATTTATATGCCAACAAAACTGAATACAAAAGAATAGAGGAATACCTTCAGAAATGTAATAGGAGACCAAATAGAGGTGATTGATAATTCTCAAAAATGAAATATAGCTAATTATAAAGGAATAACAAAAACAACTCCCATTTTTACTATTTCCGATGGCATTCTAAATGGTTAAGGAGGAATATGGGGAGAAACTTGGGTGATATCAAAATATAGCAATAAAATTTTATTTTTAAAATGACATGATTATTTCCTTTAGTTAGTGTACAGCTGATGTATTATATAAAGTAGCAGCCCTGGAAAATTCTTAATTGTTTTGCAGCATGTTAGCTAATTTCTAATATTCCATCAGTGTCAGAAAGTTTCTTATAAGTGGTTTAATATTGCAAATGGCTGTTTAAAAGACTTACAGAATATTACCAAAACTGGATTGATTATACCTGAAATATCTCTGATGAGACATGAGTAATTATTCAAAAGTGCTATAATTAAGGAAAATACTATAATTCAGATGAACTTAAGGTTTTACTTGTAAATGAACTAGTTTAAATGATATGTGCATAACATTTCCCTCTATGAGACCTTTATTAAATATTATAAATTAAGCATTAATAGCTTATGTTGTATAATAAATCAGTAAAAAAAAAGGTGATATCTCTTTGGTTATCTTTACATGCACTTACATTTCAGACTATGTGCTACATCTTGTTTGTATCTTTTTCTTTTTGTTTTTTTTGGAGGAAAGGCAGTTGGGGTTAAGTGACTTGCCCAAGGTCACACAGCTAGTAAGTGTGTCAGACATCTGAGGCTGGATTTGAACTCAGGTCCTCCTGACTCCAGGACTGGTGCTGTATTCACTGTGCCACATAGCTGCCCCCAAAATGAAGAAACTGAGGCAAAAAGGGTTAAGTAACTTGTCTAGAGTGACACAGCTAGTAAGTGTCTGAGGCCACGTTTGAACTCATGGAGATGAGTTTTCCTGACTCCAAGCCCAGCACTCTGTCCCCTTGCCTGCCCCATTTAATCTTGTATATATCTTTGAAGAACTCTTGTTACATGTGTCATGATCATTTTTCTATTTTGTAGCTACAAAGTTATGATTATGCATACTCATTCTATACTGGTCGATTTGTTATCCACTTCTTATCCTAAGCTTTTTTGCTTGATTTCTTGAATAGATACACTTCACAATCTACCTTTATCTTACTATTCTCACCCTATCTCATGTTGGTGGTGGTGGTGTTCAGTCATTTCAGTCCTGTTCGACTGTGTGACCCCATTTGGAGCTTTCTTGGCAGAGATAATGGAGCGGTTTGCCATTTCCTTCTCTAGTTCATTTTACTGATGAGGAACTGAGACAAAATGCAAGTTACCAGTAGCCATATGAAAGAATGCTTTGAGTCAGTACTAACAAGAGACCATTCAAACTAAAACAATTCTAAGGTTTTATTTATGCCTATCAGATTAGCAAAGTTGACAAAAGATGAAAAATGTTAGAGGGCTGTGAGAATATCACTGCACTGATATATTGATGGAGGACCTGACATTTATAGTATCATTTGTGGTAATGGCAAAAAATTAGAGGCAAAACTGAAGCAAAACTCGGGCAAATGCAAGGATTAAGTGACTTGTTCAGGCTCACACAGATAATAAATGTCTGAGGCCAGGGTCATCTTCCTGTCTTCAGGCCCGACACTATCTACTGTGCCAGCAAGCTGCCCACTCTGTCTCATACTATTTCCTTTTTAGTTGTTAACAAGCCATGTGATCACATCCTTAATAGAAACCCTTACTTCGGGCACTAAAAGATTAAAGAATTACCAAGGATCAAATAGCTAGTATGATTTAGAACCAAGACTTAAGCCCAGGCCTTTCTGACTCCAAGGGTGTTTCTTTATCCACCATACCATGGTGTCTTTTACTGTTTTTCACAGTCTCTTTATTCCAGCCAAAGCGGTGACTGTTCTCTTGTCTCATCTCATTTTCTCCTGTACCATGCCTCTGATAGTGGAAATGGGCTCCTCCATCATCTCTTCCTGCCTAAATCCTTCTCTTCTTTCAGGTCAGGTGCTGCCTCCCTTCTAAACTCCCCCAGCGTTCCCAACTATAAGTGATTCTTAACTTTAAATTTTTTTTATATCACTTTAACTTCTCAATTATTCTTCCAACCCCAATAAAACCCTACACTCTACCAAATACGAATCTTTATTTTTTAGCAAGTACTGGCAAGCAAAATAAATCAACACACTGGCCATGTCTGACAACATTTGTATCCTTCCTTCCTTACCTAAAATTTACCTCTCTGCTAAGAAGTATGAGGTATATGAGAGGTTGTTGCATCGATTAGTTAGTAAGTCTTTCACTGTTGTTTTTCTTTATGTTATCATGGTCATCTTGTTAGTTGTTCCCCTGAATCTCCCTGCTTTGCTCAGTATCAGTTCATGCAGGTTTTCCTATGTTGCTTTGAATTTTTCATAATTACCATCTCTTCCTTAACCATAATACTCCCGTTATAGTTATGTGCCAAAATTTATTCAGCCATACTCCAGTTGTTGGGCATCCACTTTCCTTCCAATTATTTGCCATTATAACAAATGATATTATAAATGTCTTGGAACATGTGGGACCTCTCTTTCAGTCTTCAGCATCCTTGGGGAGTATATGATTAGTAATGAGACTGCTTGTTTAAAAGGTATATACAATTTAGTGACTCTTTTAGTGTCATTTCAAATTGTTTTCCAGAGTGATTATACCATTTAACAGGCCCTCCAACAGTATATTAGTGTACCGATATTTTCACAGCCCTACAACAGTTTTCATCTTTTGTCAACTTTGCTTAATCCGACAGGCATAAGTGAAAACTTAGAATTGTTTTATTTTGAATTTTTTTTGTTGGTACTGATTCAGAGAATTCTTTCATGTGGCCATTGGTAGCATGCATTTCTTATTTTGCAAACTTTATGTTCTTTGACCACATATCTATTGGGGGATGGCTCTTATTTTTATATACTTAAATAAATTCCCATGGATATCAATCCTTTTTCAGATGTATTTACTACAAAGATTTTGCCCAACTAACTGCTTCTCTCTTAATTCTAGATATATTGATGGTCCTGTCGATTCTAGCTCTCCTTCATGTCTTTTCTTTTCCCTTAGGATTCTCAACCTTTTGTTCCTCCCAGTGAAATTTTGATATTATTTTGTCTCATTCTGTAAAGTAAGCCTTTGGTAGTTTGATTGACACGGCACTAAGTCTGTAAATATATTTTGGTAATTTGTCATTTTTATTAAATTGGCATTGCTCAATCATAAGTAATAATTATTTCTCTAGATATTGAAACCTTTTATGATTCTGTAAATTATATTTTATAGCTGTATCTATATTAGTCCTGAATGTACCTTAGAAGGTTATCTCCCCAATATCTTATGCATCTTATCATTATTTTGAATATGATTTGTTTTTCTAGTTTCTCCTTTTTGTTAGTAATATATAAGAAAGCTGATGATTTTGAGCAAACATTTATTTCATATTCTATTACTTTCATCAGTCAACAAGAATATATTGTCTACTACATGTGAGGTTCTGTATGCTTAGCTCTGTCGATATGGGGATAATAATGAAAGTTATTACCACTCAAAGATCTTGTATATGTACCCATAAATTTATACAAAATAAAAATAAGGTAATTTGAGGGACAGGGATAAGCACTAGCAGCTTGAGGAATCAGAAGGGAAAAAAACTATGTAGAAGGATGTGCTTGAGCTGAACTTTCAAGTTTT
Source organism: Pseudochirops cupreus (assembly GCA_028627135.1). Classification (NCBI taxonomy): domain Eukaryota; kingdom Metazoa; phylum Chordata; class Mammalia; order Diprotodontia; family Pseudocheiridae; genus Pseudochirops; species Pseudochirops cupreus. The sequence continues at coordinate 142,158,206 of CM053583.1, forward strand.
AAATAGGGATTTCAGATGGTGAGTTGAGTAGGGACTACATTATAGGCATGGAAGATTGTCTGTATAAAGATACAGAGTCAGGAGAAGGAGTTTTGTATGCAAGGAATGGCCAAAAGGACAGTAACTGGACTATAAAGTTAACATCAGTAACTTTCCTGAAGTACTAGTTGTTTTGAAATTTTAATTAAATCTTTATCATTCATTAAGTAAACCATCATATCATTTGCAGAAAGAGAATATTTTTCCTCTCCTTTACCTAGGCTCATTACCTCAACTTTTTTGTTTATTTTATTACTGTAGCAATTTCTACAATATCAAATAATAATAGCAATAATGTAATCTATCTTTTCTCATGTCTTTCATATTACTCTGTACCTACTTATGCACTTACCATATTAAAAACAGGGTTTGGGGGGGGGGCACATTTCCCCCAATCAGATTGTGTTTAGATAGCAGCAAAGGTAACCAAAAACACAGGAGTATAAAATATTTATTCAATTTGAATTTTGACTTTGAGCTTATTAATTTTTAAAAATCTCTTAATATACAGGTGGCAGATACAAGAAAACAGTACAATTTACAGATTTCTCGATTAATAGAAGAACTTTCAGTACTTCACATGGTATGTTGAACATTGTTTTGCTATTACTTACAAAATTTATAAGTTCATTTGTTACATCATAACGGCTAAGGCTTCTTCAGCAGATTATATTTAAAAAAGATTGACAAATTACATTGATAAAATGTATTTTAAAAGAAAGGAAACAATTATAGTAGCATTACTGTGTCTAGGATCAGTTGATCATAACATTTTTGAGACCAGAAAATTATATATACTTTTCCTAGTTTGGGGAAAACTTTCCAAATCACTCTAACCCAAATTTATCTCTCTGTTTTTTGCATTCAAAGTTTATGTTGAAAAAGTTTACATTTAATTATATCACTGTATTGTAGTCATAGTGTTAAAGGATTTCATGATTTTGTTATGTAATGATAGTATTAAGGGATTTTGTAATTTTGTGTTAAAAAGGACCTTAGGGACTGTCTAGTAAAAGCCCTTTTTTTTTTATAGATGAAGTAACTGAGACCGAGAGAGATTAACCTGTTTGACTTCTTGGTTCTCCTCCTACCTACCTGACCACTCAATTTTCTTTGCTAGATCTTTATCCATATCACACCTGATAACCATGGGGTGACCAACAGGACTTATTCCTAAACCCTCTTCTCTTCTTCCTCAATGCTCTTGGTAATCTCAGTTTCTCATGGTTTCAGTTATTCTCAAAACTACTTTATCCCTAACCTTTTTGCTGACCTCCAGTCTCACATTCCCCAGTTCCATATAGGATATTTCAAATTGGATAAGCCAAAGATATCTTAAACTCAGCATGTCTAAAACTGAATTCACTCCACTTCCTAAGTTCCCTGATATTGTTGGGGAAACCACCATCTTTCTTTTGGTGACACTGGACTGACTAGCCTCTTCAAACAAGAACTTCCATCTCTTGACTTGAGGAATTTTCACTGACTATGCCTTATGCCTGGAATGCTTTCTCTGCTGACTTCCCTGGCTTCCTTCAAGTCCCAGCTAAAATTCTACCTTACTTAGGAAGTCTTTCCTGATCCTCCTTATTTCTAGTGCCTTCTTTCTGTTGATTATTTATATTTTAGCCTGTATATAGCTTGTGTGTACATAGTGTTTTGCATATTATCTCCTCTGTTAGGCTGTGAGCTCTGTGAGAACTGGGACTGGCTTTTTACCTTTCTTTGTATTACCAGCAGTTAGCCTAGCTCCTGGAATATAGTAGGTGCTTAATAAATATTTATTGACTAACTGACTAACAAGAATTAAACAGTAATAGAGTCTCAATTTGAACTGTATTCTGGCTTCAATTTTAATTCCCTTTCTGCTATACTATTTATCCATGTGTGTTTGTCTTTTTTTTTTGTGTATCTGAATTCTATATAATGTGCTCTCTTATGTTTGTGCTCTCTCTCACTCTCTCTGGCTCTCTGTATGAAAATGAAATATGATGTTGCACTGCTGAATTCTATAGATAAAATTGTTTAGTTTTTTTTAAATATTTGAGTGTTTTTTCACATTTAAAAATATTTATTAGTAGTTACCAGTTACTAATGCCACTCAAAAATTACCTTGTATTTATTTTTCATATTTTTTTATATTTACATATGTGTATGTTATCACCACCATTGGTAGATTAGATCCTTGAGAGCAGATGCTATTTCTTTTTTTTTTGTCTTTGTAACTTTTACATCGAACATACTGCCTTGTATGTGTGATACTTAATAAATGTTTGATTATTACTGATTGATTGAAGAAAGGAGTATATTTCACAGTTTTTAAAATCTCCTCAGTAGCTTGATTTTAAATGGCAACTAGTTCTCTGCAGTTAAGGCAAACATTTCTCATTTGACATAGATAAGATACCTGACAAAGTATAAATCCTTTAAAAGCCTAATCAGCCTACCCCAAATATTCTGTTTATCAAAGAAATCAAAGAAATGGGTATTCTTTTTTACTTAGGTAGCTAGGTATGTGAGAAATATGCTTAGTCTAGGAATAAATAATATTCATTGGAAAGCCAGGAAAACGTTTTCATTACATTTATTTTACATTTATTCTTTCTGAATAAATGGGTAGCTCCCTTAGTGGAGTATGCCACCTCAGACAAATGTGAGCCCTTTTATACTGCTTCTACTAGATTTTTCCATCTTGTTCTCCATTGGCTAAGTGCAATCTCCTGAACTGCCCATGTCATGCTTTCCTCAAATAGATCTCAAGCATGCGTACAAGCCTTTAACTCCCTACCTGATCAGAAACCTGGCCCTGCTAAATCACAGCTCTGATTAGAGCCAGTCACCTCTGACCCACATTCTACTATCAAAGATAGGTGCACTTTTAATTATGTGGAAACAAAATTCCTCCCATTATTTCCCACAATTCCCTTTCTTTTCTTTTATTCAAATTTTTGTATCCACACCTTTAATACTCCTTGACTATCTTTCTCATATGAATTCTTCCCCTTATCCATCTCCCCTTTAAATAAGATCGATGCATTGGCAAATTACAAGGGGACAGTCTCCTTTATGAGTACAGATACAGAGACCCGAAAGAAAGTAATAATCAGTTGTCCCGTTAAGATTCAGAACGTTCTCTTTAAGAACGAACATTCTCTGCTCCTTGTTGCTCCATCTCAGCCATCTCCTTGTAGAAATCTTTCTTTATGTCCATTCTCCTAGAAAAGTGATTTTTGGAACAATTTTAAATTACCATCCCTAAACCTTATGCCCTTATCATTCTTACAGCATCAAATTGGAACCTTGGCCAATTTTCATGTTCAAGAAACTCACATCAGCTTTCTTATACTTTACATTAATCCATTATTAATTCCTCCACCAGGAGGATGAGATTTCACTAAGGAATTAATAACAAGCTCCAGTACATACATAAATACATTACATAATCAGTTTTAACACAGTGCATATGAAGTCCAACTTCCTATCATGTTATCCTTCTCCCAAAGCATTTACAAGATAGACCACAAACCATTCTTCTTTTAACATTAGCTAATGGTAACAAAACTGAGACAAGTATGATATGAGCTAAGTAACAATAATATTCTCACAAGCCCTTGATCTAATTGTCTAAAGAATTAAAGGACCCTGACCCATACAGAAATATATATTAGTAGCAGATATCAAAGCTGAACAGTTGTTTGGGCTAAAATCCTAAGCCTAATAGCTCAATCTTATAGTCACCTATGTCAACCTGAAAGTTAGGTGATATACATTTATATAATTTATTCCCTTAAAACTTGCAGATATGTGCTGCATGAAGTCAAAGCATAAGTTCTGACTGACTGACACAAAGCCCACAAGCCTGGTATACCCTCACTGTGAGCCTCCTTCACACAGCACACACCTTTAGAAAAGATAAGAGAGGTTCCACTATTCAGCTCTATCTGGTCTTTGAAGTTGTTGACACAGGAAAGGGCATTTTAGAGCAAAGCAGTATGATTGATTAATTCAGGCTTTGACCCTTATTGGGGTTCAAATATTATCACCTAAGATGTTCCAAAATCAATGAATAGATTTGTTATTATGCTTATAATACTTTTGATTATAGAAACTTGCCATTAAGAGAGTAGGGACAGAACTAAAGCAAGGGAATAACATTTCCTCTACTCCATGTCAATGCCAGGCAGACAGTATGTTAAACTGCAAACTGCATTATTGAGCCAGCCCAAAGGTATCAATGAGGAAATTAAATTGAGAGACTCACACCTCTACATATGCGGAAAGTTGTTTCCTCAACCCCCTCATGTGATCACCCTCTGCAGTTCATAGATGCATTCTTACTGGGTCACTGGCCTCATGAATCAGTGACTCAGATAACCTTTCTTGATATCCACACCTGGAGTTAGACTCAGAAAAAGCCATTGAACATTCTATCAAATCTTAAATAGCAAACTCCTAATAATCAGTTTCAGAATGACTATAACCTCAAATTCATTTAAGGAACACCTTTAAAGTGAACCTTAAATAACCTGCATGCATTTCTATACTCATTCTAGTTAATAAAATCAAATCTCTCATAAGTTATTACTCTAATAGATTTGTGTCTGTTTCCCAATCTTCCCTATCTTCTTTAACTGTGCTCCATGAGATACACATAAGTTCAAAAACTAACTTTAACCTATGTTTAGGTCATAGAACGAATTCATATCAAAACAGAAACATTTAACCTTTTCATCAGTGCAAAAGTATTCCACAAGTTCCCTCCCTCTAAGAAGCTTTGACTGAAATTCTTTTCCTCAGACTGAAGATGCCTCTGATTTAGTTTCAGTAGTTAATTCAATCAGTTATAAATACCCAGTTGCTCTTACATCACTTTGAAATACATGAGGACTCCAGTAACTTTAAATCCCAGCCTCAGTCCATGGGCTAATGATTCAACATTGCATTTGTATCCTTATTTCTTTTCCTTCTCAAATTCGATTGACATCTACCGTCTTAAAATACTTCCTCATACTCTCCCCACATACTTAAACCATCTGAAACTGACAGAGGTATCCAGGGCAACTATCTAGAGACATGAGGAACTTGGATAACCAACCCTCATTTGTCCCTAGACCTTATCTGTCTTATTTTTAATCAAACCTTTATTTTTCCAAATCTCTTGAACACATTTTTCAGATTATTCAGTTTTCCTTTATATTTTAACATGAGACAAGATAGCTCATAAGTTATTATTCTTTAGTAACATAACTGTTCTGTACTGGAATCCTGCTTAAACAAAAGAAAGAGGTTAATGGCTAACCTCACAGGCTGATGGATTTATGTACCTAATCATTCCCATAACATTCAGAATGTTCTTATTCTTCCACATGAGGATACAAGAACACCAGTTTACCCAACTATTTGATTAAAAACAGCAAGACTTCATATACTTGCATTATGTCTAACTTTCACTGATTACAGAAACCTGCCATGAAAAGGAAAAGCAGGGACCTGTTTGGATAAAGTATCCACATGCAGTATCACATCCACCTTATAGCCAGACTCAGGAATAGTCAGGTGAGAAACATATCTCTTCAAAAGAACATAATGGGGAAACTGAGCTAGAAGGATCCCATTCTAGGTTGGTCAGGAATGCTCTTTCAGCTTTTTCCCCAGATGGTAGTTTATTGAGCTTAAAACATAATCTGCTATAGTCCCAGAAGCTTTTTACATCAGATAGCAAATTTCACTAATCAAAAATTTTACCAGGATTCCCATCCTATATTCCAAATTTGTACTAAAAAACAATTACTAGAAATCAGTTTTTAATTTTAAAAGCCAGTTTGGAGGCTGGCTAGTCTCTAATCCTACCTCTCAGTAAGACTTCCAATGACTTCTAGCCTTAGGGGCCTTATTATAACTGTTGCCCCTCCCCTCCCCTTCCCTTCTTACAAGTGGGGGGAGTGGTGAAGCCCTGTTCTTAATCTGATCTGTGATAAATAGAATAACCCTGGGACTCTTTAGTTTAGGCAATCCGCCTGAACTTCCCAAATCTTGGGGCCCCATCTAAAAACTTCAGAAAATTCACAGTAAGTTTGAATATCACAAAACCTCCTATACATGATTGACAAAATTACTAGAGATATTACAAAGCCTTTGTGTAATTAGCAGTTTTCCCTTCACTAACATGCTTTTGTAAATACTTGATTTAAATAATAGCTCCATAGAGCTTAGTTAATCTTCCCAAATGACAGTTGTAACACATATGCCCTTCAGAGGGTAGTCATTCTTAAGGGATGCCAATCAACCTTGAACTCATGGAGTTTGAATGCAGATTGAAGCATATTATTTTTCACTTTCTTTATTTTTTTCATCTTTTTAATTTGCTCTATGTCTTCTTTCACAGGATGAGAAATATAAAACTATGTTTTATGTAATTGCATATATATAACCTATATCCAATTACTTGCCATATTAGGGAGGCAGAAGATGACTTGAGGGAGGGAGAAAATTTGGAACTTAAATTTTTTTTCAATGAATTTTTTTAAAAAATGAATGTCTTTACATGAAATTGGGGGGTGTCTTTTTTTTGTTTTTTAATGGAGGTTCTGGGAGGATCTAGCCAATCAGGGGTGGGGAGGGCCTGCAGGGTCCTGGGATACTACCAATGTGTGCAGTTTTTCTAGCCTTGTTTCATATTACATTTCTCATATACTGTCAATTCTAGCCATACTGAACTTCTAGCTTTTTCCTGATTTTTTTTCTTATACTTTTCTTGTACGCCCTGTGCATTCATGTAGGCTGCTCCCCATATTTGGAATGTACTTCACTGCAACATGTTAAAATATTTCTTCTAAGGCTGGTCCATGTACCCATTCCTCTATTAAGTGTGCCCAGATTTTCTCACACCTTCATACTGGTAGCTAGTTGAAAGTGATCTTTCTGATTTGGATAGTATGTGACCAAAAAGATGGAGGACTAGAATTTTCTCCATACATCCTGAACTCTCAAAACTCCTCAATATAATAATTATTTGCAACAAATAAGCTAATTGCAGCTGTCTGCGTGGTCAAAGACACCAAAAACTCTAATGAGCTAGCAACAGCTTACTGAATTAATAGTGTAGAAGGCTCATACCTTGTCTTGATGTGTTCCCTCAGCACCCTCTTCTCCACCAGCCTTGCTGTTTGTCCTTTGTTCTCGAAGAGCACCTTGACGTCAGAGTGATGATGCCAGGACATACGAGTGAATTGGATTTAAGCAAGGGAGGGCCATGTAAAGTCACCAGCCTCCCTTTTTCCTCTGGAGCTCTCTGGATCCTGGCTACATGTGAATCAGGACACCTGGAGATGGCCTAGGATGCAGTGGGAGACCTTGGGCTTTTCAGGCTAAGGTCTTTAACAGGTCTCGGTTTGACTGCGGCCATGCCCATTCAGTGATTAGGGATGAATAAGCAGTGAGGCACAGAACAGCCTCTCTAAAAAAGGCAGGGAGGCTGTGGGGTTTACGGCCAAAACCGGAGCAGTTGTTATTTACGCTTATCCTAAGCCAGTCGGGGCCCAAAGAGTGCTCACTGGTGTAGGACTGAGCAAAAATGACTTCTGCTCTGAGAGCCACTCATCAGCTTCCTTGCTGTCTCGGTCAGCAGACCCTGTCCTTGTCCTCTCTTCACGGTTCTGCGGAAATCAGCAACAGAATTTCACTCCTCCTTCCACCCACTCCTATCAGCTGTGGTGGGTACGTGCAAAGTAACAGAAGAAAACGACCGATTGGCAACACCAACATACAGAAACGAAGAACAACCTAGAATAAGAGCAGAAAGGAAACACATAAAAAGCACAACCCATCTCAACACAAGAAAAACATTGGTCTCAAAAAGACAGTATTTGTAGAGACAACTTAAGGATCATAGGTCTTGCAGAAGAATACAAGTCAAAATTGCCCATACTACAAGAAATAATACCAGAACAAAACAAAACCTTGCCAAGAACTTCTGAACATATAAAAACAAAGTGCCAATTGAAAGAATCAAAGATTTCCAGGCGAAGGTGTAGAGGGAGCAGACTAGAAGGGAAAACTATGCTTTAAACACCATAAAACATAGTTGTTAAGTTTAACATTTCCAATGAGAGATGACAGATTTCTGTAATGAATCAGAATAAAGACCTCCAGGTGTAAAGGAAAGGAAGTTTGAATTAAATCTGCATCCAGTGCAGCTAGATGGTACAATGGATAGAGTGCCAGTAATCTTTCTGAGTTCATATCTGACCTCAGACACTTACTAGGTTTGTGACCCTAGGCACGTCACTTACTCTTTTTGCCGCAGTTTTCTCATGTAAAATGAGCTGGAGAAGAAAATGACAAACCACTCCAGTATCTTTGCCAAGAAAACTCCAAATGGAGTCACAAAGAGTCGGACACAACTGAAAACAGCAAATTCTGTATCTGTCAGGCACTGCATAAGGCAATAGAACAATGTGTTATCATTAATTAAGAGAATCATTTGAAGCATCCCTACCAACCAACTAACGAATAAACAAAAAAAGTGAAGCAGATTGTTTGCTTTGCAAATACTCCAAACTTCAGAAATATAGGAAAGGCAAACAAAGCAAACAAAGAAGGTACAAATTTAAAAGAAAAAATATTCCAGAGAAGAAAATAAAAACTAGAAAGGCACCTATGGGGTTAAAAGAAACAACAAAATAATAACAGAGGGACCACTAAGAGATTTCTTTATAAAAGTACACAATGAGACAAGAGTAAAAGCAGAACTTAAAGAGAAGACATAATTGTGGAGGAAAAGGTCTAAAATAACCCAGACCAAAAGCCCTATAACACCTTTCCATAAAGTGAATTAAGAAGGACCACTGCTTCTGAGAGAATGGTGTGTTCCCATGGACAGCATCTGGCCTGAGGACAGGAATAAGCTCCTGGGAGCAACTCATATCTGGAAGGGTCAAAGAGCATGGGCCCCAAAAGGAGATGTCATGGCAGAAGGAGAAAATGATCAACGGGGTGCTAGAGAGTAGTAATAAACTGAACAATAAGGGAGATAGGTCAGTTCCTTCCATGGGGCAATACTTCTGTCCTCTTAATTTCATCAAAGATTGATAGTTCTAAAACAGCAGTTCTCAATCTGTGGGTTGCGACCCTTTTGAGGGTCCAACAACTCTTTCACAGGGGTCACAGGGGTCACCTAAGACCATCAGAAAACACATATTTCCAATGGTCTTAGGAACCGAGACACCGCTCCTCTATCCATCTCCAGGTGGGTCCGCCCACATACAGATATGCCCACATGTGAGTATTAAAGGGTCGTGGCATTAGGAAGGTTGAGAACCACTGTTCTAAGAGTAGGGCACTACTGAAAAAAGGGGGGACGGGGCAGGATCAACAGAGTGTTAATATAGAAGGTGTAAAAATTTTTCAATTACCTGTTTCTCTGCTAAATTTTGCTATATTAGATTTTCTTGTTCATTTTATATGATTTCAAGAAAATGCAATATTATATAATACAGTTGCAATAAAGATAATTGAAAGAACTAGAAGTCATTAATAACACATTATCTCTAAGTATTACAGATGCCTATCTTCAAATCAGCTTCCTCCATAGATTTATTTTTAGTATTCCAAGCTTTCTGTTACATTGTTAAGAAAAATTGGAACTGCAAGAAATTAATAGAATGATGACTTTTATGATTCTCTGTTTTAGACTTATTGGTTAATATTGGATTTTATTGACTAATCTGATTCTTGCTAAGTACACAGAATCAAAACTTTTACATAGGGCTGTTTTATGTTAGGGAAACATTTTCTGTCATTAATATTTTAACTGATTGGGTAAGGAGAGGGATTAGTAGTAATTAAATGAAAAGTTCTTTTAACTTACATGCTATCTAGTGGTTTACTGTACATCTGCAGACTTACAAAGAGTTGTTTTTACAGTTCCCTGTTTTTATCTTTTAAAAACAGTTCAGATGAAAACAGATGAAAAGACAGTATGGCAAGAAGAGATTCCCATTTTATCTTCTTCTTATAATCCCCAAACTTCTGTCCCTGTCCTCCTGTTAACTTAGAACTTCTAACCACTCTGTATTTTGAATTGATTCTTGACATTTTGGAATGTGGATCCTTTTTCAGCATGTTGAGCATTTTCATATGTGACTACACTGGGGTTTTTTAATTAAATGAACAACTTAAACTTTTGTATTTTTTGTATTTCCCATAAAATGTTAGTATATACAAATACTTAAGTGGATCTCTCATCTCATCCACGTGGATAGTTACTTCAACAGTGAAGATTACTGTCTAACCATACTTTCACAAACTAATCCTTGTAATTCCTTTTCATTATCTTCCCTAGAACTTTATCTAAGACCTACCCAATGAGATGGAAACTTTCCTCAAGATATTTTAACATTCTCTTGTTATTTTCTTAGTTCTTGAGCTGCTCAACCATTTTCTTTTATCCTTACATAATTTAATCAAATTCCTTTTCCTATAAAAAATGGCTTAAAGATATTAAAGTATGAAAGGGAGAGCCAAGATGGCAGAGTAAAAGCAGGAACTTGCTTGAGCTCATCCCCCAGTCACTTCCAAACACCTGTCAAAAATGACTCTAAACAAATTTTAGAGCTATAGAACCCACAAAATGACAGAGTAAAACAACATCTCCAGCTGAAGACAACCTGGCAGGCTGACAGGAAGGGTCTATCGCACCAGCCTGAGAGCTGAGCAAAGTCCCACATGGACTGTGCTGCCAACAGACCTAGTGAAGAAGGCCTCAGGGCTGAATAACTGGCAGCTGTGGTAGTTTCCAGACTTTTCAACCCACAAATGCTAAAGACAAAGTAAAAGATCAGTGAGGAAACTCTGTTGGACCTGGGTGAGAGAAGAGCTTGGTCTGGCCCCAGCCCCTTGGGTGGTAGAGGTTATGGCAACAGCTGCAGAAGCAGCAACAGTGGTTACTTCTGGAGCACTAGGCCCACAGATGGTGGGGGGATCAAGCAGGCAATTGCTCTTGCTTTGCCCTGCTTGGATCTGAGTCACAGAACTGGGTGGTGGTCCTCAGGTGAGGAGGACTACTGGCATGGTAGAGCTTGTGGTGGCTATGGAGAGGGAATCTTCCTCACAGTTCTGAGGCAGAAAAGAGTGCCTGTGGTCACTCATAGGCCAGAGAACAGACTGTGGGAGGAATAAACACTTCTCCTTTGATTGTATTACGTTAAGAGAACTGAGCTGTGCACAACCCAGAAATTTAGGACAAAGCATTCTCCCCCCTGGGAGCAGAGTTTTATTTTGTCAAAGAGATCAAAAGTCAAGTAATTGACTGGGAAGATGAGCAAACAGAGCAAAAAACATCAGGTTGTAGACTCTTTCTTTGATGACAAAGGAGAACAAATCATACAACCATAAGACGACAACAAAGTCAAAACTCTTGCATCAAAAGCCTCCAAGAAAAATATGAATTGATCACAAGGCCATAGAGGAGCTCAAAAAAGATTTTGAAAATCAAGTAAGAGAAGTAGAGGAAAAATTGGGAAGAAAAGTGAGAATGATGCAAGAAAATTATGAAAAACAGGTCAACAACTTGCTAAAGAAGACCCAAAAAAATACTGAAGAAAATAACACCTTAAAAAACAGACTAACTCAGATGGCAAAAGAGGTCCAAAAAGCCAACAAGGAGAAAAATGCCTTAAAAATCAGAATTGGCCAAATGGAAAAAGAGGTCCAAAAGCTCACTGAAGAAAATAATTTCTTCAAAATTAGAATGGTGCAAATGGAAGCTAATGACTTTATGAGAAATCAAGATACTATAAAACAGATCCAAACAAATAAAAAAATAGAAAGTGATGTGAAATATCTCCTTAGAAAAACCACTGACCTGGAAAATAGATCCAGGAGAGATAATTTTAAAATTATTGGACTACCTGAAAGCCATGATCAAAAAAAAGAGCCTAGACATCACCTTTCAAGAAATTATCAAGGAAAACTGCCCTGATATTCTAGAACCATAGGGTAAAATAGAAATTGACAGAATCCACTGATTACCTCTTGAAAAAGATCCCAAAAAGAAAAGTCCTAGGAATATTATAGCCAAATTCCAGAGTTCCCAGGTCAAGGGGAAAATATTGCAAGCAGTCAGGAAGAAACAATTCGATTATTATGGAAACACAATCTGGATAACACAAGAACTTCTACATTAAGGGATTGAAGGGCTTGGAATGTGATATTCTGGAGGTCAAAGGAGCTAGGATTAAAACCAAGAATCATCAAATTTGACTTTCAAATACAAGAATCAAGAGAAGCATGAAAAAGGTAAACAGGAAAGGGAAATCATAAGGAATTTATTAAAGTTGAACTGTTTACATTTCTACATGGAAAGACGATATTTGTAACACATGAGATGTTTGTCATTATTAGGATAGTTGAAGGGAATATGTGTGTGTGTATGTATATATTTGTATGTATGTTTGTGTGTGTATGTAGAAATGTATGTGTATGTGTGTATATATGTATGCATATGTGTGTATGTATATATGGACAGAGGGCACAGGGTGAGTTTAATATGAAGGGATGATATCTAAAAAATAAAATTAAAGGATGAGAGAGGAATATATTGGGAGAAGGAAAAAAGGAGAAAAAGAATTAGGGTAAAGTATCTCACATAAAAGAGGCAAGAGAAAGCAGTTACAGAAAAGGAATGAGTTAATCTTACTCTCGTTGGACTTGGCTTAAGGAAGGAATAACATATACACTCAAATGGGTATCTTACCCTACAGGAAAATGTGGGGAAGGGAATGAGAGGGGGGAATGAAAGAAGGGAGGGCAGATTGGGGGAGGGGATAGTCAGAAGCAAACAATTTTGAAAAGGGACAGGGTCAAAGGAGAAAATAGAATAAATGGGGGCAGAATAAGATGGAGAGAAATATAGTTAATCTTTCATGATATAGTTACTGTGGAAATGTTTTGCCTAACTGTACGTGTATAACCTATATTGAATTGCTTGTCTTCTCAATAGGGGTGGGTGAGGAGAGAAGAAGGGAGAGAATCTGGAACTCAGAGTTTTAAAAACAAGTGTTAAAAAATTTTTTTACATGCAACCAGGAATTAAGATATACAGGCAATGGGGTATAGAAATCCATCTTGCCCTACAAGAAAGTATGGGGGAAGGGGAAAATGGGGAGATAGAAGAGAGGGAAGACTGGGAGAAGGGGTAATCAATATGCTTGCCATCTTGGAGTGCAGGGTAAGGGAGAGATGGGAGAAAATTTGGAACTCAAAATTTTGTGAATATGACTGTTGAAAATTAAAAATAAATAAATGAATTCCAGGGGGAAAAAGATATTAAAACCACTTTCATCATTCAAGTTATATTGGAGCCTTATTTCTGGTCTTTACTGCCCTCTGGGTCATCTACATTTTTATTCTTTTGAGAGAGTAATTATTCCACAATTCATACTTTATAGGATCACCCAAATAATATTGGTCTTTAAAAAAAATAGATTTCATTTTGTGTTAGACAGTGACTTGTGATTATTGTAAACTACCCACTTTATTTCCTCTCTTCAGTTCTTTGATCAGCTAATTATCCATCTAATCATCTAATCCAAATATGAACTAATTCCATAAGCTATCCATTCAAATTTAAACTATGGAAAGGAGAAACTTTGACCACTGTAGATTGTTGGATAAATCTCTTTTGATTGGCTAAGGATTTCACCGAAAATGACCCGTAGTGTTTTAGTGCTTGGCATTGTGAGCACAATCAACATTAAGAGAGTCTAGAAGGATCTGAGGGAATTCCTTCTTTTACTTGATCCCTGTGCCGGAAGTCCTTTTTAACAGTATCTAGTGCTTGTAGTGGGCATATCTCTTTTGTATATAGGTTTTCTAAATATGTATTTGTCCATTTTATAGGAATGTGGAGACAAACAGGGCCAAATTGAACAGGTCATTAGAGAAAAGCGGGCAGTGGAAGAAGAACTGGAAAAGGTAAAAACAACACAACTGCAACCATTTATAGTCATTGTCTGAATTCATTAATATATTCAAAAAGGTCTATTAGTTATAACCCTTAATAAATGCCTTTCTTCCATTCAAAAGCATTTGAAATCTGTATTAATTATTAGTTAGCCAATATTAGCCAAGATAAGTTTCTTGTCACATGTCGCAAGATCTTTAAACTTTTTTTAAAGTATGTAATTTGTGAAATTAGCACATTTTATACCTGAATATAACCATATGAAGTATATATTTGCTTATATGGGTATAATTAGATCAGCAGAATAATATTCAATTATTATGTTTAACTCCAATAGACTTTTTCTTTAATATCAGACCCACATAAAAATCTTAAGGTAATAAAATCAGCAAAGGATAACTTTTTATTTTTACTAAAAAGCAAGAAATTAAAATGCTTATCATAAAGCTCTTAAATGAAGTCCTAAAAGTCTGTCTTAGATGAAGGCATAATCAAGGATGTTTGTCTTCAGTGACCATAGCTCACTCTTTTTTGTTTGAGGTCCATTCTTCTTATTATACACACATTCATTTTCTCACCTTGCTAAGAAAAAAAAAGCAGAAACAAAACTATTGTTAGAAAAGACTCAGAAATCAACCTTTTATGTTTTGTTGTGAGTATAAAAATGTCATTTTTATAGGGGTACTTGCCTTTTTTAAACAATCAGTTGGGGCGATTAGGTGGTGCAGTGAATAGAGCACCGGCCCTGGAGTCAGGAGGATCTGAGTTCAAATGTGGCCTCAGATGCTTGACACACTTACTAGCCATGTGACTTTGGGCAAGTCACTTACCCCAACTGTCCTCCAAAAAGCAAAACAAAAACAAAACAATCAATCAGCTGATAAGAATTTATTAAGTGGCCATTATGTCCTGAAGACTATGCCACAGTCTGATCATAGAGAAGAAAACAAATGAAAGTTCTTTCCAATTTTAGAATAAAAGATAATTTCAAGAGACAACTGAGCAAGGGATCTCAGAGTATAGAAAAGTCTTGTTTTTGAAAGGAAACCTATCAATGGCCATGATATTTCATTTATGTATGAGAACAGCTTTTAGCCATACTAATAACAAATCATTTTGTTTTTAATATCAGGTGATACTTTTTGTGCTTTCCTCAACAAGGAGAATAAAAAGTACTTTCATAAGGTCCTGTCATTTTAGTTTCCTCAATCATAACTTGATTATCAGCTCAGGAGACATCTTTAAAGCTATTAAGAACATTTAACTAACTTTTATTAGTCGAGAGAACATAGTATAGTAGGAATAGCCCTGGATTCACATCTTTGCTTTACATCTGATTACCTATGTGACCATTGGACAAGGAAAGCACTTAACATCTCTGGGGCCTCATCTATTTTTAAGGTCTCTTCCAGATCTAAATTTGGAGTATATTACATTTGATCCTTTCAAGAACATGTTAAGGTAGGTTCTGTTGTTATCCCTCAGTAGTGTAGTGTAGTATAGCATAGCATAGTGGGGGTGAGGAAACGGATGAGCGAGAGAGAGAAAATCCAAATAATCTAGCTGATTCTGTAGACTAGTGAATCTACCCTAGAGAGTATGCGATAGGAGACTGGGAGATGTGACTCTGTAATATCCTAAGTGGGTCTTAACTCCTAATGTAAATATTTCGTACTGAATATGATTCTAGAATCTTCATCATATCCATAGTCTGTTCATTCTGTTTAGGCTTGTAGAATGAATTAGTGGTTTAGTCCTACTTGGCCTTCTTAGTATTCCTGGTGACCTAGAAGATCCCTCTGTTTTGTTTTCTTTTACTTCCTTTTGTCCTATCATGCCTCAGTGAAGTAGGTAGAAGAAACTATTGTATGGCAGCATGATCACTCTGTAATATAATCATGTTTATTTATGAAAACCTTTCAAAAGTGTTTTTTCCTAAATTATTAATTTTATTATGAACTAAGTCTTTACCTGTGTCTGTTTTCTTATATTCACTAGAAATCTAGTTTCCTGCTCCTACCTTAGCTGGATATAATGAAAAATAAAATTTACATTTAGATGTTTCCATAGTAACCATCTCTCAGATCCATCTGTTCTCTAATTTCCTACTTTTAAAAAGATCCTAGCCCCTTTCTGTCTAAAACTGCTGTACTGTATTTTATGAGTGATTTAAAGGAATTTGAAGTTGAATTTTGCCCATATTTTTATTCTGACATTCCACTATATGTAGCTAGCTTATATATTATAATATAATGGTGTTAGAGTAATTGGAATTGGAATAGTGGTATTAGAATACTTTAAGAGTTCCCTTCCTTGGGCATATGGGCCTGTCACTGGTAATAATTTCTTCAGTTTCAGCCTTCGGTATCCCATTTTGTCTATGTAAAATAATTTAACCTGATCATTGATAGTATCTTGGTGTGATCTTCCAGGGAAACACTGGACAGATCCTACCAAGCTGGAAAGGCTTCTCCAGTAGGCCTGGTGATGAACTGTATTTGTGTTCCAACTGGCTGCCTGAGCTAAGTGTGTAAACAGGCCTATAAGCAGTATGTTGACCACAAGGTGATTAACTATCAGTTCATCTATCAGTTCATCGAGAACTATATGCTAAATTTAATCCTTGTGAGATCTCTAAAAATGCACCTCAGCGAGAGTGAAGCCCTTCACTCTGAAATCAACTTTAGGTAGCTTATTGCTTTAGTTTCCCCTAATAATGACAGACTTGAAAAAACTAAAGGCCATACAACCCCCTAATGAAATCATGTTTTTTTAAAAACCATATTGCTACTATGATTAGCGATTAAAGCCTTGTCATCTGAGATGTACTATCATTCAGTGGGTTTCCTATCTGTTGACCCACAGACCTCAGAGTTGTATTGTAAGAAGTATGCAAATATACCTTCCATATACTGAATATACAATATATCTCATGCATGTATGCATTACTAATTTCAAATATAGGTATTCTTATAATTAATAAAATACAAATTGATTTATAAATATTGAATTCATAAAAGGTTTAGTCATGTATTTTTAATCAGTTCATACTAGTAGGACAACTCCAATCACGATGGGGTCTCTCATTTATTTTAGTGTTAATGAAAGACCTTCATTTGAAAAATTTAGAAACCACCATTTGAAGTTTATAGGAACTAAGTTTCAGTCTTGACTGCTTTTTGCAATACTGGGCAAATTACTTCACCTTTAGGGCCTCAGTTTCCTCCTTTGTAAAATGTGTTATAGTAGATTACCTCTGAAGTCCCTTCTACTGCAAAATCCTGTTATCTTATAATATCTAGGTTTACCGAGAATGCAGAGGAAATGAAGATGATTATAGGAAACTAGAAGAAATGCACCAAAGGTGCTTAATTGCAGAACGTAACAAAGATGATCTTCAGTTAAGACTTAAGACAGCCGAAAACAGAATTAAACAACTTGAGATAAGGTAAGTAATAATCTACATATATGTCATATAATTCCATATTTTTAAAATCTTGATTATGTGGTACAGTGAGTTTTCTGGTAATCTTTTGTTTTCTTTATTCTTTTTGATTAATAAAATGCTAACTATGTCCAAATTTGGAGAGATTTCTGAATAAGCATAATTCTGCAGTCTCTAAATCCTTTTCAGTGATAGTAATGCCAGTATACTTTTGGACTAACAAATTTATTTTTTTCTCATAATTGCTACTGAAAATTAATTCGTCATGGAGAACATGATTAATATGTCAGGTCCTCTGATAGGTGCTGGAGATATAAGTATAAAAATAAAATTAAAATACCCTACATTCGAGGAGATCACATTCTATAGAAGGAGATAATATGTATATACAAAAGTATTCACAGAATAAGTATGTAGCAAACATTTACAAAATCAGTATAAAGTAATTTAGTGTGGGAACACACCAGTAATTGGAAGGATAGGAGGTGGCATTTTGAGCTAAGTTTTCACTGAAACTTGTTATCCTAAGAGGTGGAGGTTACTTTTTGAGAGGGGAGGACAGCCTATGTCAGGGCACAGAAGCTGGAAATGGAATGCCATTTTTGAAGAGCAGCAAGAAGACCAATTTGTCTGGACCAAAAAGTACATGTAAAAGAATAGTGTTTCATAAGGCTAGAAAGGTGGTTTCATTCATGTTACAAAAGGCTTAACATACTAATAGAAGGATTCTTATCTAATTCTAGAAGTAATAGCAAGCTATGGGAGTTTATTGAGTGACACGGTCACATGTGTGCTTTAGGAGAATCACTTTAGCAGCTAAATGGAGGATAGATAGTAAAAGCAAGAGAATTGAGGGAGGGAGACTAATGGGGAGGTTATTGCAATAATCCAGGCAAGAGGCAATGAGAGATTATCCTAGAGTGATAGCTGTGCAGTGGAGAGGAGATGAATGTGACAGATACTGTGGAAATAGAATCACAGGATTTTGCAATTCATTAGATATATGGTGTAAAGGAGAACTAAGGGTAGAGGAAGCCTCTAATTCACAAACCAGAGTGACTGGAAGAACAGTGGTAGCCTTAATAGACATAGAAAGTTGCTAAACTTTAGATGAAATTTGAGGTTCTAAGAAGCGGCGGTTACATTTTCATTTTGTTGGCTGTAGAGTGCCTTCCACATATTAGGACTTGGTAAATGTTTCTTGATTGATGGAAGTGGGGGGGGGGGAAGGAAGGAGGGAAGAGAAGTGCAGGAGAGAGCACAGTTATTTGAAAAGGAAACAAGGAAATCAATCCCTAGACCCTAGGCAAGTCACTTAACCTCTTTGCCTAATCCATTGGAGAAGGAAATAGTAAACCATTCCAATATCTTTGCCAAAAAAAACCCATACAGGATCATCAAGAGTCAGACACATCTGAAAAGCAACAATGAGAACATGACAACTTTGAATCTTGTTGTTTCTGAGATCAGTCCTGAATTCCATATAATTGATTTGTATATGTAATGTGGAAATACAGTCTGTTTATGCACAATAGACAGCCTATATTGCTAAAAAAAAAAACAAAAAACCCTGCCATTATCCTTATTAAGTGGCATGCATAACACCTTGTGTTTAAGATGAAGACTTAAAATCGAATCCTCAGACTTATTTCTGTTTTATATACATTCTAAACTTATTTAAAGGGTTTTTGTTGCTGTCAGGAGCAGTGTGATATAAAAGTTTTTCATTTCAAGTTATTGAACTAAATTACTAACCCGTTCTTCACCTTCATAATGAACCATAGAGAAGTAATTATCACACATCTTGCATTTTATACTAATAAGTATATCTAAAGAGGTATCTTGGCATCATACAGAAGATGTCAGCCTCAGAGTCAGGAATATCTCTCCAGGTTCAAGTCCTGTCTCTGACCTATTCGGACTTTGTGACCTCTCAATGACCCAGGAAGCTCCAGAAGGACTCTAAAGGGCAGATCAGGTATCTACCTGAATTGGCATATAGAGTTTTCTTATAGATTGTGGGGTGTGTATAATGATGATACCCCAAATCTGGTCTATTTTTTGTGTATACTAAGGTGTTTTCGTCAATCTTATGGGCATAGTAAAGTGATTTTTCTAAAATAAATTTAGATAAATGTTTCCATTTGTGTGCAAATTATAGTTTTTTAGAGGGTAGAGTGGACTTTTATTATATTGAAGCTAAAAAATCATGAGTATTTTTCTGTCAGATTATACATTTTAAAAATAACATTGAAATCCTTATTATCTTCCAGTAAAGAGCAATGACTCATTTTAAAATCATTTAAAACAATAATCTATTCAAAGTTTATGTGGAGACCTAATTTTAAAGTACATATTGATCTTCCTTACAGTTCAGTTATCTTTATTTGCTGAAGTTATAGGTTTTGCTGGTATATATTAAAACTATTAAAAGATGTTTCAGTGAAAGGGCTGTATAACAAAAAATACTGAAATCCATATACACCAAACAAGAAGACCTTTATAAAAAAGCAGCAAGCCAGACACATTGATTAAAATGCTTTTAGTTTCTTCCCCCTACAAAAGATGGGAAACATGGTTTTAGAAATGGGGAACAGCAGTAATACTACTTATTCAGCGGTAGCTTGTCTAAACACAGAAGAATTAGTTTAAGATTATTTTAAACATGGTATGTGGCTTGGCAGGAACAAGGCACAGAAATAAGAGAGAATAAAATCAGCTCTCCTGCTTCCCAAGGTTGGGCTGTTGTTCTTTTAGATTTGCACATAAAGTCCTCCACATGGTTCACTTAAGATCTTCTCCAAGTAATGTATAGTTTAGAATTAGCAGATCTCTAGATTTATGCCTTGGAAAAGTCTCAGTGCAACCTGGCAGAAGCCCATAGGGAATCTCTAAGAACAAATTTAGGGATACAAGTGACAGCCACACTATAAAACCAGTAGAGCCATTTTGCCTGTCTCTATTGTCCTAACACTCCACTTATATGGAACTGATGTTGGTGTATTTTCAAGCACTCTCATTCTCCATATGAATTTATTTTGTTTCAAGTGACTTTGAACCTGTAGCACTCTGAGGTCATCATAATCTCAGCTGTCATCTGTACACCACATGCTCACCCTCCCATTTCCATCCATGGTTGCTCTTATTGTCAAAGGAGCAGAATCATAGACTCCATTTGAAGTCTGTTTCCATTTAACAGCATTAATTGTGGTTCATAATGTAAGCAGGGCTGGTAAAAAAACAATTCTGGAATGTTATAGTGATTGTATTATGTGGGAATTAGAATATGGCAATAAAAAGGGAAATTTTTATGTAGTTCTTAGTGTATTTAGAGGAGAGGAGCTCTTGCATGTTTCTCATATTTTAATGGGTTCTCATAACCATTAAAACATTTTCCAAAATCCACGAAACCTGATTGTATTTATAATTACACTGTTACAACTTCATAAAAACTCAGTCAAACCTCATGGGGACAATGCAAAAATTTATCCTTCACTATGATATATTAATGTGATCAGCTAGCATATTTTCCAGTAACTGAATTCAGTGATAAAGTAAGAGTTTTGAATATTGCTTCATTGAACCTCTCCCATTTACTGTCACCTAGGATTACTCCCCATTTAATCCTCCCTGCCCAGTGAATTTCATGTATAGTATATCAGTTCTCTCAAATTTAACATTCAGAATTTGAAAGATTGCAAACTGGTTTTTAAAGATGAGTAGGTAGTTTAATTTAGCTGCTTTTCTTTTCTTCTGTTTTACATAGAACACACCTACTATAGCAAACTCTTTTTAAAACACAGAGTATAATTGTGAACTGTAATTAAATGACTCCAGAAAGGGAAAATAAAACACTGTAAAATGTAGACTTACTTCTTGAATTTTATAGCAGATCGTTAAGTGGGATGTTTTGTTTTCTATCAGTTCTGAAGAAGAGATATCTCGTAGCCAGGAGAGGATTAAAAAGCTTCAGAGTGTTTTAGAATCTGAAAGAAAGAACTGTGACGCTGTCAGTGAACAAAGGCTGAAACTTCAGCAAGAAAATGAACAGTTGCAAAAAGATACTGAAGATTTGAGAAAAATTGCTTCAGAAGCTCAACAAAAAGCCAAATTAAAGGTACCATCAAGACCTCGTTGGATCTATGTCTGCCAGTGAAAATTCTAGTACAGAGAATATTTAGGAGGGTAGCAAACAATTTTAGAAGCTCTCTGATTCTTTCTCCCCATCAGAAAACACTGATCATAATTCACAAAGTTAACAGGTCAGGCATCCTTGAATAGAATTTCTTTCACTTTCCACAAAAAAACTACTTTCTAAGCATGAAGCAGCTTGACATTTTTGACAAAGCAATTGAAGCAATGCAATGAAGGTAGTATATTAGACAACTCTAAGGCTGTTGTTCTCACTTCTTCCTCAATAGCATTCTCTGATAGAGAATCACTCTGAAAGAGACTTTATAGTAGGTGATCTACCTGATAACTCTGAGAATCAGTTGAGTTCTAGCAAGTCCTTCAAGCCACTGGTTTTTTTGCATAATGCTTAAAAGCAGTAAAGTGACTTCTCTCTCTCTCTCCCTCCCCCCCTTTTTTTTACTCAACTACCAATCCTCTCTCCTCTCTCCTTTCCTACCTCTATCTCCCTCCCTTAAAAAGGAAAAATAAAACCACTGCAATGAACACCCATGGTCAAGCAAAACAAATTATCACATTGGCCATTTCTAAAGATGTATATCTTAGTCTACATTCCTACCTAGTCCATCGCTTCTCTGTCAGGAGATAGCAGCCAGCATTCTAAATTATTGGTCCTCATGAATCATTATTGATCATCGGATTGGTCACAGTTCTTTAGTTCTTCACAATTGCTCATTTTTTTTTGCAGTGTTGTTGTTATATCAGTTATTTTACTGGTGCTGCTCACTTCAGTCTACATCAGTTCAAAGTGAGGTTCAAGTGCCTTGTTTTCACCACCCCTTCCATTTTTGTATAGACTTCTACTTGCACTCCCAGATACTGTGAAATAAGTTCCTTTTAATTCCTCCCCCTTTTCCCTTCTCCCTTGCCTTTCTTCTTTTATGATCATTAAAACATAATAAAAATTACTCCCAGGCCCTTTACCTTATTCAACTCCTTCAGCAATCTTAGCTGACATTAATGGTTCTCAGACGATTCTTATTTCATCCCTCTACCTGTCCCTATTAGAAGGTAAACACCTCAGATTTATAAAATCTTGTTCTGATTTTTCAAATGTATTTAACTTTTTATGTTTCTCCCCACTTCTATGTTTGTAATTTAAAATTTATTCACCAGGTCCCTTTGCTAGGAATGCTTAGAAGTCTTCTACTTCATTAAAGATCCTTTTCCCCTTATAGGATCACACTAAATTATTCTTGATTCATATTTTTCTGTCTTTCAGGATATTGTATTTTCTAATGTCCACTCTTTCATAGATGCAGCAGCTAAATTTTGTGTGTTCCTATTTCTACTTGGTATTTAAATATCTTTTCTTCAGCTACCTGCAGTATTGTCCCCTCAACCTAGAAGCTTTGGATTTTGGCCATGACATTTCTGGGATTTCCTCAGGGCTTCCTTTAGGAAGTGACTGGTGGAGGTCCTATATTTTCACTTTGCCCCCGGGTTGTAAAGTACCTGGACAGTTTTATTTCATGAGCTCTTGAAAGATGATGCCTGGCCTTCTTTTGACTATAGTTCTCAGATAGTCCAATGATTCTTAAAAACTGTCTTTCTTTGATATGCTTTCTAATATCAGTTATTTCTGATAAGACACCCTACATAGTTCTCCATTTTCCTAATCCCCTGACTCCATTTTAATGTTTCTTGTCTCATGAAGTCACTACTCTCTCTCTTTTCTCTTCCAATACCCAGAGCTCAGGGCTAGGCCAATGTTGCTGAGAAAACCAGAGCAGATAGCTGGAAAAATGGCCAAAAAAAAGGATTAAGTTGTTGTGAGGTCCTGAGCTCTGGGTATTGGATCCATGTTCCTGGCCCTTAGGAGACACAATATGTTGCTAACCTAGACCAAGTTCTGAATCCCTGACTATCTTTGGACATCCAAACTGCTGGCACAACTCAGCGTGCTGAACACTGAATTTTGAGATTCTAGCCCACCCTGCTTCACAACTTCTTCCCTGTGCACCTTTCTATAGATTAGATCTATAATCAATGGCTAGAAAAATGACCCACTGTAGGGAGAACTGAACTTCACGCTTTCCTCATACTCCAACATCCTATCTGGTCCTCCAAACAAACTGATCTTTAAAAGCCCTGCTCAGCCTTCATTGTCTAGGAGCTTTAAACTATCCAGAATGCTCCTTTTCTTGCCTCTTTCCTCTTTCTAGGTTTAAATCCCAGGCTCTGGTATCCATACTGGCACCCTTAGATGAATCCATGCTTATTCCTCCTTGTCCATCCTCATTTTAGGCCTGTGTACAGCACCACAGGCCTCCTATTCAAATTCCAAATTTTGTCTGTTTCTACCATTTTGACTAGATAACTCTTGACTTTTACCTCAAGTCTCCCTTCTGTATTCATAGTAACCATTCTGTCCTTCTGTC
Source organism: Pseudochirops cupreus (assembly GCA_028627135.1). NCBI lineage: Eukaryota > Metazoa > Chordata > Mammalia > Diprotodontia > Pseudocheiridae > Pseudochirops > Pseudochirops cupreus. The sequence continues at coordinate 142,182,225 of CM053583.1, forward strand.
CAGATTATAGTAATTTTCACAATGTATAGTCCTGACCATGTCACTTCCAACTTCAGTGACTCCCCATTACCTACAAAACCCCAAATGCCTTAGTATCCAAGGTCTTTCTAATCTAGTTCTATGCAGCCTTTCTAGTGTTCAACTATTCCTCTTCACATTTTCAACTGTGTATAATATTGGTCTACTTTTGTAATTCATACTCACAATCCCACCTTGCCCCCATTTTCCTGTCTCTGCATTTGTGTATTCTGTAACCTCCACTTTTTCTACCTGATCCATTCTCCTATCCATTGTACCTATATTTCAAATCTAAGGACAAATGCAACCTTCTCTACAAAGCCTTTCCTTTTACTCTAGAGAGAAGAAATCTCTATTTACCACATTAACTCCTCTATAACACTTTTTCCATGCCACTCCTATGCATAGATCATGTTCTAGCTTATATAACAGTTCTTTGTGCGTGTCTTATTATTTTTGTCAGTATGTAGTCCTCTAGATGGCTCCTTAATCATCTTTCATGATACGTGGTAGGCACTTAACAAGTATTTATTGAATTTTATTAAAAGATCAAAATATATAAGAATTTTTTATTTCATCAATTTAGCCTTATATTTTTGGATCAATTTTATGGAATTTAGGAACTAAAACAGATTTTATAGTTCAATTTCATAAACTGATCATGAACTGAAATATACCTGTGGCACAGTGATTATCTCCACTTGCTCACATGGTTGATCATTATAGTGATAAGAAGAGTAAATCAAAACAGAAACACTATATTCATTCTGTTCATTAGATCAACACAATGGAGCATGAATTTTCAGCAAAGGAACATGGATATGAAATTCGTTTGAGAGAGCTGGAAGATAGTAATCATAATTCCACTGTTGAATTGAGACGTCTGTTAGTAGCTCAACAGAAAGCAACGAGCCGATGGAAAGATGAAACAAAAAAGATTACAGAAGCTGCAGAAATGAGAATCAGCAACTTAAAGTAAGTCCAATGTTACCATTAGATAATCCTCCAATTCTTGGATCATTCTTATGGGAGTATTTTAAACTATTTTTAAAAGTCTTTTAAATTCCTTTTGGAAAAGGTATATGGTTATGAACTTTGGAAAATAAAGATTATAGAAGGCAATCTATCCCATTTAGTAGCATTTTGTCTTCTGGTAAATTGTCAGCATGTTCAACATGTCCTAATGTCTTTTGGAAATCATTGTTCAGAATCTTAACCCTATTTGCTATCTTATGATAGTTAATTGATACTTCATCATGGCTAAGGAAGAACTATAAGATTAACTTTATGATTGTTAAAATGGCAGTTTTTGATTAATGCAAAATATGGCAATTCTTCATTTATTACTGTTGTATAATCACTTCCTTTCCATTAATTTAGCAAAATCCTATTTTTACTTTTTTTTGTTTTCTTAAAGAAAACTCCATGATAATAATCTCAGGAAATTTATGTGACAATGAAGTGACTCATTTTAAAATGTGGCATCAATGTTTAAACACTATATAACATGGTCTCACCTGCTATAATCTCTTCCACTTCATGGCTAAAAGCCTTGAGAAAGTGGTATATTCTAAGTAGCTTCTCTTCCTTTTTTCCCTTACTGTCTTTTAGCTCCTTTGCAATCCAGCTTCCAACTTGATCATTCAACTGAAACTCCCTTCTCTAAAGTTACCAGTGATTTCTTAATTTCCATATTTAATGACCTTTTCATGAATGCATCCTTCTTGACCTCACTACAGAATTTGACACTGTTGATCATCCCTCTATTCCTAGTTACTGTGTCCTCTATAGGTAGCAGTGACATGCTCTCTGGCCACTATTTGTCCCTTCTGTCCAACTATTCCTTGGTCTCCTTTACTGGATTTTTATTATGTCATGCCCACTAATTGTAGATATCCCTCAGGGCTCAGTCCTGGGTCCTCTTTGCATTTCTCTTCATTTTATCTCACTTGGAGAGCTCATCAGCTCCAGTAAGTTCAATTATAATCTCTGCACATGATTCCCAAATTGATATTTCCAGTCCTAATCTCTCAACTGAGCTCCAGTCCCACATTATCAACTGCCTTTTGAACACCACATACTGGATTTGCTTGTAGCCATTTCAAACTCAGCATGACCAAGACAGATATAATTATCTTTCTACCCCAAATCTCCTCTCTTCTGAGGATTTTTTGAACTTTTTTATTGTCAAGGACACCATCATTCTTCCTAGCCCCCCCCAACCTTGATGAACCCATAACTCCTAACTCTCATCCTGCCTGGTCAATCCATTGCTAAATCTTGCTATTTCTGTCTTTTTGATCTGTCTTATATATGTCTTATTCTCTCATACTGCTACCACTCAGTTTAAGCTTTTATCACCTCTTATCTGGACTACTGAAATAGTGTTCTGGATCGTCCCCCTATCTTATTTTTCCTCACTTTAAATCATCAGTGGCTAAAGAAATTTTACTCAAAAGTTGTAAGACTTGGTCACTTAAGCGATTTCCTTTATAGAAACATAAAAATATAAAAGGAAAGAAGCTGTCTCAGAATGAGAGATAGACTTTCTGAGTTCCTGAGTTCCAGAGATTTGAACAAAAATGACATTTCTAGCACTTTTTAGGGAGCAAGGGGAAGACTGATCTGGGACAGAGAACAGAGAGGACAAAAGTCATGGGCTTGTTAGACACTTCCTGAGTAGAGAACCCAGGCTAAGGGAAGGCCGAAGAAGAGGACAATTCTTTCTCTTAACTTTCCTTCCCAATGCCTGTCTATCCACAGACATTATAACAAAATCTGTTTCTTTACTGAAATATTTCCAATAAACTGAA
>CM053583.1:142185555-142290322 GCA_028627135.1 Pseudochirops cupreus
ATTTTTTCATTTGTTTGGATCTGTTTGATAGTATCTTGATTTCTCATGAAGTCATTTGCTTCCATTTGCTCCACTCTAATTTTGAAGAAATTATTCTCTTCAGAATGCTTTTGAGATTTTTTTTCCATCTGGCAAAGTGGACTTTTTAAGGCATTCTTCTCCTCATTGGCTTTTTGGGCCTCTTTTGTCATTTGAATTAATCTATTTTTTAAGGTGTTAATTTCTTCAGTCAGGTTGTTGACTCTCTTTTCATGATTTTCTTGCATTATTCTTATTTCTCTTCCCAATTTTTCTTCCACTTCTCTCATTTGGTTTTCAAAATCCTTCTTCAGCTTATCTCTAGCTTTTAGGCAGTCTTCATGTTTCTTGGAAGCTTTTGGTGCGGGAGATCTGACTGTGTTGTCTTCCTTTCATTCCCTGCCTTGATCCTTCTTTTCCTCAAAGAAGGAATCTAGGGTTTAGTTGCTGTTCTTACTTTGCTTCCTATGCTTATTCATGGCTGGCCAATCAGAGATTTTTTAGCTCTGTGGAACTCTGCTTCCACAGGGGAAAGCTCTGTCCCAAATCTCTGGGGTTTTCCCAGCTGCTGGAGCTTTTAGGAGGCTGCTGGGGCCCTCCAGCGCTCTGGCTCACTGAAAAGAGATCCCAGGACCACCACCCAAGACCGAGATCCAGATCCAGGCCGCTCAACATGAGAGCACTTGGCCTCTGAACAATCGCTTGGACCCCCTGCAGTCTGCAGTCCAGGAGCTCCGAAGTTGCAATGTGGAGTAGGGTACAGGACCTCCCCTTCTGCCGCTTCCTTGCCCTGGAGGCAGTTTGGCCGCACTCTCTTTTTTCCCCTGATTTTGAGTTCCACTAACCTTTCACTTAGTCCTTTTTTTTTTCTTTATGGCTTGATAATTCTGGAAACTGCCACAGCTGCCACAGATCCACTCTTCTGTTGCTCCAGCTGCAGCTCAGCTGGTCAGGCTGCCCCAGAGCCAAGCTGCCATTTCACGCTGGGCTGGTTTCGGCTTCCAGCCCTGAGATGGTGCCTCCTGGCCGAGCTGCCTTTAGTGGAAAGTATATTTGTGTGCATTTTAGAGTTCTAGAATTTGTTTAGAGTCATATTTTATGGGTATTTTAAAGTGGCCATGTGGGAGCTGCGATACTTTGCTGCTCCTATGCCTCCATCTTAGCTCCGCCCCCCCCCCCCCAGAAGAATATTTATGTTTAAAAGATGAGCTTTTGTTTCAGGAAGAAGCAGTGGTCATTAAAAGAATCCTGCAGATTTCCAAAGCAAAACAAACTACTTTTCTCCTTTTCAATTTTGGGCCCAATTCATTGTCTTTTTGCAGTGTCTGTCCAATGTATAGATAGATAGTTAGAAGACAGACAGATAGAAGACAGACACTGATAGATGAGCTCAAAAGGTCATCCACTTATCTTGTATATCATCATCTGATGGTAAGTTTGTTCGTCAGCATAATTTTTCTTGTATGGATAATTAAGCCAATCTTCCTTAGAGTGATTGTGGATCACCTTTAGGAGTTTTTGCTATTGTTCTAGAGTTGGATGCAACCAACTCCAGTGTTCTAGAGTTTGATGCAACCAACAAAAGGTCATTAATAAAGAGCACCATTTGGGGAAAAGTTCATAAGGAAAAAGAAAATAATATAATAGTTTTAAAATAGCACAACTGGAAGAGAGTATGGCATAGTGGAGAGATAACACTGGAACCAGAAAGATTTGGATTCAATTCTCACCTCTCACATTTATTGACAATATGATCCTGGACAAATGCTGAACCTCCCTGTACTGGAGGCAACCCTCTAAAGACTGTAAGCTGCAGAGGAGGTGCTCATTTACATTTGGAAAGGAGAAAAGTTTACATCTCAGTAAACCACACCAGAGCTAGAGGATAGAGTTCAGAGATACAATCTGAGGATTATTTATCTTTCAGAAAAATATGAAGAAACAAAGTGTCTGAAAGACTACTGGTGCAAAAACCAAGGAATTTTGAGTCTGAAAACCTAGATTCAAATCCTATCTCTACCACTTACTATCTGTGTGAATTTGGGCAAAGCATTTAACCTCTCTGAGGCTCAGTTTCCTCATCTGAAAAATGAAGTATTTGACTAGATTCTAGGTCTAAATATATAACCATTGTGATTCTATGATGAATCACATTATTCATTAAATGCTATTAACAACCTCCTGGAAGAATTAGATGTAGGAGACAAAATGTACCTCAGTACATTTCCTAAAATGTCATTCGAAAGAAAGAAAGCTTACCTTACTCCAGAATATAAACACTAAATTCTAGACCTTCATTCTAAAGAAAGAAACTTGTCAGCAATTTGTAGGAAACAGTTCATAAATTGAAACACATACATATGTGATGCATAAAAAGTTTGAGAGACATAGTTTCTGGGTAATTAATCATTTATTAATCATGTCAGCAGCTAATAAAAGGAGTCAGTGGGACTCTGTAAAGCTAATCATGAGCAGCTCTCCTGAAGACTGCTTCTGTGAATAACTTTAAGGATCTAATAGCATAGTATAGTGAAAATTTATTCAGCAGTAAACTAAAGCAAAACATTCAAGAAACTAAAGCATAACATTCACAAGAATATAACGTAACATCTTATTACTAAGGATTGCCACACCCTCTTAAACAAAACATTTCATTCAATGTCACAATCTCCTCAATCAATATAGAGTACCCAAATCAAGTCTTCTTTCATCTTGACCCCAGGCTGACTTCCAGTCATCCTTAAGAGGTAATCATCCTTAAGCGGTAATGTAAAGTACAAAGGCCATCCATCCCTAGGTCACAATAAGTTACAATACATCAGTCAGCACTGAATACCCAAGTAAAGTCTCCTTTCATCTTAACTCAAGACTTCCAAACCCCATGGCTCCTCTTTCACACTCCCAGCTCTTGCCTGGAATCACCAGACTGTTGCCTGGATTCACAGGTAGGCAGCTCTGTGCTCCCATTCCATATCGCAGCTCATGGGGACTGCTCTACCCCCAAGCTCTTCATATTTTTTATTTCTAGGAAAACAAAGTTCAACAGGGCTAAAATAATATTTACACACATTGCCATCACTATCATCTCAATTCACTTTCTGTCTGAGAAATCAACACAAATCAACAGAGAGAGTGCCTCTGTCTGACAGCATAACACTAACACCTCAACAGACAGAGTGCCGACATCACAAACATTCTCTCTCTTAGCTCTGCTTGGTCTGAGCTTGTGCTCTTTGGTCTACCCTTCTTGTTCCACCCTTCCTCTTCCACTGTTTCAGCTATTAAGGGCAGGGAAGATCTCCAAACTCCCTTAGGCCTATTAAGGGCAACACAATTTATACTGTTTCCAACTTGACACTGAAGTCAAGGAGCAAAGTACTACTTTACTTTCCATTACACACTCTTGTATGAAAAAGAACCCTCATGGAACCCATTCAGCACTTATAGCCCTTGGAAGAGTGGGTGTTCCTGAGAGTGGCAATCAACCCTTATTGGTTAAGAATTAATATTATAATGAGAGGTGGACTTATTCTAATGAGGAGCTCCTGGCTGTGACTCTCATCACAAAGAGATTTATCTCTTATCTAGACTGCTCCTCCTAGGGCATCTAGACAAAAGGGGGTCTACTTCTGCTCACACCTGGTTGACTAAAATACAATGGACCAGATTTCACCTTAGATTAAATTCTTTGTAAGGTTCTCCAGTTTGTTGGGGTCACAATTCCAAGATTTTATCTCATCATTCACCCTGACCCTCAGAGAACTAAGTTTTGACCTAATCTCCAAATGAGGAATGGAAAAATCCTGAATCTCCCCAATATTAACAGTTGATTATTGAATAATAGTTTCTCTCTCACACACACAAATTGTACATGATAATTCAATAATGATAAGAAATGAAAACAGTTAAAATATGTTGAGAAGCAGTAGAAGTCAGTCTATACCTCAAAATGTCTATAATGTGAAATTGTGCCTATGACTTAATAAGAAAAGATGTGTGGATTAAAAAAAAATTATCAAAAGATTCCATTCTCTCATTAAAAAAAAACAAAACAGCTTAGCAGTTTTTGACAAGTAAATTGATCTCTTGACATAACCTTACAAAGGTAAACAAGCCTTGCAAGCAAGAAAAGAGATTTGCCCTAATCTTTGTGAGGAGGAAAAATAGTTATTGATTCTTTGAAGCTCCATCTTATATGAGGAGAGTCTTTAATAAAACAAATATTGGGGACTTTTTTGTTGCGGTTGAAAGAAGATTCTCACAGAAGGGGCACAGAAATTGGCATGCCAATTCATTTATGATTTCAATGAATGAAAACCTTGAGAGACAGAGTTTTGGGTAATTAATAATCAATTTATTAATTAGGCTAGCCAACAATCAATAAATTGATGGTCAGTGGTTTTTCCTGGTAACCAAAGACTCCACAGGAGACTCTGAAATGCCTTAAATACCTTGTGAAAGGGAACTCCCCTGACAAGTGAAACTCAACCTTGATTGCTGGACATTTAATGAGGAGTAGGACTAAAAGTCTTTAGCTCCTCCTGCTGAGAATGGCTTCATCTTAAAACTCAGCAGCCTCAAGGTAGCTGGGCAGGGGGAGGCCATTTCTATCCAGACCTCTCTAGCTAGTTTTCTCCTTCATTAGCTGAACTGCACTAAACTCTAATGGAGGGCACCAAGGGCAGGGGTTCTTCCTCCAGGCAAAGATTCGCCCAGACTGGATCCTGTTTATACTCATAAATTAGGTCTCCCAGTTGGGTGGGGACCCAACTAAGGAATATGTGCCTTGAGGACCAGGAGCAAATTTCATCACTCAGCCATACCCTTCAGAGACTAACTGACCTTGTTAGGACTTGGGTTTTAACAAAAATAAAAAGAAAAGGGTGGATCAAAATTAATAATTGTTAATATAATAATATAATGTTAATTTCTCTTATGATAGAGCTGTGGAAAGTAGTTTAGAGTTATGCAAAAGAAAGTTATAGAATTGTTAATATTATTTAACCTTGCAACACTATTACTAGGTTCATACCCTGACCATGAAGGTTATTAACAATACCAAACGCCTCAGCTGTATAATAATATTCATAACAAAGCAATTGTAATTGGCATGTAAATATATAATGGAATATGATTATAAGGGATTGCAAATATGAACAATTCAGAAATATATTTGAAAACTTATGAAGTTGTACAATGATAAGGTAGCAAAACTGAAATCATAATATACACTACTTCAGTTATATAAATGACTGTTTTGCCTGTAGATGGCAATAAAACAGAGCTTTTAAAAAAAAACATAGGGAGATAGTAATCAGGGTAATCCTTGGTCCTGTACCATCCTCTTGTGAAGTGGATAGCAAATTTTTAAATGATATTTATTTTATGACCCAGTTATCTTCCAACTAAGGCTGTGATTCCTAACCTGAGGAATTTATACCTTTTATTATTTGTTTTCACCATAACCCTCCATTCACCTCTAATTTCCCCCTAAAAACAGGTTCACTTAAAATCTTTTCTCTCAAAAATCTCATACCAGTACTATATAAGCTTCTTATGGTTAGGAACTATTTTTTTTTCCTTTTATCCCCAATCCCTAAAGTGGTGTCCAGTAATACAAATAATACAGTAATGCAAAACACTTAAACACAATAATACAACACTTAAATGATTAATTTAATGTATCATAATATATTCTTTGGGGGGGATTCTTAGTCCAAAGGTCATTTTTGGTGGATAAAATAAGAATCTTCAGTCTATTATTATTTATCATTGTCTGAGATATACCTAGTTATGGTTCTGCCCTTTTATTCCAAACAGAGCTTTTTAAAAAGCCCCCTTTTTTTTCCCTTAGTAGTCATCAAAAGCCTTGGTTTAACCAAAATATTCTTCAAGAAGAGAGTCAAGTAGCATTGCGTACAGCAACCACTGAATAACACTGGAAGAAATAAATGACTGTATGACAGACAAGAAAGTCTGGTTACTTACAAAATCAGCTGAATGTTTGTGCTTAGATTATTCATTGATTAGAGCAAAGGTTAAAATTAACACCAAATGAAAAGATACAGATAAGAAATACCTTCTCTAACCTGACCTATAAAATAAGCTGACTCTAAAAAAATAGGAAATGATTACCAGCAGATACTTAATCTCCTTGCCAAGCAGAGTGACGTGGCATCCTAGGGCAACAATTGTTTAGAACACAAGCTCATTAATAAAATAGTAAAGAGGAAGATGATGGAAGATGATACAAGATGATTTATGTTCTTTATATTCTTTGCCAAAATAGCAAAAAGCAGTGGAGGAGGGAAATAACCTTGAAAAAACTTTCACATGAAACTCAACTAAACAAGATTATCAAAGGGATGCTTATAGATGAAATTGAAAGGAAGATAGCAAATAGTTGTGAAAAGAAATAGTTCTTCCATGTTTCTAGATTGCCTTCTTATCATTGATAACAGTGGAACTTCAGAATACATTTAGATTCTTAACAACTCAGCACCTGAAAGTGAAAATGACACTCAGTAAAATGAATTTAGGAGTAGATGTACTTCACCAAGTACAGAAAATTCATTCTAGAGGTAACACAATTTTAAAAGTCTCTATAATTAGTTTTCAACATATTTCAGAGAGAGATAAATTCCAAAAGAATATTGCAAACAGTATTTTAAAAAGACTACCAAAATATCATTAACTGCTGACCCTTATACTTATATCCTTTCTCTTCTCTATAAAATCATTGTAAGAATGATCTATGCTCCAGATGCTTTTCTGATTGTTTTGTACCCCAGAACATTCATCATTTATTCATGACTAATGAAAAAAATATATGTGTGTGTATGACATGATAATTCTATCAACAAACACATATAAAGTGGTTACTGTGTGCCAGACACTATGCTAGGCTCTGGGGTTACCATATATACACACACACACATACATATCTATTTGGACAGGCACTGAAGAACACACTGGGGAGCAGAAACTAAGGTTTGAGGATAGAAGGGAGCTGTAGCACATCTGGGATATAGCATTTTTAATAAGCCCAAGTGGTTCCTTATCAAGAAAATAAATATTTTGACATTATTTTCCTACATGAAACATCACAATCTCAGAAGAATCAAAATTGCATGTGATGACCCCAAAGAAAACATAAAGATATATGATAATTATAAAGATAGTTAGAGTATATATTGACAATGGACACTTGAACACAAGAAGTGTTATAAAAGACATTTGCAATACACTAGGGGATAAAAGAAGAGGAACGGTGGGGAAACATCTCAAATAATCATAATGTAGACTATAAATAATGAAAAAGGAATTGGGGGAGCAGACATCATTTGAACCTCACCTTCATCTGAATTTCTAGGAGGGAATGAGGACAGGAGAAGGATGGAATTAGAAGAAAAATAGGTTGAGGGGGTGATTAATCAAGCAAAACAAACTCTAACCTCAAAAGTATGGATCATGAAGAAAGGCGAGGGAAGGAAGGATTGATTAGAACATGTGATTGCATTCTGGGTAAGAGGAAGAGAAGAGTGGGGGAATGGAAGCAGATTACATCAAATTTAGAATACTAACACTGATCACACTCCTCTCTGTGATCTCGGTTCTTTGTCAAAGGAACAAGAGCAAAGAGGAAAAAATATTGGAGAATAGGATGAAGAGAAATATACAGTAGACACAACTGTGATTGTAAATAGGATAAACTCACCCACAAGATAGAAGAATGAATTAGAACACAGAACTCAATAATATTTAGTTTACAAGAAACACGTTGTTCAGTCCTTCATTCATGTTTGATTCTTTGTGACCCTGTGGACTGTACTTTCCATGAGGTTTTCTCAGAAAGAATACAGGAGAAGGTTGCCATTTCCTTCTCCGGGGATGAAGGTAAACAGGTTAGGTGACTTGCCTAGGATCACACAGGTAGTACATGAGGCTAGATTTTTGACTCAGGGCTTTCCTGTCTCCAGGTCCAGTGCTCTATCCACTGAGCCTTCTAGCTGCCTCCTAGATAAATAGAGGTTAAGTGACTTGCTAATGGTCAAGTGTCTGAGGCCAGATTTACATTCAGGTCTCTCAGACTCCACACCCATCACTCTATGCACTGAGCATATAACTGCCCCTATGAGATAAATAGAGAGATTTACAAAGAATTAAATTTTATGCTTCAGCTGATCTCAAAAAAAGCAGGGTTTTCAACCATGATCTTAAATAAGAAAGCAGCAAAACAACTTAATTAAAAGAAATAAATAGGAAAACTGCATTCTGAAACGTACCATAGGTATTGAATTAATACCAATATTTAACATATATGCTTTGAATGACATAGCATCTACATTTTCCTTAAAAGAAAAACTAAATAAAATACAGAGAAAAATAGATAGTAATAGTAATAATAATAGTAACAGTAAGGGCTACCAGTATTCTTATTATAATCTAAGAGAGAAAGAAAGGACATTAAAATGGACATACACATTAAAAAAAAGTGTAGAATACCAATAATTTCTAAAAGTAATTGAACATAAAAATAGAAATTTTTAAAAAACATTGAAAGCAAAAAAATCTAAGCAAATCTGACAGAAAAATAAATTATAAGTTAAAAGCCTAAAAAGAATTTTAGGAAAATTAGGGGGAAAAAAGGAAAAAATATCAACATATTTTTAAAAAATGTTTTGTTGATGCTTTTTCTTTCTTTTTTTGAAATCTATTTAAAAATATAGATATTTGAAAGGAATAGCAGGTTGTGTGTAGTAGATTTGCAGTTTCATATACATTCATCATTTTTATTATACTGTGTTAATGGAAATGCTTGTTTTATTCCATAAATTAAAAAGAAAACATTTTAAATCCATATATTTAAGAGGTTCAAAAACTCAGAAGGGACCATAAAGAACAAGAAAACGACACTTTTGCTGCCTTTCTAAATTTAAGATAATTTTTTTTTAATTTTAGATAACAGAAATTTACAGCTCATATGCAATCTTCTTTTTATTCTTTGTACATTGAAATGCTTGTCAGGTTGTTAAATTCACAATAAAAAGAAAAAAGTAAAGACCTAAAGAAAGAAAAATTACATATAACTAGCAATTATTGATTAGAAATAGAAAGGAATATGCATAGTTCTTAACTGTGAAATGGCCCTTTTACAAAATTGACCAAGTGTTAGGGGATAAAAACCTTACAAACACACAAATGCAGCAAACCAGCCATAGTTTCCTTATCTGTAAAATGGGAACAATAATAATAATAATAGCATCTACCTCCCTAAGATTTTGTGAATATCTAATAATATCTGTAAGGTCTTTATAAACTTTAAAGTACCATATAAGTGATACTGTTATTGTCATATAACTTAGATGTAAAGGGTGACATCATAAGCAAATTAGAATAGCAGGAAAGAAGTTACTTTTCAGATCTTTGGATAAGGGAATTAATAAAATGACAGGATCACAGAAGATAAAATGGATGACTTCAACTATGTAAAATTAAAGTTTTTTTATAAAACCAATGTAGCTAAAATTAGAAAGGAAACAGTCTGAAAAAAAAACCTGCAATAAGTTCCTCTGATAAGTTCTCATTTCTGAGGTATATAAGAAACTGATTCAAATCATTGAGAATAATAGCCATTTTCCATTTGATAAATGGTCACAATATATGAGAAGGCAATTTCCAAAGGAAAAAATGCAAGCTATTAACAACCATATGAAAATGTTTCAAATCACCAATAATTAGAGAAAAGTAATTTAAAGGAACTCAGGTTCCACTTCATACCCATCAGATTGGCAAAAATAACAAAAAATAAAAATGATAATTCTTGGAGGAGCTTTGGGAAGATGGGAAAACTAATACTGTTGGTTCAACTTTGAATTGGTTCAGCCACTCTGGAAAGCAATGTAGAACTGTGCCTAAAAAGTCATTAAACTGTGCATACTTTTAAGCCAGCAATACCCTTAGCAGGCCCATATCCCCAAGAGATCACAGAAAAAGGAAAGAGACTCATATGTACAAAAATATAAATCTTTATAATTATAATTCTTGTAATGGCAAAGAATTAGAAATTGAAGGCGTGCTTATCACTTGGGGAATGGCTAAACAAATTATGATGTATGAATGTGATAGAATGTTATAGTGTCGTAAGAAATCATGAAGGTTACAGTTTCAGAAAAACCTGGGAAGACTTTTATAAAGGAGAGTAAAGTGAACTGAACCAGGAGAACAATTTGAATGGATACAATAAAAATAGCACTTTAAAAAAGTCAGCTTTGAAAACCTAAGAATTCTGATCAACATAATAACCAACCACAATCCCAGATGACCAAGGATGAATTATTCTGGTTTCCTCCTTCTCCTTCTCCTCCTCCTCTTCCTCCTCCTCCCCCTCCCCACCTAGCTGCCCCACTAGCCACTTTCTGACAGAGAAATTATGTACTTAAAGCACACAATAAGGCATATATTTCTCTTTTTCTTGCTTCATCTTCCAACTTTTATTGGGAAAATCCTTATTCAAATAGTAAAGCCAACATTTATTACACAGGTCTCATTTACAGATCTGTTCTGTAACAGAAATTCAGTACAGTTCTATTTTCCTTTTTTCCCCCCAGAATTTATTTATTTATTTTTAGTTTTCAACATTCGTTTCCACAAGATTTTGAGTCCCAGATTTTCTCCCCATCTCTCCCCTACCCCCAAACCTCAAGATGGCAAGCATACTGAATATCCCTTCCCCTAGTCTGCCCTCTTTTATATCCCCCAATCTTCTCTTTCCCCCTTCCCCATTACTTTCTTGTAGGGCAAGGTGTATTTCTGTATCCCATTGCCTGTATATCTTATTTCCCGATTGCACGTAAAAACAGTTTTTTAACATTTGTTTTTAAAATTTTTAGTTCTGGATTCTCCCCCTTCTTCCCTCCTCACCCATGCCCACTGGGAGGACAAGCAATTTGATATAGGTTATACATATGTAGTTATGCAAAACATTTCCATAGTAGTGGTATTGTGAAAGACAAACTATATTTCCCTCCATCCTATCCTGCCCCCCCCCCATTTATTCTATTTTCTTCTTTGGCCCTGCCCCTTTTCAAAAGTGTTTGCTTCTGATTATCCTCTCCATCAATCTGCCATCCCTTCTATCATCCCTCCCTCTTATCCCCTTCCTGTAAGGTAAGATACCCAATTGAGTGTGTATCTTATTCTCACCTTAAGCCAAGTCCCATGAGAGTAAAGTTGACTCATTCCCTTTCACCACCCTACTCTTGCCCTCCATTGTAACAGCTTTCTCTTGCCAGTGAGGCATAGATTTCTGAATATAACCACTGCAAGGATTTGTTTTACTTACCAATACATATATATTGTGAGGATTTTGATTTTCTTTTTCAATAGGGACGGGGAGGTGAGAGGGAAGTAAAACACATTTTTCTTAAATTTTTCAAATTATATTAATTTTTTTTAAAGAAAAAAATATTAGCAAGACGTGTGATGGGATAGGAGGTAGGTTGGTCATGTTGTAAGAGTGAGAGCTAACAAATAGGCTGTCCTGGTGTTTTCAGTGGTATCCATAAAACAATAAAAGACCATAAAGGAAGATTTTAAGCATATTGAACAAATTTTCTATGGAGAATTTAAGGAAGGGTATAAAAAAGAATTATATAAGATAGAAATGTATTGGGTTGTCATCTACACCAGTAGAGTTTTGGTACCAATGAATTCAGAGATCCACTGAAGTAAGAAATACTGTCATCTCACGTTTATGTTCAAACAGCTTCATAGCATTACCAAAATTAGGGTAAGTTTTCTGGTTTCCAGCGAAAGTGATTTCTTTTGACCAGAGAATGATGCAAGATCATCTCTTGGACCTAATTCCATTTCATCTTTAATGCCATAATTTAAAAAGTTGTCTGGTCAAATACTCTTTCCTCCAAATAAAATCTGTATCCTTGTTATGTTGATAGTATGTATGGTTGCAGGTAGCATCAAATGAGTACTAAAGAGCACTCAATCTCAGTTCATCAGACATGGGTTCATAGTTGGCTTAGATAATTACTACTGTGACTGGGGAAGTCACTTAACTTCTCTAGGCATCAGTTCCCTTATCTTTAAAACTGAAGATACCAGACTAGATGATCTCTTATAGTTTCTTCAACCTCTAAATCCCATGAACTTTCCAAACAACATTCATTCATATTGCTATGTCAAACTACAGAAGCATAAAAGCAAAGGTTATAAGTACCACAGCCTATTTCTTGTCTTTATTCTGTCACCACAAACTCACAGGTCATTTTTTAGGTAGGTAGTAGCCAGTGTGATCTTCATTTAAAATATTTTTTCCTGACTGGCTGAATACTTTAGATATAAGTTTTTCTAAGTAGTTTATAAAATAAGCCTTTACTTTAATTGAAGGTAAGTAAAATAATTTTAGGATTTTTTTAAGCTAGTGTAAACAGACATTAAAAGTTACATATATGTCTCTGCCAGGCAGTAAGTAACTTGCCACTACAGTTAAAGTTATGTGATATATTAGTCTGAAGATGCCTTTTACAGAAACAGTTTTGATATGGTGCCAATTTTAATACTAAAAACCTATAAACGTTAGTTTTTGGCATGTTTTGATGTTTAAAGGTTATTCTAAAGATTCCGTTTATATGTGTGTACATATGTGTAGATGTTTGTGTATGTGTATATATAGATAGATATAGATGTACATATACAGAGAGAGAGAGATTGCTTAGGCTTTGAATGTCTGCTTTGTGGCCTCTAGACCACATGTGGCCCTCTAGGTCCTCAAGTGCAGCCCTTTGACTAAATCCAAACTTCATAGTACAAATCTCCTTAATAAAAGAATTTGTTCTGTGAAGTTTGGATTCAAATGGCCACACAGCTGCTAAAGGATATTATAATCAAATTCTAATCTAACCTTCAAAATAAAGGATATGATTTCTGTCCCTAATAAACATGAGGTCTAATGAGGCATTTAAAAAGCACTTACAATTGGAACATAATGATGAAAAGGAATATTGATAATCTCGTAGGAGAAAAATATTAAAATGATTCTGGCTTTTTCACTTTAAAAATAACACAAACATACCGTGTATATGTATGTGCATGTGTATGTATGTATGAATTATACTTACCATTATAAAATGAGAGTCTTTTAAATTTTGTATCATAAGGAACTTCTTGTGATGAGCACAGTTTTTACCTACAGGTGACTTATTGTAACACTCAGTTTCTTTAGGTACTGAATGACTATATTAATTAAATTTCTTTATTTCTTTTCATTGATAGAAGTGAACTGAATCGACAGAAACTTCATACCCAAGAATTGCTTTCTCAGCTGGAAACAGCAAATGAAAAGGTAGTTGAGGTAAGATAATGATTCATCTGGGAGATACTTCTTTTATAGCTCAATATTCATGTTACAGAGTTTTATTTGAGCCAAGTTCAAATGAATTATATGCTTGCAAATGCCCATAAAGATATAAATGCATATTGTAGGAATAAACCCAAATTGGAAAAGTCCACCATGTTATTTGCATTTGCTAGAACGTATATGCTATAAAATTTAAATTCATTCTTAAAATATAAATGATAAAATTAAGCCTTCTGATTTATCATGATTCAGAGAACATTATATGGAACATTTAACCCATCCCTGTGCATGCCTAAGATTATTCTTTTTTAATGACTCTTCCAAATTTTGTTTTATTCCATAACAACAGTGAAAGTACAGAATTTGTGATTAAAATCTACTTGTCCATGGTTGCAAAAAGCTTAAATAAAATGTACTTTGTTTTAATATGTAAAGTTGGGATGAGATTTATTGCTTCTCTGAGAGTCCTTCGCAATGATACAAAAATTAAATAGGCAATATATTAATAGGATAATGATTGAGGCTAACTAAAATGTTTTTAAGAGTATTTTAGTGCTTCTTTTCTTGTTCTTACTTTAGAGCAAAGTAAATCAGAGAAACTTACAGAAAGTAGTAATGGAAATTTAATAAATGTGTATTTAAGACACCTATTCTTTTTAGAACGTGAATACTCAAGTTGCATAGAGATGGATTCTGTTAACATATACAGGATTGTCATATCAATATTTGGTATATTAGACATGACATTTATTCTTACTAGTGACATAAATTATGTTATTGGTTCATCAAATTTCTTGATTTCTTTTGATTGGTAGAAGTAAGCCAATGCAAGCTCCAAATTCCTTAGGCATAGGGTCTACCCCCTCCTTATTCTCTTCTATTTGGGAACTAAAAATTAAAAAATAAAATCTCGTTATTCTTCTCAACCCAAATAAGACCAGGTGATTCATTTAGGAAAACAGTATTTAATCACAAAAGCATGTGAATGTAAGGCTGTAATAGATGCTGTATAGGATTAATGCAACTTGGCATAGGCTCATTGGGCCAAACCTAAAATACAGCAGATCCAGGAAGAATTATTAGAATGATTTGTCCCCACAGTCCATTATATTAATGCTGCTTCAGGCAACAAACACTTACTACCATCAAGTGTATCATTCCTAAGTAAAAGGGTTAATGTAAAACAACTCAATAGATTCTATAAACTGGTCAACAATATAGTTTTCCATGAGTCATTTGAAACTTTTGCCAAATGGCTTTATTAGCCTTAAAATATAATCATTTTGGCTACTAAAGATTGTTGAAGGAACACACAAAGATTAGAGTTCCAAAACCTTCCCCTGCTTCTAAGCCCTGTAAGGCATGAGACTTGCTTTCATTCCTAGTTTGATCAGTATTCATGTAAGAAAAGGCTGAATATTTCAGTCAGGATTTCTAATATAAATATCTTCTATCTGTTGCACACAAATGATGGTGAAGTCCCTTTTTTTCTGACAATGATTTAAAAACATGCATGTCAAAGTTAACCAAATAAGAATTAGGAGTAATTTTCTTATTTGTCAACCTTTCAAATTACAATTATTACCACTTTGCTTTTAATATTAATAACCTGCTTCTATGTACAGAAAAAAAGAATTATTCAGTTAGAATGTACAATCTGACTTAAAAACTGATCCTAATGTATGAAAACTACATTTTGTTGTCTTTTTGCTTTTTTGCAAATGGTAGTATCCAAATTCAGCATCACTCAAATTCAGACTGCTTTAAGGCTTCTCCATTTTACATTGGAATATGTTAACAAAAGTCAGTGTTTCTATGACATTATTTATTTCCCTAAAACAGAATGAAAAGATAATTATGGAACATCAAGAAAAAACCAACAAACTTCAAAGACTCCTGAGTCAGGCAGAGCAGAGAGCAGCTTCAGCCTCTCAGCAGGTAGAGAACAAGTTCATTACTGTTAGATGAATAAAATAGTCTAAGTGGGACAAGAATAAGAAAAACATTTTGAAAATTCCTAGAGAAGAAGTGTCTTTTTTTGTTTGCTTAAACTTATTAAAATTAGGCACCTTAATTTGACATTGAAAATTAGCAAACTTGGAGAACTAAAGAATTTTGGAACCTCTGAGATTATTTGGTCCAAACACATACTCTATAATAGATGATATTAGTTGTCTTCAAAAGCTAACATTTGAGTGACTATGAAATTGGAATGTCTTCTAACTTGAAGGTGTGAGGGTATCACTTCTATAAACTTAAGATTAGGTAATTTTTTTAAAATCTCAATAAAATGTGTTAATTTCTTATTGTGTTTGTTCTTTTTAAAGTGGAAAAAAAATTGGCCTTCAGAAGGGCAACTTCATTTGTTCCAGGTATACAAATTCACTTAAATAAAGTAATCACTGAATTGATAGAAACATCAGGAAACCTCAGAGACCATTATATATTATATAATTTCATCTAGAGGGGAACATTTCTTTTGAAGTAGATATCTAAGTGACATTCCCCTGTGATAGATAGTAGCCAGGATTTTAGGAGTTAATTTTAAAACCCTTATTTGATACTATCATTTCTGCTAACTGTCATCTGATATCTCTTCTCTCCTTCATGGCTTAACTCCTTGAGACAGCTGTCTACACTTAGTGTCTCCACTTCCTCTCCTCTTCCTATCTTCTAAAACGTCCACAGTGTAGTTTCTAGACTTATTCAACTGAAATTGCCCTCTCCAAAGATACCACTGATCTCTTAATACCTAAATCTAATGGCCTTTTTTTCTCAGTCTTTGTCTTTCTTGATCTCTCTACAGCATTTGATACCATTGATCATTTTCTCATCTGGGACACTCTCAGCTACAATGGTTTTCATGACTTTATTCTCTCCTAGTTCTATCTGTCCAACTGCTCCTTTTTTCACTCCTTAGATAGTTCTTCATTCATGCCATGCCCAATAACTCTAGGGCATTGATTCTATTCTAGGCCGTCTTCTCTTTTTCTCCTGATCCCATCTCACTTGGTCACCCTATCAGCTCCTGTAGGTTAAATTATTATGTCTATAGTTAGAAGATTCTCATATCCCTATATCCATCCCTAGAGTCTCTTCTAAACCTCAGTCATGCATCAACAACTGCCTTTTGTATATCTATAACTTGATAACCTGTAGACATTTCAAAATTAACATGTCCAAAAAAAGAACTCTGTATTTTTCCCCAAAACCAGGGGAATCCCCAAAGGGATTGGTTCTGTGAAGTTTGGAGCATTTCTTTGAAGTTTGGATTCAGTCAGAGGGCTGCACTTGAGGACCATATGTGGCCTCAGGTTTCCTACCCGTGCCCTAAACCCTCCCGTCTTCCAAACTTTCATATCATTGTTGAAGGCACCACCATTTTCCTAGTTGACCAAATTTGTGATTTTGATGTCATACTCATCTCCTCACTCTTAGTCACCACATATATCCTGTTTATTGCCAAAATTAGTTATTTCTACCTTCACGACATGTCTCATGTATGCTTCTGTATCTACACTCACACAGCAACCACCTGATTCAGGCCTTCTTCACTTCTCTCCTGGATGATCACAGGAGCTATCTTAGTCTCCTGTCTCCTCACTCCAATCTTTACTCCACTTAGCTATCAAGATTACTTTTCTAAAGTATACTTCTGTCCAAGTCACTCCTCTGCTCAGTTAACTCCAGTGACTCCCTCTCACTTCCAGTATCAACTATGATCTCCTGTTTGACATTTAAACATTTTTATAACTTAGTTTCCTTGTCATCTTATCCTTTACTCCTCATCACACGGTCTGAGATCCAGCCACACTGGCTTATTTGCAAGTGTTATGACTCCATATTCTGTCTCTTTGCCTTGTATTAGTTGTTCTCCATGACTGGAATTTTTGGCCCCTTTATCTATGTGTCTTACTTTCCCTGATTCTCCACAAGACTCAGCTCAAATTCTTCTCAAAGAGACTCTTCCTTTTCCCCTCAGATGGTAATACCATCTCTTCTCATATTACTTCTGTATATATCTTTTATGTACCTAATTTTTTTTTTTACATCATTCCTGGCATTAGAATGCAAGCTTTTCAGTGTCAGACCTTTTTTTTTTTTAAATTTCTTTATATCATTCCTGGAACTTGGCTCTCAAGAAATGCTTATTAATGAATTAACAGGGCCAGTGTTGGGTACTGTGTTGACACAAGCTCAGTAATTATCTAGGTATGATGGGCTGTAACAGTCAAAAGTAAATAAATATGTTTCAGAAATTAAATTACATATTTTATAATTTGCGCTGGTTCATTGGAGAAGATACAAATCTATACCCAAGAAGTTGTCAGTAATTTCTATGGATTCCTTTTCTTGGACCATTTCTTATTTGATGCTTTTCCCTGAAGTAGAAATAGATAAAACTTTGTTCCTTGTCATCCTTGTCGTGAGATTTCCTACAATTTAAATACTCATTTACTTTCATTATAGAGTGGCTTATAATAAAGGTTGGTATTTTAATTACTATCCTGACTTATGAAATAATTTCCCCATTGTTGGAGGTCTTCCAGCAAAGCTTGGATGACCACTTGTCTGCTATGATCTAGTGCATACTCTTTTTCTGATGTGGTGTGGACCAGGTGACTGCTTCCCATTTCTGAGATTCTCCTTAGTTGAAAAAGATAACCTATATAGCATTGTTATCTTGAGTTCTATGGGGAAAAGGATATACTAGAAAAATTATTGTAATAACTCATTTATGTGTTTTTATCCCTAGATCAACTCTCTTAAGAGTGTGGTAGTATAGGAATTACAAATGAGAAAACTGTTTGATAAAAATTGAGTTGCCCATAGTCACAATCTTAGAATTTGAATTCAAATTCAGGTCTCTTGATTAAAGTCAAGTATTCTTTACACAAACCACTCTGCCTCTCTACTAATTTATAGAATAAAGTGGTCATATTAATTTTATTTCCTGCCCCATTGCAGTACAATTATTTCTCTTCAAATGTCCAAAGCTAAAAATTCTAGCATTTTCCTTGAGGAAGTCTTCATAGTCTATGAGAGTAAGGTTTTCTTGAAACTCAACAGCATAAGCTTATCAATACTATTGGTAAGGATAAAAAGTAGTTAACCCATATCTTCTTTATAAAAACATTTTAAATGCTTCCTTAGAAACAACTAAATTAAGACTTTTTTCTACATTAAATAATCTAAGTCCTTTCATTTTTATATTCCTTCTCCTTAAAATATATACATGTGGGGTTTTTTTCCCTGAACCCTAAATTCCATATATTCTATATTCCTCTTAAAATAAAAAAAAGTAGACATAATATCCTGCATAAAGAACTTACAGTTGATAAATTGGAAGGTTTGAAGAATTGTTTAACATCCTGGAGTCTTATTGACATAGCAAAAGATCATATTAGCCCTTTCAGTAACAGTACTACATTTTTTAGTTTGTAGTCTAGGTAGTTTAGGTCATTTGTTGTAATCTGTGATTTTTGAGGTTCTTGGTGTATCATCCTTCACTGTTGAATGACTTCTTACTTTTGAGAAGCAATTCTCTAATTTATAAAACATTTCACATTCTAAAGCCATGGAATATAAGACTTCTAACGAAAGACCTTAATAGAAATTGATTCTAGGTTTTTGGTCCATTTTCTGTTATTCTGCTAAAGTAAAACTTTCCATGGGAAAAAGAACAGCTTACTGATTGTTTGTTTTAATTGCAGCTCAGTGTGATTACAGTACAGAGAAGAAAAGCAGCCTCCATGATGGATCTGGAAAATATTTAAAAATATGCCATCGTTCATTCACATCCCTTTAGAGTTGGGAAAGCTGTCAGAGTAGCTGTATATTGGAATGGTAAAGCCTGAAGCATATGCTTAGGCTTGTGTCTTTGTGCATAAGCAGTTTCCTGTTTGGGGGGATGGGAAAGCCAAACAGTGACATCACAGTAAGTAAAGGAAATAGATTGCAAAAATATAATCCCCTAATGAACTTCAGTGGAGAATAAAGCCATCTCAGAAGGGTTCATTCCTTTCATGAAACTGTATATTTGTTTACTTTCCTTTTTTTCCCCTCCCAAAATCTAAAGTGTTTATTACAGCTCTAATCATGAAAAAAATGATATTGAGAAAGTGCTAGAAGTTTAATATTTCTACCTTCAAGAATTTGTGAACTTCACAACTGATCATAACTTCTAATCAATTTTCGTATTTTCTAAATGTTCATTTTCTATAGTGAACTCTTCAAATTGTAATAAATTTTAATTTTTCTAAAACAATGCTGTCATACATCTTGATATATAATTGGAATAATTTTTGTTATAGTTCTGACTCATTTCCAGTATTTCTAGGATTTGCTACCTATGGATTTTTAGGGTCTGTGACTCTTATCCAAAGGAATAGTGATTAATCAAACTCATGTTCTGCAATCACTTCAGCATTTAAGTTTCAGTTATGTTGATGTTTAAAATCTTTGCATTTCTTATTCTATTTACTACTTCATAATTGTTTTAGGATTCTGTTTTTATTGAAGTATTTCCTGGTTACTATATTTCTGAAAGTTCATATATTTTTGTTTGCATTATGGTAACATTGCAATTTAGACAGTGAGACACCAGACTTTATATTGCTATATCACTTCAGTTTTCATAGATCTTAGCTTATATTCTGTATTTAAACAAAATAAGCATTCTGAATTCTTTAAGTCAACCACTTGGGCCTTATAACTCTTAAAATGGATTGGCATAAAATGTCATAAGAGAAATTACATCGCCTGCTTTATGTAACAGAAAGAACAGGCCTAAACCATTCACAAAACCCAGCAGTGGTCTAAGTTTGGACTTGGGAGTTTGAATTCTAAATCCAGATATTACATCTTTCTTTTCTTCTTAACTTTTACCCTTCTGATACCTCAGTTTTCCCTGTTGGTGAAAATAATAGATATTATTATTCCCAATATTTTTATTCTAAAGTACTTTGAAAACAAAAAACTATGTATACATAGAAATGCAACAATAATGTACTCTTGAGTTCCCTGCTATTGGATTATTTCAGTTTTTTTAAGCATTTTTCATTTGTATCTTTAAAGCCGATTACTTTCTATAGCTGTGCAGTCAAAGGCAATTCAAAGTGAAATTTGTCTTGTATTCAAGGCTTAGAGTCAGAAAAATCTGACTTTAAATCTGGCCTCTATCACTTGCACCAAGACCATGGACAAAGCCTGTAACTTCTCTGAGCCTCACCTCTAAGACCCCTCACAGGTCTAAATCTGTGGTTTTAAGATGGTAAGCTCTGCTCATTACAAATGAATGATACTTGCTCCATCTTCTAAAAACATACATATTCTCTCTTCCTCTCTCCGTCTTTCCCTCTCTCCCTCCCCTCTCTCTCTCTCTGTCTCTCCTCCCTCATCCCTTCCCCCCCTTTTCCTTTCCCTCTCTTTCTCTCTTTCGCTGCCTCTTTTTCGCTCTCTCCCTCCTCTTTCCCCAAGACTTCCCTTCCTTAAGACTCTGGAATTTGTATCTCTAGATTCATTGGCATTCCATTTGCATAGATATAGGAATATGGCTTCTCACACCCTTGTTTACAGTGTTCTCCAAGGGTAGGCCAGAATAATCTATACATAAGTACAGGCCCTTCTGGCCCACTGATGAAAGTGGTCAGTGTTGTGCTCTTATTAACAACAAAATTTGACCATTAATAGTTAATTTTATTTCCCCAAAGTACATTATTATGTGAGGATTTGGTATTTCTAAAAACTTTTTTGAAATCATAAATTCTGCTTTTATTCTCACAATAACATTTATTTTGTATACTCCTTTCAGAAAGAGGAGACGATGAGGATACTAAGAGGAGAGAGAAAAAGGAAATGAAATGAAAATGAAATGGAGGCACACAAATAGTTCATTTTATTTATTCATGTTACTTTATTCTGTCTCCCTCAATGAAGAAAGAAGATATTATTACCTCCTTTTCCTCTACATATGAATAACAAAGTCAAAGTAACCAACAGACTTCTGAAGCCACATGATATGGCTACACTAAGTGTGAAATACCTTATTTATCTATCTGCCATCCATCAAATGTTGGCATTAATGTGTACATTTCACAGACATCACATGCTTTCAAACCAAGAAACAGTGGGAAAATAATTCCTATGTTTTACTATAAAATCTAATTTTGAACTGACACATTTATTTCTGCTTACTAGAAAGTCATTGGTGAGCCATTTTTCAAAATTCCCATTTGACAATGATTGTTATCTATCTATTTATCATCTATATATTTGATAATTTTAAAAAATTAAATCAAAGATGCCATACTTACAAGTACTCATAGCCTCTATCCTTAGAGACCTATTGAGATGTATAGCATTTGTTCCAGTTAGCATTAGAGTTGCTGGGCACAGTTGTTGGCACATGTAAGTGCTTAATAAATGTTCATGAATTGATGAGTTGTTTCATCCTGGTAAGCTAGATGATGATTTAGAAAGAATACTGGCCTGCAAGTCAGAAATCTTGGGACTAAGTCTTAGATCCATCTTCTCTTCCTCTCTCCCCCATCCTCTCCCCAAGAGTTTTGTGACCTGCTACCTTGGAAAGTCACTTAATCTCTCTGAACTCCCTATAGCACAGCCATCATCTAGTGAAACAAAACCTGTGGAGAAGGGCCAGCCATATTTATCAACTCCAGATCTCCTTCTTCCTTCCACCACAGGCAACACCACACAGCTAAAACAGATGGGCACTCTGAAAGCGATGGGAGACACCAGGCAGGCAGCATACAGACAACACTTAATATGTGCTAGATCTGTGCTAATTGCTTCATATATAAATAGAAGCAAAATTAAAAAGTGTCTGCCCTCTAGTAGTTTATTTTCTAATAGGAGAAGAGAAAGCATCAAAAGAAACTGAAAAGTAGAGTGGAAGATCAGAAATATAACCCAGGAGGGGGATGAAGCATTGCCAACAATACCCCAAAATAGAGACTCCCAAAATATGAGAAGGGAACTGGAATGGAAGAGGAATGTTTCAAGATGAGAAGGCAGCTGAGTCATTTTACCAAAGTCCAGAGAGTCAGAAGTACGTTCAGGGAAGCTAAACCACCACACCACACTACCAACCAACTACTAGCAACAAACAGTTGTTACAAGGTGCTACCTCCTTGACAGGCACATCTACTGAAGATCTATAAAAGAAGGTTCTTTCCATCAAAGTCCTTGACATTGTCAAATGCCATCAGAAATGAATGTGTTGTTTGGTTTTGGTTGTTTTTTTTAATCAGCAGAAATCACACTAAAGAAGATGCATTACCATCTGCTTTGCTGTACCTTAAAGACCATCTGACTCACAACTGAAACCACCTATATTTGTTGTCTCCTCCAATAGCATCTCCAAATGCTTGAGAGTAGGAACTGTCTCTGCTTTGGTTTGTATTCCCCATGCTTAGTACAGTGCCAGTATCAAGCACCTAATAAATGCTTTTCATCCATTCATTCAACTGAAAAATAGAGCTAATAATGCCTTCCATATCTACCTACTAGAGTTATTGCAGTGAGCACATGGAATTATGTATGTGAAAGTACTTTGGAAATTATTTGTAGCAATGATAAACAAATATGCAATATATGATAGCCAACAGCTTGACCATAAATATCCATATTACCCATTATCCATATCAGTACCATTGTGATCATTTCACAGGCAGACATCCTGCCATGTTGTGTAGCTACATCTAGTTCAACATTTTGCCTGAATTAACTACTTAAAAAGGACATATAACTGAAAGAACTGAATTGTATTTATCTTGACATTCTTTCTATGAATGAATCCAGAAGAAAAAACATTATAGCAAAGTCAAAGGATGGCTCATAGTATCATCTTGGAGGGGCAAAGAAATTGGCAAAATTCATTCTGTCATTTCCAGAGGCAATAGGAAACGTCATTTCATGGCACATTTGGTCATCTCATATGCAGTGCTCATGAGAAGTATTGGTAGAAATTATTGCAGCTTACATAATAGCAGAGAATGGAGAGGTAAAGAAATTCTTCCAATAACTTCATAAAATCTTCCAAATTAAAAAAAATTACTGTGATACCTGGTGACTTCAATGCAATTTTTATAGTATGTGTAGATGGTAAGAAATATAATGAAAAAATATAGCACAGACATAAGGAATGAGACACCCAAAGACTATAGAATATACACAGAACTCTCATGTCTATATATCACAAAGAAATGGAAGTCAGTAGATATGGTGATCCACTAACAATTTAAAAAATTAAATCGATTATCTTTGATAGTCAGGAAACAGTTTATTACTGATCTGGAAGTTATTTCTGAATTGTCTCTGTATAGTTAAGCCATCCATGTTACAGGAAAGGTCAAAACTAATACAAAACTAGAAAGATGAAAACAAGAAAATATATAGTCTGAAATTGAAACTACTCAGTCCTGTCTTATTCAGATTTTTTAATGAAAAACATAACACATAGAAAGGATATAGACACAGAATATGTTGCTTCATGAGTTTGTTTTGTTTCTTTAGGGGATGAAGGGAGAGATTAGAGTTTAGTCTAACCTGTGATTTCAGTGATATACAGAGCTCATGGCTGAGTAAATTCCTTCCACCAATACAGATCAGCAATTCTTCTACAACTTATAAGAAAGTTGCCTGAGACACTGAGAAGTTATCTAGGATCTCAGAGTGTAACTTGAACCCATTTTCCTAACTCCAGGGCCAGCCTTAAAGCTGCTTTGCCTAACTGCCTCTTAGAAGTTTAACCAGGGGTGGCTAGGTGGCGCAGTGAGTGACTGGAGAACCGGCCCTGGAGTCAGGAGGACCTGAGTTTAAATCTAGCCTCAGACACTTAACACTTACTAGCCATGTGACCTTGGGCAAGTCACTTAACCCCCATTGCCCTGCCTTTCCCCCCTCCAAAAAAAAAAGCAAAATAAAATATTTTTTAAAAAGTTTAACCAATGTAAACATTTTGTTAAATGTTTTTACTGATATTTTCTGTTTCTTATATCACCATAGTTATCCCAAATATTCCTTTCTCTCCCTCTCCCCGAGAACTGTACCATATGAAAGTAGGATTTAAAAAAAAAATAGCACAACTGACCAATACATTGAAAAAGTTCAAAAACATGCACAATGGAATACCTGTGGACCTCCTTCCTCCATAAAGGGGTAGGTTGGAGGTGTCTTCTCATAGCTCTTTATTCAAATCCTGTTTGATCTTTTTAATTTTATGATGTTTACTTTTGGTTTTATGGTGTCTAGTTGCTCTTTCCACTTACATTTCATAGATACCGAGTATATTGTTTTCTTGGTTCAACTGCACTTTGCATCAGTTTGTATAGATTTTTCCATCTTTTCTGTACTTGTCATACACATTTTCCTTACAGCACAGTAATATTCCATTATATTCATGTACCATAATTTGTTAGGCATTCTCCAGTTGGTGGTTATCTACTTTGTTTCCAATTCTTAACTAGCACAAAAGGTGCTGCTATAAATATTTTAGCAGATATAGGGACTTTCTTATAGCTGGCTTCTTTCTGGGTATGAATCTAATAATAGAGTTTCCAGTTCAAAGGGTATGGACATTTTAGTGACTTTATTTGCATAATTCCAAATTGCTGTCCAAAATGGTGGTTCCATTTTACAACTCCAACGACAATGTATTTCCATGCCTGTCCTTCTATGACCCCCTCCATTTTGTTGGGGGTTTTTTTCCAATTTACAGGATGTGAAGAGAAATCTCAAAGTTGTTTTGATTTTCATTTGCTTTATTATTAGTGATTTGGAGCATTTTTGATGTGGTTGTTTGCAGTTCTTTTGAGAACTGTTTGTTCATATCCTTTGCACATTTACATATTGAGAGATATAACGTATATGCTTATGCATGTGTGTATATGTGTGTGTTATATATATATACATATACATACATACACACACATGTATTTTTCCCATTTGACCACTTACCTTCTTATTCAAGATGAATTGGTATTGTTTGTGCAGAAGCTTTTCAGTTAGTAGTAATGAAAGTTATCTATTTTATCTTTTGCAATTGCCTCTTTCTCTTATTTGGTTAAAAATATATCTTCTATCTATAACTGAGAGAGGTTTAGTTCTCTTCTAATTTTTTAATAATATGATCTTTAATGGTAAGGTCATATATCCATTTAGAATATATTGTGGAATGTGGTATAAGGTATTGGTCTAAACCTCATTTCTGCCAGACTGATTTCTAGTTTTCCTAGTAGTTTTATCAAATAGGGCATTTTTCCCTAGGTAATTTATGTTTTCTGCCTTATCAAACACTGGGCTTTGATATAAACACATTTTTAAAAATTTTATGGATGATGTTCACTCAGTCTATTTGTTTAGCACCAACTCTGGGGCCAAGCTAGGTCCCAGAGATACAAAGACAAAAATGAAAGAATATTATGAATAGTATTGCCTCCTAAAACAGAAAAGTAATGAAGGATAAAAATTCATTTAAAGAAAGCTTGGTGAAACCTAAGTGAAATAATACAAATGGAATTTCAGGATGAAAATTGAAGGACAACAACAACAAGAAAAGAAGGAGAAAAGATCTGCAAAGACTTGTAGCAAATTTCACCACCAAGGACAAAGAGCCACATCACTTAAACTTCAACATCCCAGCCTTGGATAGCTTATGGAGGAGGTAGAACTGTTGCTAAAGAAAACAAAGACATGAAAAGTAGCTGGATGAGACCAAAGGTGCATAAAAGATTTGTTCTAGAGGCAATATAATTGTGAAGGCATTGAGAAATGATATTCATAAGGTATCTGAAGGAGAAGTACTAAAGGTGTGAGGGGAAATTGTATACCTTATTAATAAGGCAACCAAGAGAACATCAGCATCTACCAATCAATATGCCTCATTTTCTAACCATACAAATTTTCCATGAGAATAATCTTTTCCCACATTGAATGCATCCACAATCAAGGTATTTGTTCAGAAAATGGGCTTTTGTGGAGCAAAATGCCTTAAAAGCTCTCTTCCAACAGGGTATCCCCCATGCATATATCACATTTTTTCAATATTCCTTCTATCACAACATAGAAAACCTTGCTTGACCATCTCACCATGAATATCAGGCAAGGCACAAAACAGCTTTTTGCTTGCCAAAATTATTCACTATGATGGATGAGAGCCAGCACAGATTCCTGGCTAAAAAAGAATTCCCTATGACTGATGAGGTCCTCCAGCTACTTCTGCTCAGAGAACACATTGTGTTGGTTGCATCAAACCTCAGAACATTAGAGAGCCTCCTGGAAGAAGTTTAGCCACTTAGAAGAACATGGTCCAATCATCCTCACAGGACAAAATACATGTATGAATTGTGTGTTGTTTAAAGGATGATATCACAGTAAATAAGCAACCTGAGAAATTCATCATCATGAGCTCTAGGACAAGTACTATGAATGGAAAAATGAATTAAACCAAATGAGGAAAGTGCTCTGACTTGTTTTCAGAAAATTGCAAAGCCCTTCCTCCCCATAATTCTCCATAAAAGAAAAGCCCACATTTTTAATACAAATATTTTACCATTGTTATGCGATTGTGCATCATGGAGCAATGCAATCTCCAAATAATTGAAGATCAGTATCAAACAGAGGCTAGTGAAGATGTCTATACTAGGTATGAGCAACCTGCACGCTATAACAAATATGGAGCTTCAGAGAAGAACCAGAATAAAGGATATCGCTAATAGGAAAAAATGGACTTGTTAGGCACAAATAAGAAGTGGACAGCCTAAGTATACCTTTGGTATCTTTGAAATGTCAGGAAAACCACTCATTTAATTCCCCTAAAGCAGACTTATGAGAGGATACAGACAAAAGTCACACAGGATGGGCAAACAAGGATGGCTTAGGATCTGCATCACTGATGATAATCAAATGTATGAGGTCATAAATCTATTTGAATACTAATTGGTATCACATAGAAAAATCATACTTCCCTCACAGAACTGTTATTGTAATCTAGTGATATTTGTAAAGTTGTTTTTAAAAGTATAAAGACGTTTTCAAATGCAACAAATAATAATTGTTGATGATTAAAATTTCTAACAGTATTATACATGAGAAAATTACTAACACTTATTAACATCTGTCTCCAGTATTCCTCTCTACATCTGTTAATGTGTCTTATCTTTTCTGGTTATTGTATTAACATGCAAGAGGCATAAAATAATAGTATAGTAATTCTTAACTACAACCAAAGATTCATAGCTGCTCTTATGAAAAGAATAACATCTAGCCAAATGTTTTCAATTCTTCTACCTGGCATTATATTTTGTATCACTAATAAGAAACTAAGAATATTTTTGAAGCATCATCATTTTCACTTAATACATCTGATTGGCTACCAGATATTGATAAATATTTTTGCCGTATTTAAATCTGCCCTTCCTCTTCATTTCCACAACTATGACTTTAGACCAAATTGTGGTCACCTTTTGCTGGAACTGATTCAAACACTGTTCCCCATCAAATCCTGTCTTTAATACTATCTACAATTAATATTTAATTCTGCTGTCCCTCAGAATGCTAAATTCAACTAAGTTCTCATCCCTCTCCTTCCATGAAGGCTTCTTGAACTCTCTGAAATGGTGGTGAATTGTCAGTGGATCTACTCCTATGTTCCAGTATAAATATTCTTTGGCTCAGTTATCCCTTGATTCAAATATGTCACATTTATTTATATACATGCTCAGTGCTGATGCTATGCTTTGAATATCCCTTGTTTGTTAACATCAGTGTTTGTCTTAGATTATTGCCTTTCAAAGAACAAAGGCATGCTTAGCTTTGCCTGTTCACAGATGGGTACTTAATAAATATCTTTAGTTTGATGTTGTAGAGGTAAGGGAGTGCCAGGGTATGATGCCATGCATTTTCTTGTATATACCATTCTTCATCAGATTTGGGAGGTTCAGATTTGGAAATAGTTCCCACATGGAATCAGGATGACAACTGGTGGTGGATACAAAAATAACCCTATCAAGAATTCTTGAAAACTTCTGAATTACCATACATGACTAAGAGCAAAAATATGTATAACTCTTGTACTATTAACAAGAAACCGTAAGGTCTTGGACATATTACATTATCTCTATATTTTATCAGGACAAACTAGATATCACATCATACTCTCTATAGCAGTATAATATATAAATAGGCAAATGCTTTTAACTACTCAGAAGGAATATTATTTTCTGCATGTATAATTAATTGATATTTAACCATTTATTCCATTTTACAGAAAATTAAGAGATGAATGGGGAAGGGGCACCACTGACCACAAGCAGATTTAATCATTGTATTATGATCATAGATCCGTTGCCTTTGAGTTATGTAATATGATTTGAAGCTTTCCCTATAAAAGTTGCGACTGGCCCCTCTGGGAAAGCAGTTTTTCATTCTCTAAGGAATGATGATGAAAATATTTAAGATGCCATGAAGACAAAGCCATCTAGTAATGGGCAGAAGAATAAGAAACAAATATCCTGGTTGGTGATTGATGGATACTGATATGAATTGTAGAAGGTGGTATGCTTCCTTCCCTAAAGGGTATGTCTGGGACATGACAAAGAGACTCCTAAGATTTGTCAGGCTTTGTGCTCCCCTCTAATTAACTCGTGTGAGGACAAAAGTTACTTATCGCCACAGTGCACTCAGAAAGCATTTCCAAGGATTGTGAAGTCCCGGATAAGAAACTGAAGAGCTTAGCAGCAGTGCTGCGTTTTCCTTACTATTTGTCTTGGTTGTTGAAGGCAGTGACCTCAGAAGGGAGACAGATTGGAAAAGTACACAGCTCGTTAAGAAGATGGTGCTCAAGTGTAGAATTTGATTTGGGGGCTAAAGGTAAAGACAGGGATGACAGATTCTTGTCCAAAGATGGGGCACATCTGATGAGAGCTAAGAGAAAAAAAAAATTTTCCCCAGGAGGAATTTTAAATTAACGAGGGAGAAACTGCCCACATGTGTTGCCAAACTTTATACCAGAATGAATAGTAGTCATGATGTACGACAATAGTGAAGGCCACTAGATTTCAAGAAGTAATATCCAATAATAAAGACAGCAAGAAACCCCATGGCCTCATACAATCCTAAACAAATGCAAAAGTATGAGTAATATTTAAGGTGAACCAGAAAGCTTAAATGCAAAGAGACAAATAATACATTTATCACTTAGACTGATTAGGATGTGATGACAAAATAGAATATAGTAATAGGAAAGTAGACTGCATTCCAAAAAATAAAATTACATGAATTTATGAGTAAATAGATGGATGAATGAAAAGCATGATACATCAAACACTAGGCTATGTCCTGAGGATACAAATAGAAAAAGTGAGATAGTCCCTCCTCTGAAGAGTTTGTACTCTAATAAAGGGAGACAGCATATATAAAAGATTTCAATTTCAGATGAATGAAAAGGCCAGAAGTCCTAAGAGTTCAGCAGCAAGGCTAATTGACAAGGCCCAGAGTCCTTAGGGTGCACTAGCAGGGGAAATTACAACACCCAAGGATCTAGAGGGCATAACAGCAGGGCAGATTGTAAAGCCTAAAGCACTTTAGGATACAATGGGAGAGCATGTGGTAAGGTCTGACAGTCCTCCATCTCACACCCAAGTGGTATGAACAGCCATGTCACTCTTCCTGCCTATCCAACCCACGGGATAGGAAAGGGATATATCCTGATGGCTATTCACTGCTGCACTAGATGGGCCTGGGCAACCTGAGGTCTTTGGGGAGAGGTATAGGAAAGGCAAGGGTTATGTGTGTGTGTATGTATGTACATATATATGTGTGTGTATATATATCTGTATGTGTGTGTATACATACACACACGCACACACAATGACACTGATAAGTAAATCTACAAACCATAGGTGACGAACATGATGGAGATAATTTGAGTGAGGAACAATGGAGGATAAAAAAAACTACTGCTGTCTAGATTATACTACAAATTTCCCAGTGAAAGAAAACATGCTGAGTTTAAGAGCAGGGAATGGGGGAGGGAAGCAATCACAAACCTGGAACAAAGACATAGATAGTCAGAAAAGGAGAATTGCAGCAATCTGCTGGACCTTTATTCTAAACAGGGCAACTGAAGTATTTCCAAAAGGACACTTGGCATGTTGAAAACAGCACTGGATTTGGAGTCAGGAGTACTTGGGTTCAAGTCCTGGTTCTGATTCCATATGTGCTCAAGTTACTTGCCCATGTGAGCTTCACTTTCCTCATCTATAAAATGGGCATAATATTAATCCTACCTACTAGTTGGAAGCATCATTGTAGAAAAGGAAAACTTGTAAACCTAAATGTCTTAATGATAAATTGATGTAAAAAAAAAAAACGGAAGACACGAGGAACTGTTATTCTGGATTTGATTCTAAATAATAGCAAGGAACTGCTTACTGAAGTAGAAATTTTGGCAGTCTTAAGAAATGATTGCTCCATCTTAAGATTCTGAATGGAAAAGAGGGAAGCCAAAAGTAGTATGACATATACCTTTGAGTCTAGAGAATGTGGGCTTAATTAAGTTGAGAGAAATAATTGGGGTTCCTTTAAAATCTTCGGCAGAATCTGAACCAAGAAAGATGGGAAAAATTTTAAGAATGGAATTCAGACAACACAATTCTGAGGAAATAAGAGCATATATAAAAAAGGTTAATGTGAATTCAGCAGGAACTTAACAGCCAACTACATTTTTTTTTTAAGAGAAGTGGTTTGATGTGGTGGATTCAGACCTGTCTTTGGAATTAGGGAAGAAACCCAAGTTCGTCTCACTTCTGACACATACTGGCTATGTGACTCTAAGCAAGTCACTTAAGTTTTCATTTCCCTGGGCAACTTATAATACTATAAACTGCAGATTAGTAGAGGGAGTTTCCTCTGAGTCAGTGAAATCACAGGTTCAGAATATTTGCCAAAGGAAGCAGGGATGCTTAGCTAACTAAAACTGATACAAAAGGGTATAGTTTAGTTCTGTGAGAGTGGTCCTAGGAATATTAAAGATCAATGAACTGAAGTTGGCAGTGAAAACTAAAGAAAACAAAGTTTCTTTTTGTTTTTGTTTTTTAAATTTAGGTTAGTTGGGAGAAAAGAATATAAAGGATATTGATAGCTCCAGGGAAAATGAGGTACAAAGAACAGACCTCAAAATGAGAGAACACTTCTTTGCTCTCATCAATCAAAGAGAATGATCTCTGGACTGGGAAGGATGGAATAAAGTGGTCAAGAAGTTGAAACCTGACATATAGTTAAGGGTGTACCTAGGCACCCTTAACTCAAGTAAACTACATTCCTTGTTACTAAAGAAACTGGTAGGTATAATTACTAAGAACTGTTAAATGATCTTTGGAAAACCATGGGGAATAGAACAAGACTAGTACAACAGGACAGGTGATGGGCTTTCCAATCTTCAAAAACAAAAACTGGGTGAGGATGAATCTTGTCATCTAGAGGGTTGCTTGGGTTTGACCCAGAGAAAAATTCTGTAACATACTACTAACATATTACTTTCTGAACATTTATAAGTGAAAGAAAGTGATCTCTAAGAGCCAGCTAGGTTTCGTAAAGATATATCTCATTCTTGTTTTGATTGATACTAAACTGGTAGATCTACTTGGATTTCAGCAAAGCACTTGACATTTTCATTGTATTTTTGTGGATGATAACAATATGTAGGCAAGAAGATAGCAGAGTTATAACTGCTTTGCATGAACAAGTCCTAAATATTGATAATTAATGAATTTGTTAAGTAAGAAGAAAGTCTGTAGTGAAGTGTCAAGAATGTACCTTTGGTCTTAAGTTGTTCCACATTTATCTGCCTCTTAGATGAAAGTACCCAACACTTTTATTCAAATTTGCAGATAAAGGATAACTAATACTTTGAACAAGGATCAAGACCTAAAATTATCTCAGTAGTTAAGAACAATTTAAGCAAATCTAGTAAGAATTAATAGTGGTAAAAGTAAACTATATTCAGGTTTTAAAATTCACCTGCAGAAATACAAAAATGAGTAGGAGCAGGGAGGGAAGCTGAGTGCTAGATAATAGTTAAAAATATCTGAAGGGTCATCGTGAGTCAACAGCGTAGCATGGTACACCCCCCCCCCCAAGAAAAAAAAAACACCTAACGCCATCTTATATTTCATTGAGATGGTGTTCTGAATGAGGAAGGTAATGATGTGTACATCTGCACAATTTTGTCCCATTCTGAATACATTTTTGAAAGGATGGTGTCAAATTGGAATACATCCAGATGAGGGTAAACAAGACTGTCTCACTACTATGTCCTAGGAAGGTTTAATTTGTGAGGATTTGTAATGTTTGGCTTATTAGGGTGAGCATCCGGGCATGGTATGGATGATCTTTGTCTGGAGGTTTAAGGTATCTATCATCCAAAGAAGGAAAAGACCAGGTCAATTGGCCCTACATTTTCAAGAGACTTGAAACAAACAGGAAAAACAGTACTAAATGGATGGGTGTGAGTACTAGATCAGAAGACCAATTAAAGGTGTATCAGAGGAGCTGAATAAATCAACCAGCCTCACAAAGCTTTCCCTCTTAGAGCAGTTGGCTCTCTCTGGTCTCAGTCACACCCACATAAGAATCAGTAAAATGAACCTGGGATGGTTAGCCATAAACAAATGGCCACGTGATAGCTTCCTCCCAGTTTTGGAAGGACCCCCTATCTATCTCATCAAAGAATTTGACTTGCTCTGGGGCAAAAACTAAAAGAATACACTAACAAGTATAAGGATTCAGAAGTAGAATGGGCTGCCTTAGGATAGATATCCTCACTTAATAAGGGATGTTATAGAAAAGATTACTCACAGGATGTACTTTATGCCTTCTGAAGCTTCTCTGAAATTAAGTCAAGTTAATTCTGTATTTTAATACTATTTCTAAAGTTCACATGCACAATAGCATATTCAGTTTCATGCAAACAAGGATTCTGGCACCATAAGTCTTATTTTTTTTCTATGATTTGTTTCCATTTCTTAGCATTCCCTTATTTATATATTTAAGGCTTTTTCCAAGATTATTAATAGCTGATTTACCAGATGATCATTTTTAGTTTTACTCTTGAAAATTAAAATTATATTTTAACCTCCCCCCATTTATAGCTCTATAACTCTTCACTTCATCACCTTACATAAAAAATTTTTAAGGGAGTTTTACTTGGTCTTATAAGATTGTTTTTCACTCTCTTCTGACCAAGTATTCAGTGTTGTACCCCAAAATGGAATCCTTAGTGTAACGTTTCCAGGATCAAAGGCAAATGTGGTTAAAGATTTCAACCTTGAAGTTAAAACAGTGATAAGGGGTCTATAGAGGGTTTAAGGCTTAGAGGTGGGATCCAGCCAATTTTCCAAGTGACTTAAAAGCAAGAAGTGACAGCAATTCTCTGGAGCTCCATTCTCCATCTTATGCAAAATTAACCATGACAATCCCTTCCTCTTGCTCACAGGCACTTCATTTCTCTGGGGAAGTGTTATGGTGCTTCAACTTTCAAAGCCTTGTGGGAAGATTTCTGGCTATGTCTCTCAGGGAGACAGAAAATTTGAAGAAACCAGCCACTAATGGGGCAAGGAAAAAATTCTTTTCCCCCCAAATGAATCATCTTCGGTTTGAAGAAAGAAATTGAAGGCAAACTAGTTTGTGCCACTTTTACAGTAACTGCAAACTAAATTGGAAATAGCGCAGTGTAGTGGAAAGCTAACTGAACTAGGAATCAGGAAGGTGGAGTTCTATTACTAATTATTATTTTCTAAGTTATTTTACCTTTCTGTCTTAATTTCTTCATCTGTAAAATGATACTGGACAAAATTATCTCTTAAAGTGTGTTCCAGCTCTAATATTCTATTACTAGGTTATTTTTAGGTTAGCATGGTTCTTAGTTGTGAGTTTTCTTGAGTGGGAGTAATTTTGCTGCTCTCATAACAAAAAAATGGAGAGTAGGTATGTTTTTATTGCAGATCAATCTCATGTGCTATTGTCATGTATGTACTATATGATTGAGTAAAAGCACCTGGCCAAGGAGCTATACGATCTGAATCCTAGTCCTAGTTTTTCCAGGAATTAACTTCACAGCTTTCAAAAAGTGTTACCGCTCAGAGGCAGGCCACTGATAAAAGTCCAAATGAATGACAAAAATTTTCTTGCTGTGCATTGTGTCAGAATCCAGAAAAATTATTTTCAGATTTCAATTTGTTGTTCTGAAAGAGACAACCTGTTCTCTGTTCTAAACCTGTTCTAACTCAGAAAGTGGGCAGCATAAACTACAGGTGAAAAGAATACAAGGTAAACCTTTGTCATTGCTCTGAGACAAGAACTAGAAATTAAGGCTGGGGAAGATGTTACCCAACCACACTAATAAGTTCTTTGCGATATTTCAGGCATTTGTTTCTATATCTTACCCAGTCTTACTTGGGAGATAGTCACTGTGCTGATTAGAAAAGGCCACAGACAACGTAATCCTGATTCATGGTTGCTAAGCAATAAACCCCCATCGAGATACAACAAAGGCAAATTTCCAAGTGGAACCCTTTAAATGTATTGCAAAATGTACAGCATTTATTCACATACAGACAAAAAGGCACAATTCTACTAAATATTTCAACAACAACAACAACAAAAATACAGCTGTCTTCAACTAGTTTTATAAATACTTCCAAAACGGAAGGGGAGAGTGGGGGGAAGAGAAATAAATACAGGATTGGGCCATGTAATATAAAATAGTCATCTCTACATATACTTTAATTTCGGATTTTCTCTTCATGCACCTTTTTTTGTAAATTTTAGCTGAATGGACACCAAGCTAGGCACATAGTGAAAAATTTTCTGTACAAGGTTACAAATGTAATGACAGATTTGTCCATTTTAAAATAAGCTTTTTACATGACATATATAACCCTTCATTTGGATTTTTATTTGTTTATAACCTAACAAATGACATTCCAGGCAACTTTACAAAAGTTTAACTAGCCTACATTTTGACATAATACACTGATCATAATGAAAGATATTTCTTGGTCAGTATGCACAAGGAAAGGTAAAGCTGAGGGGAGGGGAAAGATGGGGCATCATTAAATGGTTCCATACCAACAGAATGCATGAAGGGTGATTTGGGTTAGTCAATGCTATACTTGGGGATTCTTCCTAAACAGAGTACCAAGCATGGCATGAAACCAACTTGCACAGCTTATCATACTGTTATAAAATCGTGCTCTATACCATTTTGCAGTTTGGGGCAGGAATTTTTTTTTTTAAGAATGGGATAGCTTTTTGTAGTTTTTTCTTTTTCTTTCCTTTTTTCCCTTTTTTTTGTTTTTGTGGTTTTTTTTGTTTTTGTTTTTTTAGTTTTTTGGTTCAGCACAACTTGGGAACATCTGAAAGCTTTTCAACCTAAATATGGGGAATAAAACAGATAAGGCATTATTTCTGCACAAAACTAGCATTCATAATAGTGCAAATGAATCTGGTACCTCTTAAAATGGTGAGAGGTCATTACTAGCATCAAATTTAGGTTTTCTTTCTATGGCTTTTCAAATTATCCTTCTATATATTCAAACTTCACCCAGAGATGTTGCTGTAATCAAAAGTTTAGTCAACTGAAGAATCTACCTTCTCCTTTTTCCAGGAAAGGCTTTATGTTCATATGCAAAAAAAAAAAATAACCTGCTTTGTTACCCTAAGAGTGAATAGAAAATGCCAATTCACCAAAACCCTCTGGTATCTGCAACAACATGCTTATCAATACATGAGTTTATCAAAAGGAAGCTTTTTCCATCTCCGCCCTCACCCCCTGTATTTCAAGAACAATTCAAGTTAATCTAAGTTTAAGTCATCCTGCTCCCCCTTCCCCAAATATCTATTAAAATATACTTGGAAAGTTAAGACAGTATGAAAATTAACACAATGGGGATGCATTTGGCAACTTGCATAGCAAGATGTAATTCAATATGCCTTTTTCTGTTGACAACCATCTGGAAGACTTAGAAGCTAACTGCAGAATTTAATCATTATTCATTTAAAATATCAGAGTTTTACATCCTGCCCAATGGAGGCAGATGTGTATATGAATTAGAAATGCAAATACTGAGACCAATATACTTAGGAGCAGTGTTGGGGTGAGTGGCGAGGATTGGGGGTGGGGGGAAAAGCAGGGCTTGTTCCAAGTGCCCATAATTTCTAAGCCTTGTTGCTATTTAAACTTTCCTTCTCTGAATTTGACTTACAAGTACATTGAATTCCAAAGAAAATGTACACGACCCTAACACTACCCACTGTCTTGTTACATATGCACTGTACTGAGTGCAAAAAGAAAACACTACTCAAATGAAATGCTAAATTTATTATTATTGCTGATAATTTACTTACTAGTTATTGCCATTTGCAATTACAAAGTCCAACTTAGAATTAGTATCAGCTCTTATCAGCTACAAAATCTATTCCAAGACAGAATGCAGTCTCTTTCCTGCATAGGTCTGAATAAAGAGCTAACTGCAATTTATTGCCTTTTTTATTTTTTTTTGTTTCCAAAAATATAGATATGTATATTTAACCTATTTAGCTAGGTCCTTTATTATTATTATTTTCAAAGGAATCCTTTAGTGTTGGAAGCCTGGATTCCCCAACACATACCATTAGTGCAAACCTGATTGCCAGGCCTTTTAGAGTTCACCACTCCTGCTAGATTTTAGCCCAAGTCCTGCAGGAAGATAGACTGCCATGTGACTTCCAACCTAGCTTGGGGAAATAATCATGAGGAAGGTGGAATGTCAGGAGGACAATGAGTTAAACTTGGACCTCAAGTACCCTTTCTAACACTACGTAAAACTACCCTAATGGATTCATTCTCCAAATCAGGATAGTCCAAGTCAATTTTCAATCCATAACCCATTAAAGGCTGAAGGCAGCAATACTTTTATTTTAAATCACCATGTGGCAGCTAATCTGCCCTGCCCCTTCAGATTCCTCCAGTGACAGCCTCTGTTAAAATCCATTCTTCCCCAGCAAGTATATTTATCCATTAACTCCCCTAGAGTTACAGAAGGTTCAGAGCTGTTGTGTCCTATAACATGACAAAGAGGCTTGTAGGTCAAACTATAAATATGACTTCAAGAGCTATCATAATCCAAGAAAAGTAGTTTAATGGGTTACTACATGGTGCATGACAGTTTTTCATGACTATGTTTTGATTTTGTACACATAGGAAATCAAGAGTTTGTGCTTTGGGCAAAACAGGGAGGACAATCAAACCTTGCCAATATCTATTTGCTAACTGGGATCACTGAAAACCTTGCCCTTTGCTAAAGCATTTCATTCTTGTTTTAGTGTTTAACTCAAGGTTCCATCCATAGCAGTGTCTCACATGAAATCTACTCTTGTGTTTCTTCAACAGAGTTGGAAATAAAGGACATTTAAACTTCTCACAACAATGAATTATAAATGACTTTGAAGGAAAAAAAAAAAACCTGTTGTCCCAAGTGCAAGTAAACATGTTTGTATCTCTCAGGAATAACTGGACATCAGCTTGTTGATCCAGTGAGAACTCCCCTCACCCACACAAACCAACAACCCTTTGGGCATCAGCAGGTGGTGGTGACTCTACCGACCCTGTTGCCCCCCATGAATCCTGCTGTTCCCCCATCAGGAGGCTAAGATACTTCTCCTGATAATGTCCGTCCTCCTGGTGATAGTGCCATTGGCATTAAGCCTCTGCTGTCTACATTTCTTTTCAGATGCCTCACTCTCTGAGTCGCTCATCTCCACATCAGGGATGTATCCATCATTCTCGCTGTCTGTCTTTAGTTTGCTTTTTGCCCTTTCCTTGGGTGACGCTCTGCCCATACCCAAGTAGGAGTAGTTGGAGTGCTGGCGGCAGGCATCTTCCGGGTCCTCTTCCTGCTGCTGCTTCTCTCCCTTCTTTGGAATTCGGAATCCCCCCCAGTTCTTCACTGGGCTAGCAGGTGTGGTAGGCACTTTGATTGTGGTCCGGTTACAGTTTATTTTGACCAGAGACCCATTGCATTTAGGCACTAAATCTTTCCTTGTGCCCGGTGCTGACTGTCCCATCCCGATGGGATTCACAGCCCTTTTGTTTTCTGATTGCCTCTGAGACAGGTCTGTGGGTCTCAGAGGCTTGTGATTCTGTTTTGAGTGTTTAAGGTCTCCCTTGATGAAATCACACTGAGAGCGATTGTCTCTTCTTTTCTGGTGGTCTGACAGTACCACACCATTCTTCTGTTGTGCTGATATGACATGTGCTTCTGCAAAGGTCTTTTCAAAATCCAAAAATGTCTCTGGTAGATCCATCCCTTCTCTTCTACTTGAGAGCTCCGACTCCTTTAGCAAGGATTTACCTTCACTCTCAGGGCCACTTGGCAGCCGCTCCCGCTTATGAGACTTTTTCAGGGAGTGGACCAAAGAGGTGCCCATTTGCTTCCTGAAGAAAGCGGAGTGCCACTTTAGGTCCTCTATCTTGGGTGCATCAGGACCCACTGAAGGACTATTAAATAAAAGCATATTTTCCAATGAGGAGGAGGAGGAAGAAGAAGAAGGCACACCTAAAACCAAGAAATCACATAAAACATCAAATCAAAAGCCAGTTCAAAAGAAAGAAAAAAATCCCGGATTTAACAACAAATGGCAATTTTATGACTCTTCCATCCACTTTCGTCAAGCGGATAAAAAGCAACTGACCATTTTT
The DNA here is from genome assembly GCA_028627135.1 of Pseudochirops cupreus. Lineage (NCBI taxonomy): Eukaryota > Metazoa > Chordata > Mammalia > Diprotodontia > Pseudocheiridae > Pseudochirops > Pseudochirops cupreus. The sequence goes on from CM053583.1 coordinate 142,224,708, forward strand.
TAAAGTTAAGAAAACGAATTTTAATAGCAAAGGAGAGTGAAGTTGACCTACCTTCATAATCTTCTCAAGTTTAATTGCATAAAAGCATTATTCTACCACATTTTCTATAATAGCTACAATTCAGACAAGCTTGCATGAAACCACTACCTTTCTTAAGAGATAAACACCTTCATTTTGTCCCTCACACATAACAGTAATTTAACTTGATTCTGCAAGGTTTCAAAAGTGTGCTTTTAAACATTCACAGTCAATCTCAGTAATAGACTTTGAAGATGTATTCAATCCTAAATGCTACACTTGGATTATATTAAGATCATAGGATTTGGCATTGTATCAATCTTGCAGGTTCTGACACAAAACTATTTTCACGTGCCCATTTCTCTATGGCATGTGAACAAATAGAAACAATGGGCAGGGGGAACAATACAGAAAAGAGCAGAATTAATCACAGAGTCCTCAATAGACTCAGTAATGCTCAACTGCCCCCCATGTATCCATCTATTCCCCCATCAGGAGGGTAAGACACTTCTGATAATGCCTGCCCTTCTGGTGATAGTGGACTCTGCTATCTATGTTCTCTTCAGACACCTCACTCTCTGAGTTGCTCATCTCCACATCCAAGATATACCTATCATTCTTTCTGTCTGTCTTTACTTAGATGTCAACAGATGTCTGCTGTAAGGACTGCCTTACTCAGTGAAGAAGCTAGTTTGATCAAGATTTGCATACTGTCTGATTCTGTAGTTATGATCACTAACCGACAGTGTTCTTTAAGGGTTCCTCATTTTGGAAATATTCATTTTCTCCCAAGTCCAAATTTTAATGATAAATGAATTATAATTCTACAACCAATGAACTGAACTCCTGCCAAATATTGTGTTTCCTTAACTCAACCATGTAGGTAAAGGGTTCTGAAAGGTAAGAGAAACAAATGCCATCTTAAATCAGATGTCCCACCCATCGTGTCATTTAGAAAAAGTAATGATCTAGTCTGGTTGTTTGGGGGGGGATCTTTGATTTCACTGGCACAACAAACAGCTTCTTAGGAAACTCCTTCTAACGATGCAAAGGAGACTGGCACCTGTTCTGGTCTTCAGTACTGTCTGGAACATTAAGACATTCAGTGACTTAACCAGGATAACACAGAACACAAGTGTTCCTGACTAGCTGGATAGTTCTATGTACAATTTTACACAGCTCCTTGATCCACTAACTTTGTTAATTAAGCTTTTGTTTACTTTGAAAGGAAATGCCAACTAAATTTCCTTTCCCATTCAATAGACTGATTCTGCTTATCCTCAAAATAGTCCAAGTTTTCATCAGTATCCCTGAGTGAAGCCTAAGTCCCTAAACATTTGCTTTGTTTTTATTCTGCTAAGTCATGAGTTTTTAACCTGGGGTCTGTGAACTTGGTTTTCTTTTTGTTGTTGTTTTTGATGCCTGTGTTCCAATGTAATTGGTTTTCTCTGAAATCCTATATAAATTTTAAAACATTTTGAGAAGATTTCTGCAGAAGGTTAATCTCTGCACTAAAAAGTGCTGGTTCTTTATTTCCTTGTGAGCCTAGGCATATCTTCTTTTGCTTTCCTTTAGTTACATATTTTTGGTGTTAGCATAAAAACACTAGAAGACTAAAGATGTGAAAATAAAATAATAAAAAAAAAGTACCAAGAAGCATTTACACTTCCTAGAGTAGAGGTAATCTATTTTTCAAACATAACCAGCATGGATTTTTACCTCAGAGTGAAGCAGAAATTTTTCTCCTCTCCTTCAATATATAATATACTGAAGCAGTCCTGAATATAGACAACTATATTACTAGACTGTTTGAAAACATGTGGTAACCCAGTTATAAGCCTCCCTTGCCCTGTTAATAACCCAAGCTATGAAATGTGAAAAGCTGCCTACAACAGCCATGAAAAATGACTCAAGTGAAATCAGATGAAAACGTATTTTACAAGTGTTTTTTATGGGCAGTCATTCACTCTTTAACAACTTAACAGTAGCGACAAAAAGCCCTTTACAAATACAGATGCTGAAGTACAACCAGTATTAATGACGCCAAGCAGCAGTGGCTGAGCGTCTTCTAGAGTAAAAGGAGCATTCTCTAAATCAGACGCGTTGTGAGTTATTTACGTTGGCACAAAAAGGCAAAACATAAAGTGAAATTATATTTATTATTTCAACAAAACCCACTCCAGTGCACTCTGTCTGCTGCCTAGCCCATTCCACTCTACCCTTGGGAACTTTCACTTTATTTTCAACAAACCACCTTAGAGATTTTCTAACCCATATTCCTTTTAACTTCAACAAAAACATGACTACTCTGGGAACACCACATCCCTTACAACTTTCTCCACTAGAGGCCGTGCATCCTCCTCTTCCCAATTCATGGCCAAGAAGGACTGGCATATTTCTTGCTCTCGAATGGTGCTCCAGTGTCATTCTTCTATCAACCAACATTTGATACTCTTTTTGGTATATGTCAGTGTATCCATTTGTGTTATCTATTATCTACCTGTTAATCACCTCCTTTGCCCAAAACAAGGATTCTTTTTAACCCAATGGGAGACAGTGTGGTATACTGAAAAGTACCTTGGCCTAGGAGTTTAGGAATTGGAATCTATTTAAGATTCTATCATTAACTTGCTATGTTATCTCATAAAAATCATTTAACCTTTCTGGACTTCAGTTTCCTCATCAATCAAATGAAGAAGATGGACTAAAATTCAATAGTGGGGAATGTGAAGCCTTGAGGCCACATGTGGCCCTCTTGGTCCTCAAGTGCAGCCTTTTGACTGAACCCAAACTCCACAGAATTTTGTTCAGTCAACGGGCTGCACTTGAGGACCTAGAGGGCCACATGTGGCCTTGAGGCCACAGGTTCCCCCTCCTTGTACTAGATAATCTCTAAGGTTCCTTCCAGTTCTAACATTCTATGACTTCTCTTTATTTCTTTCTATGACTCCACTTTATCTCTTTTAATACAGTTACCACACTGAGACTTTCCCCTTCACAGTTTTGATGTGTCATGGGTTGGTAAAAGAAATTAAATGACAAGTAGGGGTGAGTTTTGCAGAAGCCACAGACAACACACAAAAGCCAGCAGATGACACAGAAAAAGTTTAGAAACTCAGAAATGCATAAAATATATGTATAGTGTTGTATAATACCGACCAAAATTTTACAATAAGGTACTGTAAACATCCCATAAAAAAAAAATCAGGCTTCTCTGGCACAAAGAGAGGGGTAAAAAAATTTTATGCAGATATTCCAAATCACAGGAGTACCCTGCCCCTCACCCCCACAATGTGGAAGGAATAATTACATTCTTCACACCTCTAAGAGAATAATTTTTCTTGGGCATAGATCTAGTCATGTCACTCTTCTTTCAGAAATCAGTGGCTCCCTATTTATTGCCAACCCACTAAAGTTCAAATATCTTTGCTTTATTGTTCAAGGCTTTTCATAATCTACTACTTGTCCAGCTTTGTGTCATGTAGAGCATGAACTCTATATACCAGTCAAACTATTTTCATTCCCTAGATATATCTGAGTTTTCTGGCCTCCATGATTTTGTTCATGCTATTCCCTATGCCTGAAGTCTTCTCTCTCCCTTCTTTGTATGCTAATTCCTACTCACCCTTTAAAGCTGAATTCAAATACCTTAATGCAGCAAGACAGACCCCTTTTTATATATGCTACCCTAGTTAAAGGAATGTCATTTCAAGTTTTGCTAACATTAACACTAGCCAGAAATATCTACATAGTGTTAATTCTTGGGAAGAAAAAGTCATAATTTGCTATTAAATTAATACTACTGAATGCCAGTACAAAAGTATGGGTGGGTATGGGTGATAACACTATTAGCCCAATTAATAAACTGTCTCTTTTCCCCCCAGGAGAGTAGGATAGAAGAGAAATACTTAAATTACTATTAGTCACATTTTGCTGTACTCACTCTGATAATGTTGGCTTAGTCACAGTTTGTACTTTAGTTTTAAAATGTATCAATAACATGGACATGTGTTATGGCCCAGGCCTACCCAGATGAGCCATATATAAAGAGCTAGTGGCAGTCATTTTTAAAAAATGCACACATAAAATGACCTCTGACTTGTCTTACACAGAATGAACAAAAGAACAGAAACCTTTAGAAAAGAAGTTCTTAACTCTTTTTATGTCATGAACCTCTTTGACAGTCTAGTGAAATCTGTTTTCACAATGTTTTCAATGCATAAAACACACATGATTACAAAAGAACCCAGTTCTACAGAAATAAAGATATAATTTTTTCCCATCAAAGTTTATGGGCCCCCCTAAAAACTGGAAAAGAACACAAAATTATATTAACTACATCCATTAAAGATTAAATGTTTTTTAATTTTGTCAATTTTCCATCAAGTTTGGTCACCCTCACATGCCTAAATCTTTACCTTAAAAAAGTCTGCGTTCTTCAGACTCCTACCACAGGATAAAGAAAACCCAATGAGAGGGCCAATTTCTATTGTACGGACTTCTGGACCTATAAGGGCTTTCATACATACCTGAAACTCTTTCTTGTTCCAAAAGCTTAGTGTAAAGATTGAAAATCTGCTCTTGGACCTTGCACACAGACCGTTTAATCTTTTCCCTGCGAGTTACCATGTATGTGAGATTCCGAACCTAGAATGCAGACAGAACAAAGAATATCAGTAACACTTTACTACAATAGTAACAAGTATCGAGACTTTTTATTTAAGTGGAGAGAAGCAAGATGCCTGCCAGAACAAAAGGGGCGATACTAAAGGTTTTTAATGTTTAAAAGGCATTCTACTCACTCTTTAAAAGCCCTCCTGGGCTGCTGGCACTGATCTCCCCTCATTTCTCTCTGTTCAGGCAGCAGGAATGCTGCTGAGGAGGGGAGCTAGACTGTAGAAAGGGCACTTAGAACACTAAAGAATGTGTGTCCTGCCTCCTGTCACGCCCCAGCCTAGCCTACCACCACATTGGGAAAGACTTCAGATACAGGATAATGGGACCTCTAGGAGGTTAGTACATTTGGACTGCCCTCTAATTGCCAAAGGACTCTCCTTTTTCTCTTTCCTGCCATCTTCAGAGCTCTGTAACAGTTTTGAAGCTAAAATTCCAGCACTGCCACACCTGATGCCTCTACTGTGCACTTAGCCAGCCCCTCCTGACCTGATCATACTGACACAGTTCTAAGGTTAGGGGAGGCTGAGAAGGAACCCAAAGACAAGATGACCCTGTGTAATGCCTGTTGGATTCTTCATTAAAATGCCCCAGGAATCTAAACCAGGCTCCCACCTAAGAGACTTAGAAGTGTGAGACTGCCAGTGTGCTTGTAGGGGGTGCTGAACATCCTCAAGAAATCAGAACACATGGGGATCTTACCTCCAGCTTTGCCAGCAATTTGCCACACAAGACAATCCAGCTCTGTGTGTCCAAGCACTTCAACTTGGACAATGAAGGAGATAATGCTATCTTGTTCCCCTCCTGGTTTTTGTAAGCCACTGAAAAGCACATCAAAGTGCCAAGAGTCTCATGAGAAGCCCCACACACAGCCTCAGGGCTCTGTAGTTGAGTCACAAATCAAATATGATATATAGGTTCACCATCTACCAGTCAGTGTCTGATACCAAATTACAAATCATTGAACTTTCTCAACCTTACAGCACTGTAAGCCCTTGGAATACTCCCCAAACTTTTTAAATCCCTGGCTCTAGGTGTCCTTTAGAGCTACAACCAGAAAAGGAGCAGACTTTATACAAGGCTAGTAACATTCTGTGACTGGAAAAACTGATTCTTTTGGAAAACACTTCATATTTTAACAGATTTACTCTCTAAATTCTGCAAGAAAGTGAAGTATAGACACCGACATTAAAGCTTACAGGGAGAAAAGTCTCAAAGGCATTCCTCTGCTGGAACCCAAGCTCAACCCCCTTAATAAACTTTTACTATCACAGTGGGTACAAGACACAAGGCAATCATGTGCTCCATCCTCTTATTACTTTTTACTTGTGTCCCTACAAGGCTTTTCATATGACTTTGGAAACCACCTTTTTATACTCCTTGACTTAAATGGCAAGAGTAACTCAAAGTAACTCAAAGATCTTGCTATTTGGTCTTACTGCTGCCAATGTAATCTGAATGAAAATCATATTTGTAATGTATAGGCACTTCTCCTACAGTTCATCTAAAATGCTAATGTTGAATCGTTATGCCATGGCCCGTGACCAAAAATCAGACCTTTCTGCCCCTTTATTCTTCTACTTGTAATTCTCTGAACTTGGGCCAAAGAATTTTCAGTTTCAATATCCCATGAGTGAGTCACTAAGAAAAAGAAGATGGCTGTTTCTTATGTTTCAGTCATGGTTATGATTTCCTGATCCACAGCAAATAACCTTCTCATTGACTGTCAGGATCCTAAAAAATAAAATGAATAATAACTTTCTTTCTAACCCTGTCTCTTAAGTTACTTTTAGCGAATCCTCTTAATATACATATATATCTATATATATACACATATATCTGTTTTAATGATATGTGTATATATATATATATATATATATGCACACATACATATGTATGTGTGTGTATATAAAAAGCAAGAAAAATCAGTCTCACAAGTAATGAGTAAGTTATATCACTTAAGTATAACTAGCCTTGACCAAAGGCATGCTCCTTCTGTCATAACTATAATTCTAGCTAAAGCTAGTAATTTAAAATTCTTTTATTTTTAAAAATTCCAATAAATATTAAGAGTCTCAGAAGATAAATGTAAAAGCTTTATAAGCCCTATGAAAGTATATGTGAGATGTGGGAATGAAGTTTAAGAAATAGTAGGAGTCAAAGCCTTTTTAGGAAGAGAAGCAAAAATGCAAATGAGATCAGAAGATACCTTTGCCTAAAAAAGAAAATATATAAACAAGTTCACTGACTTCTGAGGAGCTGTAAGTTACCACATTTAAATCCTGTGTGTAAGTTAGTGAGATCCTATGTATGTAACTATGTTCCTTGAAATTGTCATTGTAAATGGTAGATACGGAGAAAACAGATGACCAGAATCCTTATCCAGAATTTTTCATTTGTGTCAATTTTCAATATCCAGTCTCCTCTTCTCCCCCATCACCAAATGAGAAGACCACAGCTGCTAAATGTGAAGTTGCAATAAATCTTCCCTCTCTTTTCTTCCCATGCTTGCCCTGTGATAAGCCAGACTGCAGAAAGTGGTCAGAAGAGAAAGGCCTAGGTAATTTTCAAGAATAACAGTCAGCCTCTGAATGCATTTAATGTGCCTCAACCTAACATTTGCCCTAAGCTTTACTACAATCATCCATCAAAATCTTCAGAAACTCAGCAAGAAAATTCTTTGTATTCCCAAACATTAAGTTGCAATCTCACATCTCTGTTCCTTTGCTCAGCTTGTTCTCTATGTCTAGAATTTCCTCTTTTCCTCACATCTCACTCTTCTTCATCCTTTAAACCCCAAACCAAATGCTACCTCCTCCAAGAAGCTTCCCCAACCAATAACTTTACTCTTCAGATATTACATAAACTTTAGTTACATAAAATGTTACATAAAATTTCATAACTCGAATGCACTCATGTTCCCTCATAATTATGTGTGATGTAGTACTGCTCTGTTAATATTTTATCCCTCTTCTAAACTATAAACTTCTTGTGGCAGAAATTGTGTCTCAAATCTCAACTTTTTATCTCCTTCCCAACCCCTACCAGTACCTAGAATGGTACTGTGCATAGTATAGGAAATTAAATTTTTGCTTATGTTGTTGTGGAGAGTGTCTTAGCTTTTTTCCTTTCCACAGGACCATTTTTTATGACCAATCAGCATTTACCCAGGATCCTATCTGAGCTGTGCTGAATCTTCGGCTTCATTTTGTCCCACTTAAACCAACTCTTGATTTACTTGTCTTGCCCTAACTCTCTCCTTGACCTATTCATCTTTTCATCCCTCCCTCTAATGTACCTACAACCCCCCCATTCCCCTTCTTTCTCCTCATATATGAATGTCATCAATAAACTAGAATGGAGAACAGTATGTAGGAAGGCGCATGCTCTTCTGTTCCTCCATCATAAATGTCAGACTCTCACAGAGGTTAACTAGCAACCCCTTAGGAGAGCTCCAGCTTGCCATACTATTGGCCCCTCAGTCAGCAACCTTGGAAACCAACAGGCTCAAGTGTTGGGTGAGTCTGATGGGAAAGCATCACCATGCCTGACCCAATATAAACTTGCTGAATTAAGTTTTCTGGGTCTGCAGACATCAGACCTGGGGAAAAGATGTCTATGAGCAGGAAATAAGAATCATCAAATGGTGAAATGGCATCTTTGGTATATGACAGATCCAAAAAAAGTATTCAGATGCTTACTCACCACTCATGGCGTGAAAACCATAAAACATGTCTTCCTACTTAATGTATATGCCTAATATTTATGTATCTTTAAAAAGAATTAGACCATTCTGTAGGTCATTATTATTGTGAAACATAGCTAACAGGCTTCCATGTTGCTACATAATGTGTAACTGAACAGGGAAGGAAGAAACAATTACAAAATGAAACACAGTCCTGTTTATGTTTGTGTTGTGAAAGATAATCATTTGTTATGTTAATCAATACCCTATGCACATATCCAGAGGTAGAGTATTTGTCTGAGCCGGGGTATATGCTGTGAGATGCTTTGTGTGACAATCAAATCAAGCCAGGGAATTTAAACACATTTTCATTTAGTTCTGGCCACTATTAAACACAGAACATCACCTAACTTAAAAGAACCCTGATGATACGCCTTCCTTATGAATTACTCTGCTTTCCCCTGTCTTTAGGCAGAGATATATCCTGTTTGTAATAACCAAGGACATATGTGACTTGGATCGTCAGTGCTTGACTTTCAGATTTCCAAAAGCCCCCATTCTAATCTGCCCTGGGACTGATTTTTAAAAGCCCTGTTGTTGTCATTATTTTTTTTTCATTCTGATCCATTTATGTAAAACTGTGACCCTAAAGTCCCTAAAATCCCTTAGGATCTTTAATCCAGTAAGTATGTAAACCACCAAAAAAGTAAATATGAGCTCTACTCTCATTGTTGTCCTTATTTGTTGGTGATCATTGGTATCATTCCACTTTAAAAAGTAACAATGAAGACTCCAAAAGATGGTGTTTAGAATTTAATCATATATGAATGTTAACCTGCTGAATAACTCAGGAACAGGAAGAAGTCAATACACCACAAGCATTTTCTGTAATTTTATTTTGTGGTGATTGTAAGACAAATACAAGCCAAACATCAGAGTTCTCACCTCCTTCTCCTCCCAGGGACTAGCTGACCCAGTGAATGGCTCATGTTCCCAATTCACAGCATGTGTGGTCCTGGTCTGGTGGCTTACCATCCAGGTTCCCATCTCTTATGCTAAAATCCCTTCCTTATCTCTTGAGAACGCGCCAGAAAGGCATGTATGTTGCTTGAGAGGGCCAGGGCCTTCTCTCCACCTGCTCCCAGGGGGTGCAGGTGAATTCTGATGCTGTACAAACACTTGCTTCCTTTTCCCCTCCACTGGCCTAGGGGTCACCTGTGCTGACTCAGAGGCCCTAAGTGACAGGTGCATCCAAGCAGACAAGAATTGTTCCCATGCTTAGAGGCTCACTGGTGAACCCACCCCACCCCCAGGGTCATCACTGATGTCACAGTGGTTCCCTAACAAGTCAAAGGTATTTTGAGACTAGACCCTCACTTTGGGGGCTCACTACCTCTACAATTCATTCTAATTCTTTGGTCACCTTTTTTTTTCTCAAAGCACAGTCCTTTCCAATGCCTGACTCTCCCAAGTACCCCAGTCACTCCTGAACGGCAGGACGTCAGCTGTTCAGAGACAAGCATTAAAAAAGTGGGTTAGTCCCTTTCAGTTGAGGCTGCTTTAGGCTGCAATGTGCTCAGCCTGGCTATCCCATGTATTCATGAACTCCTGGGGTCCTGAGAGAGCTTCCTTAATTAGAGCACCTATCTAAGAACCTAGGGGAACCAGCAGGGAGACAGAAACCCTGGGGAGAAGAGAACCTACCGTCGTGATTCTACACAGCACGGAGGGAGGGCTAGGCCATTACTGAGACTCAGACAGGAGCACAGCCAGGGGCAAACCCCAAAGCTGCCCTCTGCTCTAGGAGGGGTGATAGTAGCAGGTGAGAGGCTAGCTGCTATGTGTTGCATTCAAACATCCACGCATGCAGTGTGCGAATCCTGTTTATAATGACACTAAGCATTAAGGGGGTTCTCCTTAGCTCCGCCACTCGATTACTCACAAGCCTATGGGCTACTATTTCCTTTCTCGTCTAAAGACTCAAGGGTAGCTTGGCACCTCATTGCCATGGAAGTCTCTACATTCTCTCCCCTCCTTCCTCCCCCCAGCAGCCAAGAAGTGGAGTTGGTCACAACATGGGAAAGAACATATGCGTGCCCTTTGACAGCCCTGTGGCTGTGTCCAGACACTCCCCTAGCTGAACAAGTGACCCTTTTTTCCTAACCTTGCTCCTGATCAGTTAACTCCACTCTGGGGCTCCAACTTAAGCTGGGACTAACTCTTGAGAAAAGCTCTGAACAAGACCCCTGATCATTCCTCTGGGGCCGTCTGAGCTCTCTGAAAAGGGGAAGAAGAGTCACCCCCTACGGACCTTGCAGAGGGAGAAGAAAGGTTTAAGTGGAGGACAGTTAGCAAAGATTTTGAGAGACGCAGAGGCCACTACTCTCCCTCTATGGCAATCTTGAAACAAATACAGAGTTTACCAGCTCACAATTTGTTTTAACCAACCGAAACCCCCCGCTGCAAAATGGATGCAGGTGTGAAAAGAAATGAAACTAGCTTGCTCTCTTTGCAAGGGGACAACTCTTTGCAAGTCGTCTTCACTAGGGCATTCATTCTAAGGTGTCAGTGTCAATTATTACCCTCTCCAAGTCTTGCCGGAGATGAGTGAAAAGCTGCAGCCTCCGAAACAAGACGTCCTGCTCCCGCTTCGCCAGATTGTCCTCTTCATCCTTCTTGGGGGTGATGAGGGGTTTGTTGAAGTTCACCTTCCTCTTTAATTTCCAGTACTGGTACAGGAAGTCTACCACCTCCTCCGGCAGCCGCACGGCCCGGGCTACATCCAGCAGGTTGACGAAGGTGTAGAATTCGTCCTCCAGCTGCTGCAGCTTCTGTTTGCGGAGGCTGACACGGTGCGCCTCGGCCTGATTCTGCTCCAGGCTGTCGAAGGGCTCCAGGTGCCCCAGCGGGGAGCCGGCCTGGGCCCCGTTCTCCGGGGGTGGAGGGGCGCTCTCGCCCAGGTTCTCCTCCTCCGACTTCTTGCTGGAGCTATGCTTTGGGCAGTATGACTTGAACTTGACTTCATCATTCTCAGCTAAGATGGTCTTCATCTCGAGGCCACGGTCAAAAGCGCAGGTCACATGGAAGGCGGTGCGGCAGTTCTTCACGGAGCACTGGGAGAGAAAGAAGGGGACAGAGGAAAACAAAACATTATTGAACTAGCAGCTCCTGGGCACCCAGGCACGCCGGGCACTGAGGGAGCACCAGCCTGGCTCTGCCTTCCAGTGCGCAGCCACTCTGCTCCTGGAAAGCTGGGTGCAAAAGGGGTTGGGGGAGACTAAATCACAGTCTGGCTAAATGCAGGAAGGGAGCCTGCTGGATAAAAGGACCTCCTGGGGGCTCTTTCTGTAGACGAAACTTCCATTTCTCAGGAAAATCTTCACATTCGACTTTTGGGCTTCCCTTAAATTAATGTCATGTCTAGGACAGGACCTCCAGAAACTGACATTAACATAAACCTGGATGGTACAATTGATAATTGATAAAGATGACGAGGAGGAGGAGAGTTAACATTTCCGTAGCATGTACCAGGACTTCTATGTACCAGGGACTTCTCTAAGTGCTTTAACAAATACTATCCCACTGGATCCTCAAAACAACCCTGGGAGGTAGGTGCTATTCCCTATCTTACAAATGAAGAAACTGAGATTAGGAGACTGCCCAGGGTCATGGCTAATATGTGTCTAAGGTCACAATGGAACTTCCTGACTCTAGGCTGAGGACTCTATCCACTGGATTACCTAGCTGAAAACAGCAGATAGCACACTTGCATACTTTTTCAGGGTTGTATTGTAGTTTTAGATATGTTTATGTTCATGTATATTCTCCCAGGGAAGGACAAGTACTTGTTTGGGGTCTGAAGGGAATAAGAAGCTTCATCCCAACTTTCTAAATCTGGGTAGGCTTCCTATAATGTAGTAGAATCTAAGGCTGGTGGCATGCAAGACATATATCCTTCCAGAATTAAAAGAGCAGAGAAAGGGTTGGGTCAGAAGCTGGGAAATGAGATCCAGGGGACTGTGAGAGAAAGACTGCCTATATAACAAAGGTTAACAAGTAATAAAAATAATTGATATTAATATAGAACTTGAAAAATCTATAAAGCACTTTTTATATACATTATCTCACCAGATAAAACAATTCTATGATCTAAGTGCATCCCATTTTGCAAATTAGTTCTTAGAAAAACGATGTGACCTGGCCAAGACCATACATACAGCTAGTAAGAACCTGGATTGTCCAAACTCCAAAGCTAGTATTCTCTGCCCGCCAAAGAAAAGAGATGATTATAGATAAGGGACAAACTGGCCAATGTCCTCAACTTCTGGACCAGGGAGAGTGAAGCATTCAGAATGCTTCGAGGATGCCAAAGGAGGACTTTAGGCATGAGGGTAACATGGAAGACCATTTTGGCAGCAGCATTCTGAATCAGATAGTTTAAAGCAACACTCCTCCTCCAAGGGGCACTGCTGAGAATTCACTGGCTATCCATGGCAGTGAGGTCAGCCCTCTGGCTGGGCATGATCAAGCCATGCTTTAGCATTCCTGCTAAAACTAAAAAACAAAAACACCCCCCTTCTCCCCTTCCACCTTGGTATCTTACTCAGGCCTACAACTGAGTGCTTTCTGGTATAGGTAGTAATCAAGAAGAGAAATAATTAGTAGGAGAGAAATGATTTAGTTTCTTCCCAGTTCAATCCTGATGGAGAGAAAATCCTTTCTAAAGAGGAAAAAATCCCTGGAAGAAGATCCCTTGTGGTGACTGTAGCCGGTCCCTTAAAAGCAATACTGTATATTATGTGAGGCCACATTATCCCTAGAGCCTGCCAGGCCCATGGGGAAAAGAACAGGATCCAATGGCCCCGGGCCAGAAGAAAGCCTTAATTAAACTCATTCACAGATCCTGAATTGCATCACCACACACAGCAATGCTTAGAGTTAGGTACTTCCTCTGGTACCACCTCCCCCCCGCCCCCCTTCCCCAACCCCGCTCCAACATTTTAATGTTTAGGAAGTGATTCAAACCCAGTCATGATTCCTATGGTGACTACAATGTTTCTTTCCTTTTCCCAGGAGAAAGGGAGCAGAAATTCTTCCTTGGCTACCCCCCATTCACAAGGAGCTGAAGCAGGTGTCCTAAAATAAATCTGTAACTTTCTCTACGAATAATCTCAGTTCCAAGAAATGGGCTGAATCAGCTTCAATGGAAGCATTCACACACCTAGCCAAGCCAGCATCATTAAAAAAGTTTTAAAAAAAAAGTGCCCCTTCCCACTTAGAGCTCCGCCAAACAAGAAATGAAAGTGGAAACAAAGGGATCTGGCATTTATCTATGTCTGATTTAAACTATGCACCAAAGTGCTCTGACCTTCAAGAAAAACTGAACTGCCACAGGGTATTTATAGAGGACTCTGTAAAGAAACCAAAGAGCTTTCCCTGGGGTTTTCCTGCTCGAGTTGACTCAGCATCCAGATGTCACATAAATGCGCAGCACAGATTTCCCAGCTGCAAATGTTTCAGAGATAAACTTTTTAATAAAATCAATCTAATGTGAAAGGATATGGAAAACCATCAAACCTTCTTTCCCTCTCTTATCCTCCAAATTAATGTGCTCCCCACTTTCCCCTCAGCCCCCAGGGGGGAATAGGAAGGGAAAGAACTCAATAGGAACAACAACTCCCCCCCCCAAAAAAAGCATCAGATCTTCTCTATTTGGAAGAGAAATCATGAGGAAAAAATCATAAAACTATCTCCTCTAAGTTAAAGTTATAGACTAAGGAATGATGTGCCGAGAGGAGAGGAAAAGAACTCTCAGAAGGAAATCTGCTGATTTCTAGAAAATATCCTTTCTTTTCCTTAGTTTACTACTGCCTCTCCCCTACCCCTCCAGGCATAATTAAATACATGCTCACATACAGACATGCATATACACGAACATTTACTTACATACATATAAGCATGTATACTTAACTAATTTATACACAGGACTGATGACTTTAAATATGGCAAATGTCTAAAGTCCACTTCTGGACTTCATCTCTTTTCTACTCCCCCGTAGATCTACATTACTGTCTAAAGTCAGACTCTTATCTTTTTTTTCCTTAACGATTTGCACAGCATCTCCTAATTGAAAGAAACCTCAGAGGCCTTCTAGCCCAACCATACCTTAACAAAGCCCTCTACAACAAGCCAACAAATGAACACTCAGTCTTCAGTGATGGGACCTCCAGTGATGGAAAACACATCTTGAGTCAGTCCATGAAACTTGGATGGTCTTAGTTGTTAGAAAGATTTTCCTTATATTAAATTTCCTTATATTAAATATAAATATTGAAAATAAATATTAAATATAAATCTGCCTATGAAATTTCCACCTGCTCCTAGTTCTGTCCTCAAGGACCAAGCACAGCTAGGCCAGCTCACAGGCCAACCCTTCAAATACTTGAAGCTGGCTTTCAAACCTTTTCCTCTCCCTCTCCCCACTACCTTCCTATCTCCAAGCTAATATCCTCACTTCCTTCAACCAACCCTCAATGTTATGTATGCATCATCTAAGAATCAAGCCTCAATAAATGGAAAAGATCTGTTGACAGAAACATTTAGTAGCCAGCCCCCTTTCCAAAAAAGGTGCATTTATTACATAGAATCACCTTTCTTAAAAATCTAGACTGTGTTTTGAGGCAAGGAATCCATTCTGTTCTTACAGCTTATTTACTTTGCCACTGTTAAAGAAGTCAGAACTACAATGACAGAGAAATAATGACACTTTTACCTTCAAGAAGCTGTCACCTTCTAAAAGTACTTTCTTTGACTAAGGGGCAACATATGTCAATGCGTCAAGGCTTCCTCATTTCAGCAGTGCAGTGTGGGAGCTCACTTCGACATCTAAGAGAGCAATTTAAAGGCTTACGAGTTGCTTGAGGCCCAGAAGCTCAACAATTTGCTCAGGGGACCACAGCAAGTGTCAGGGATAAGGTTCGAACCCAGGTCTTGCCAAATCCCTATTGACTCCACTCTGCCATGCTGCCTCTCCTTCTGGGACACATTAAAACCAGAAAAAGTCTATCTGTAGCTCTGTTTGTGTATAGCGACACCACCAGATAATGAATTGGATTCTATATTTTTGTTGCGGAGCACCTGGGTTCAAATTCCAGCACTGTATGACCTAATCATTTTTCATCTAAATGAATCTCCATTTCCTCATCCATAGATTAAGGAGTCAGACAAACTACTTGCTAAGATCCTTTCCAGATGGAAATCTAGTATCCTACTGATTTATTCAAGTTGCAAACCGATCATTTATTTCCCACAATAAAATTAGCCACTGAGAGACCTTAAATGAATGGCTGATTATTTTACCAAATAAGTGATTATTAAATCATGACAGTGAGGTTTCCTGGAAGGAATAATTCCCAGTAGAAATCTATTAATTTCCTGGAATGATTTGGGACAAACTGAAAAACAAATGATAAGTCATCTCAATTCCCACTCCCCCATGTCCCCAGGCCAAGATCATTCTGCATCCTGATTTACTAATGTATGTATGTTGATGGCAGAATTTCTTCCTGACAATGGTTGCAGCTCTCCTAGTTTTTATGGCACCATTAGGAGACAGATGTTCAGAACTATGCTCCAGCACCGGCCCAAGCATCTTCTGTACCACCCAAACCTGTGCCATAAACTCAGTGGGTGCTCAGGCAACCTTGGCTGATGATGAAGGCATTTCTGCTTTACACCAAAAGTAAAACCAGCCATGTGCTAGGCTGTTTCCAAAGAAGCAGACACACATCCATCTTCACAGCCCTTAGAAAGCCCAAAATCTTGAGTTAGAGCCTAGACTGTAGCCGCAGTCACACTGCTGGAACTAATGAGCCGAAGGGTGAGCTCTACCCCAAGGAATGTGCCTGTAAGACATGTGTTGCCAGGACTGGATTCTATGGGAAACCTGGCTGCGGTGCAAGGGACAGAAAGTCACGTACTGGGCTGACTTGGAAATTATCCTCAGTGTAACAGCTCAATCACTGGTTATGATCATATTATGCTATTACCTACCAACAGAGGATAGAATGTAAATTTCTTAAAGGCAAAACCTTTTTTTTTTTTAAATTTTGTCTCTATGTCCCCAGCACCTAGTACAGCGCCTTGTAAGTGGTAGGTGCTTAATAAATATACTTGTTGGATTAAACTGGATTAGAAATTATGTGCTCAAATTGAATTTATGGCTTCAGTTTCCAGATTCCAGAGTCTTGTCATTGTGAATTCCTCGGGGCTACAGTTTGGGAGCTCTTAAACATTTATATAACATGAACATGGATAATAATGGGAATTAATCTACCTCAGAGATATTGTAAGGAAAGATAGTATGCAGAGAACTTCAGGCCCCCTCTGGCAATGTAACATCTGAAAGTATTACTATCATCAAAACAGTAAGTAAGCGGACTTAAGCTGCCGGCCCTCCCAGGGCCAGTGATGCTAAGTGCCCTTGAAGGACAGAACCGACGCCATCCAAGATCCTGACTCAGGAGATGGAAGCCGTTTGGTGATTCTGAGTACTAAAGAGGTACCCACTGGATGACACTGGATGGTTCTACCCACACCATGTCAGATTATCCTCATTCCTGGAGAACCTTAGAGTGACTGACAGTATCTACTGTTTCCCAGATTCCAGTCAAACTTCAGTGCTACCTTTATTCCAAAGCCAAATACCAGTGAGTTCAAAATTATCTGCTTTTCAGGCTACTCTGGTTCCTTCCCTTCACAGATATAGTTGAGGGTTGACGGAACCAGCCAATAGAATCTGAGGCTGTCTCCTAACTTTGGAGGGATGGCAGCCAAATTTCTTGTAAGAGGAACTGGCCAACTGCCCAAAGGGCTAGACTTTTTACAGAGAAGCCACAGGAAGTACATATTTAAAAGAATAATCTACCAGGGGTGGGGAACCTGTGGCCTAGAGGCCCTGGTGGCCACAGGCTCCCCACCCCTGATTAGCCTTTCTCCTTCCAGTCAGTCAACATTTACTAAGCAACTACTATGATCAGACACTGCACTAGCTAAGTGCATTACCTAGTAGTCTCTTCACGTAAGCCAGAGCTTTCATCTGGGCCTACTTTAAGCTGGTGTAGCTGGAAGGGGTGTTGTATTTGTAACAAGAGTGATTTTACCACTTACTACCTTGTTCCCTTGGATATTATCTAGTCCTGTTTCCTCATCTATAAAATAAAGGGGCTGGTCTCAATCACCTCTAATATCCTTTCCTGCTCTAAATTTGTGATCAGTCCTCATGAGAAAGTCATAGAGGTTATGAGGCTGACTTGAAATCAATTTTAGGAGGTTCAATTCCTCCCTTTCTTGTATTTAAGATTTTTTTTTGAGGGCAATGGGGGTTAAGCAACTTGACCAAGGTCACGTGGCTAGTTAAGTGTTAAGTGTCTGAGGTCACATTTGAACTCAGGTCCTCCTTACTCCAAGGTCAGTGCTCTATTCACTGAGCCACCTAGCCGCCCCTGTATTTAAGATTTTACAAATACTGGCAGTTTGAATGCATGGTAAGGTGGCAGACAACCAAAAAGTCATTCAATATTAGTAGTAGTTAATTCTACAGTTGATACTCACATACCCTCCTTCTCTTCATAATAATTCTAGCCCTGCAAGAGGGTAGACTACACAAACTAGGCCCAGAGTCACAGAGACATGAAGTGAGGACCAAACACACACATAAAATACATGTGCCACGTCTAGGCCACTACACCAGTGGCATTTTCTTCTTCATGACATTTCTTAGCTCATGCAGACAGGTAAAGGAAGAAGTCATTTGCCAATAGCTAACTACCTGTATAGAGGCCCCAATCTTCTCATTGCAGAGACTGCACACCAGTGCCCACCGACTGCTGGGGATGTGAGACACTTTCGTGATGGGCTCCATCTTCTCTGGGCTGCCAATACTCACCTAAAGGCAAGATGGGAGAGGAAAGGGGCATGGACACAAGGGCACATGTGTTAAAGGTGACAAAGTGCTTCCCTCGGTCCTCACAACCACCCTGTGAAGTGCTCAGAGTGAAGATTCTGATCATGGATGTCAGACTGTGGCTGCAAAGAGTACACGGAATCTCAAAGACATCCCTTTTCCTCCGACCTACCATCTACGTCCAGTGAGTAAGCAGCACCCAATTTCACCATAGCATCTTTGCTCCTACTTGGCCCCAAGTTACATCATGCCAAATACCTGGATAAAATCTGAATAATCCAAACATTGAGATGTTTTGTCAACATGAAGGCAAACATCCAGATATTTTGAAATACCCAGCTGTATTTTTCCAGTATTCACCTGGATGTCTGATGTCACAATGGTGCACTACTTATGATCACATATAAAATAGAGACCATGCCATCAATTAATTCCCCAACCACACAAGAGAGGGCAGAGAGGGCTACTGACTGAAGAACTATTTATGAATGTTTCCAAAACTTTTCTAGGAATGAGACATGACTATAAACTACATTTGTTGAGTCTAATATGTGTCTCATCAATTAAATTAATTTCCATGATTTTATTCAACAAATATCTGTCAGACATCTGCTGGGGACAAAGCATTGTGCCAGGCACTGTAGGAAATACAAAACACTCTGAGGCAGGGGTTTTCTAAACTTCTGTGTCATGGAACCCCTCAAGCTGGTTGCTGAAATCTATAAACCCCTTCTGAGAATCTCATTTATAAATGCATAAAGTAAACACACAAATTCTCAAAGGAAACCAATTATACTTACCCTCAGGTGAAACCAGTTATAAACCAATGAAACAAACTTACAAAAAAAAATTTTTTTTTAAAGAACTCCATGGACCCCAGATTAAGAATCCCAGGTGTGAGGCATAGTCATTGTCCTCTGTATGGGTCAAACAGAATCCCCACTTAAGCCAAACTGATCTCTTTGGTGCAACTAAGATGAAAAATCATTTCCCTTTTTCAGCATCATTTTCCATCCTGCCCCTAAGCTTTCCTTCAATCAAATTCCTGCACACCCCCAAATAAATAGTCCTCAGAAATCTAAGCCACAGAGGCCAGATTCAAATTCAGCATATTAAATTATCCCAGGTTCAGTGCCTGAAATCAACTAAGTCAGACCTGAGGAAAAAAAAGACTAGACTCGAGGTATAAAAAAATGTAAATAAAGTCACAAGGCAGGTCCTGTTCAGCCCTGGCACAGTATGTCCCTGGGCTGCTGTTACTTACAGGAATCAGCTGCTATGACAAGATAAAATGTGAAAGAAGAAGAACAAAGTTCTACACAGGAAGGAAGGGAGGAAGGAAGGAGGGAAGGAAGGAAGGAAAGAAGGAAGGGAGGAAGGAAGGAAGGAAGGGAAGGAGGGAGGGAGGAATGAAGGAAAGAAGAAAGGGAGGGAGAGAGGGAAGGAGGAAGGAAGGAGGGAGAGAAGGAAGGAAGGGAGGAAGAAGGGAGGGAGGGAAGGAAGGAAGGAAGGAAGGAAGGAAGGAAAGAAGGAAGGAAGGAAGGGAAGGAGGGAGGGAGGGAGAGAGGAAGGAAAAGAAAAAGAGACAAAAAAGAAACCAAGATGAGATGTCTCTGCATCCATTTACAAGACTACTCAGGCTTCTGAACAGGACAACTCTCTTCTGGGAGCTGAGACAGCTCTCTATCACGACCTCTTGACAAGCAGGATTTCCACACACCCTGCCTACCTCTGGTATCCACAGAGCACAGCTGACATGGACCCACTTGGTTCCACTGCGTGTTGGCTTCATGGCTCCACCTTTCTTCGGACACAGCAGACATTTTGGTTGCACCCCCAGAGCACACGTCCGGCACAGCCAGCTGCCTTCAGGCACCTTCAGGATTCCGTAACATGCCTGCATTCCCCCACACCATCCCCAAAGAGAAAAGCAAAGAAGTAGCAAGTGTGATCTTTCTTTTTCCATTGCTCCTACTAATTTAGAGGACACTTGGGAGGCATTTAAGAGTAACTATCCTAAACAAACACCATTCTCAACATTTTCACTTTCTTCTTTAGGGAAAACACACTGTTACACCTCAAGTTTTGGGTTGTTATTTTTTTTTGCTTTTTGGAGGGCAATTGGGGACTTGCCCAAGGTCACATGGCTAGTAAGTGTTAAGTGTCTGAGGCTGGATTTGAACTCAGGTCCTCCTGACTCCAGGGCCAGTACTCTATTCACTGAGCCACTGAGCCACCCCATACACTTCAAGTTTTTAAGAAAAAGATGTATCCAAGGAAAGCAATTGGAAAAAAGGAGCAAGTAGCCTAAAACCAGCCATGGCAAACTCCATTAATCAAACTGGAATGTGGCCAGGAGTAGGAAGAGACTCTTTTTTCCATCCTCTTGGGTAAAAGGGTATCACAACTTAACAATGTCACCATTCAGCATATAGCAAAAGCTCAAAAGGTCCAAGACAGAGGGAAAGGCCACATCCATATAAAAATATTTAGAGAAGGACATTTTTTGTTGTAGCAAAGAATTGTAAACAAAGTGAGTGCCCACCAGTTGGAGAATGGTTTGGTAAAGATTGTGGTAAAGAAAGAGAATGGAATGTTATTGTGCCATAGGAAATGATGAAAGAGAGATTCAGAGATACCTGGAACACCTGTCTCCCGATGCAAAGAGAAGGGAGCAAAACCAGAGCAATGGTTACAATAACTATTGCTTATGTAAGGACTACAACACTGGAAAGAAAAACAATTTCTTTGCAAGACTTAAGAACAATGATCAATGCAATGACCAGTCACAAATCCTGAAGACCAATACCGAAGCATACAATCCACTTCCTGACAGGTGATGATGGACCAGAGGTGCAGAATGACACACATACCTCTGCAAGCACAGCCAACATTTTTAAAAGGGAGGGATTAAGTATGGGGCTTTTTGTGGGGCAACGGAGGCACAGCACTACCCCCCAGCACTACCCACAGCACTACCACAGTCATACCCCCCAAAAGAGAAAATCTTAAAACACAAAAATACACAGAAGAGCGTACCTCAGAAGGGGACACAGACAAGCAGCAGCAGTTCTACTAAGTTAAATTTTAATATGTACTTTGTATTTAATATATACTTTAAAATATATTTTATACTTTTTAACATATACTTTTAAAAAAAGCTGTAGGTAATAGGTATGTGGTTTCATGTGCATTCCTTTTTGTATGCAGATGTTCACATCTATTGATGTTAGCTAAGTTCATGATGAAAAAAAGAAAGAAAGAAACAGGATGTCATAAGGTCTTCATTTTTCCCTTTGAACGCCAGGCCCTCCTCAGTAAGTAGAGCCTGCCTCTAGGTGTAGGGTATCTTTCCTAAACACTGCACTTTCAGATGGGGAGAAGGATAGAAGAGTTAGCAAGGACCAGGACTGGGATGGGCTATTCCGGGGCTTAGACAGCCCCATGCTGACAAAACATTTGGCAACAGAACTCACAGTATTCTCTAAGCTCAAGATGGGAAAGATAACCTTCCCTGCTGTTTTACTAGCCAGGGTACCAAGGGAGAGCTGTTTGTTAAACATTAACCAGCACGCTCCTGTATATACAGACACTGCATTTTAGCTGAAGGCACCTTGTATACCTGGCTGGAATCACTCCTTTCTCATGGGCCCCTGTGAATCTTTAGCTTCTTCTCTAATACCATAAGAAGAATTTACTGATCCCTTTAATAACTAACCTCTCCTTCCTCCTCAATCAAGACCACGTGTGGCCCTCTAGGTCTTCCGGTGCAGCTCTTTGACCGAATCCAAACTTCACAGAACAAACCCCTGTACCTAGACTCACACACATCTGTTTAAATGGTCTATGCCTCCAATAGAATGTAAGTTCCTTAAGGGCAGGAACTATATGTTTTGAAAAAATTTTGGGGAAGCTAGATGGCACAGTGAATAGAGCAAACTGACCCTAGAGTGAGGAGGACCTGAGTTCAAATTTGACCTCGGACACTTGACACACTGGCTACGTGACCTTGGACAAGTCACTTAACCCCAATTCTCCCCTCCCAAAAAAGAAAAAAAATTTCTACACCTACAGCTTATCATGGTGCCTGGCACACATTAGGCACTTAACAAACACTTTCTGGTTTGGATCAGATCTAAAAGGAGCCTCAGTAACCATACATCATCAGTCCTAAACTGCCACAAGGGGATCCAAAAAGGGAGAACCTGCAGACAAGGAGAAAATATGAGCTCTCTTCCTGAGATTCAAAAACAAATGAGTAATGAACAAGGCATTAAAAAAATTACAGAAACTGCAGATATCAAAGGCTACATTAATAAAGACTGTGGTGAAGGGATAAAGGCCAGGCCAAAATAAAACACATGGCACTGGGGAGAAAAGACCGTGAGACTCTTCAGGGTCTTCAATGACAGTTTAATTGGAACTTTAGCCAGAAACTATGTCAGGAGTGACAGTGACACAGATCCAGGTCTTTGGAAGAAAAACAAACAGCCATGATAACATCTGAAGAGCTCAGCTGTGAAAAAGGAACCACAGAGGCGGTGATGAGATGTGCTCAAGGCAAAGGAGAAGGCAATCTGGGCTCAGACCAGGATGGCAGAGGCCACGGCACCAGGCCTGTGGGGCCTGAGGAGCCTAGGGGGAAAGGTCAGACCAACTGAAAGGCAAGGAAAAAAGTTCAAGGTGACGAGTACCAGAAATAAGGGCAGACTGAAGAGCCAGGTGGACAATCACGTTTCAAGAGATGACTTCTTACCTGAAAAGCACTTCTGAGACTCTTAAAAATAAATTAGATAAAAAGCACATCAGAGGGTCAGGGCACAAAGGCCTTGACAAAAATATGTCTGTGAGGAAACAACAACCACAGCCCACTACGTCTGAATGTGGGCCTTGGGGTCTGAATCTCAGCTTTCCTACTCTGCTGTTTGTGTGACCTTGAGGAGCCAATAAATCAATGAGCCAACTGACAAACCTTTATTATGTCTACGATTTGCCAGGCCCAGCACTGGCTGACGGGAGCAAACAGACAGATTAGATAGATAAAGAGATGATTGATGGATTGATGATAGATTATAGCCAGATGGATAAAGAAGAGGGATAATAAGATAAATTATTGATAGGATAGATAGGCAGGTGACAGGTAGGTAGACATAGAGATCTGTATCTACACATACACATGCAGATTGACCTCAGACACTTGGCACACTGGCTGCGTGACCTTGGACAAGTCACTTAACAGTGTAAAGATACATACGTGTGTGTATTTGTATGATGTATGTGAATACATAAACACACACACACACACACACACATATACACAAAGAATGAAACAATCCATACTCACAAGGGAGTTACGTCCTAACAGGGAAGACAAGTCTAATATAAATATATACAAGATAAATGCCAAAAGAGAAAACACAAACACATATAAAGTAGCCAACTATGGGGCAGCTTGGGGGAGAGCTTCTAGCGGGGGGAGTCAGGAAAAGCGCCAGATCTAAATCTGTGCAGGAGCTCCCTTCTGAAGGAAGACAGATTCCGTGAAGCACGGGTGAATAGGGAAAGCATTCCAGGTGCCAGGGACAGGGGCATGAGACAGAGTAGAAAGTAAAGAATGAGAAAAGGGCCTGTCTGGGCCACAGAACGGGGGCATGGAGGGGAGGGAAGTCCAGTGAGACCAGGAGAGAGGCTGAACCACACTCTCTTCCCTTGACTTGGCTTCTAGGCCAGATTCTGCCACCAATTAGCTGTGTAAACTCAGGCAAACTCAAATTCCTCACTGTAAAATGGGAGTCACAATTATTGTGCTACCCATCTCCTAGGCTTCTTGGAATACTACTGAGATCACGTACAGAGGAGCATCCTGCTGAGTACAGAACACTAACACAGGGCAGTGGGAAAAACGTCAGAGGCCTTGGCTTTGAAACATGGTTCTCCCACTTACTACCCATTTGGCCCTGGCTAAGCTGCTTTCCCAATTTCGGCCTAAGGGGGTTTGACTAAACCTTCTGGGGTCCTGTTCTGGCTCTAAAATCAATCTGTTCCACTATGCGAACCTCAGGAGCTGGGAAAGAGTCACAAAACTAAGACTTAGCCAAGAAATTAGAGACGGAAGGGATTTTGGAGATCATCGAGCCCAACTCCCTTGTTTTACAGGTGAGAAAACTGAGGCCCAGTGGGAGTAAAGTGACTTGCCCAGGGTCACTCAGATAGTCCCCAAAGCAAGGATGTTAGCTTTTAATGGCAAATCTAAACTTCTTTCTCTCTGTGCCATGCTGCCTTACATTTCTCTAAGGTTGTATGGTTCTCAAAGCACTCAACACTTCAGATCCAGTAGTTAATAAAAGCCTTAGCTTACTCATCTTACAGAGCAGGAGACTGAAGCTGAGAGAGGTAATTGAGTCACTTCTTTTGTAAATAACCAAGCCTAGACTCGAATCCAGGGCCAGAGACCTGCTTGTCCTGGCTCTGCTGCTAACTAGCACTGAGACACTGGGCCTGCCACTTGACTTCTCTGGGAATCTTATTCTTCACCTGCAGAACCATCTGGTCCTTCCCAGTTTTATTTCTCCTGCTGTGTCCTGTATTGCCTCCCAGGACAGGCAGGAGCATGCTGAAAGAAAGGCACACCATCCCCCAGGCTTTCAGTCCACATCAGAAGGCAGATGATAATTAGTTAAAGGGCCAATGTCAGAGGTTAAGTTAAAGCAATAAATATCACTGATAAGGAGACAGCTTTCCAAGACTATAAACTGAAGCCAAGCGGCTGATCTGCATCAATGGAGAAAGTTTCCACAGCAGGAGATCCCCCACGTGGACGAAATCACAGACCAACCAGCCATCCTTTCCTCCCACCAAGTTTAAAAATTCCCAGCCAAACCCTCTAGCACAGGGGGTACTGCTTATTTTTCTTCCCTAGAACCCACCCTCCAATAAGAATCTCCACGGTGGGCTTGCCTTGCGAGATGTTCTAAGATCACAGTTGGGGATAGTATCAACACGGTCATTCTAAACTTAGACCTCAAACTGCTCTGTTCAGTCATCAGTGTTTCAGGAGTGCTCCAGGTACCTGTTTCTACACACATTCAAATTATGTAACTCTACTCTCTTCCCACTGGTATGTTTAAAAAGAATAAGAGAAGAAAAACTAATATATTTTTTTTTTTGCCTTTTGGAGACAGAAAGGCAGAGCAATTGGAGTTAAGTGACTGGTCCAAGGTCACACAGCTAGTAAGTGTTAAGTGTCTGAGGCCAGATTTGAACTCAGGTCCTCCTGACTCCAGGGCAGGTGCTCTATTCATTGAGCCATCTAGCCATCCTGAAAAACTAATTTTTAAGGTAGATAAAATGTGGAGGGGAGAGAAAGAGGGGGAAAGGAAAGAGGGAAGAGAGGGAGAAGTAGAGACAGAGAAAGAGAGAGAGAAGACAGTTAGGAAAGAGAGGGGGAAAAGAATGAGAGAAGGGCGGAAGGGAGTGAGATAGGGAGAGGGAGAGAGAGAGAGACAAGAGGGGAAAAGGGAGGGAGAGAGAGAAAGAGAGGAGACAGAGGAGGAGGCAGGAACACTAATATGCTACTTGATCATGGAGCTGATCAGTCCTAAAGCCTGAGGGATTATTAGACGCCCCCAACAAGTACCCAGGAACTCCTTCTCCTCCTATGAGACGTAACTGATACTTGGTGACCCAAGACAGTTGGTACAAAAGCCCATTCTAGAACAGGGCATTCCTTCACTCGCCTTTATGAGAAAAAGTCCCCTTTATATCCTCCTTCAGGTTAGTAACCATGGGGTCTCTGCATCTGACTTGTAGCTGAAATCTTCCTTTTGTGTTGTCTCTTTCATTAGAATCTAAGTTACTGAGAGCAGAGACTGTCTTACTTTTCCATCTGTATCTCCCAGCGCACAGCCAAGTGCTTTGCCCAAA
Organism: Pseudochirops cupreus; assembly: GCA_028627135.1. Classification (NCBI taxonomy): domain Eukaryota; kingdom Metazoa; phylum Chordata; class Mammalia; order Diprotodontia; family Pseudocheiridae; genus Pseudochirops; species Pseudochirops cupreus. Next base: position 142,250,972 of record CM053583.1, read on the forward strand.
ATAAAGCACCTGATAAATGCTTCATTCATTCATTCATTCATGTTACTCAAACATCTTCAATGGCTCCCTATTAGTTCCCAAGAAAGGTCAAAATCTTCCAAGTGTTGTTCCAGGCTCTCTCCCCCTCCCTTTCGAGTTTTCTCTCATATTTAGCATGAAGCAGTATAGTGCTGTGGGCAGAACACTACATCTGGCACAGAGAATTGGAGAACAAGACCTGGCTTTCAAGTGTGTGACTTCTGGCAAATCATTTCAGCTCTCTGGGACTCAGTGTCCTTAACTGTAAAAAGAGTAGGCTGGATTAGATGACCTTTCAGGTGCATTCCAGCTCTAAATCTGCAATTCTGTGAGCATAAAAAGCTGATTCTGAAGCCAGAAAGGCCTGGGTTCAAGGCCTGCCTTTAATACACACTATGTGACCTGGTGCAAGTCTTTACCCATGATAATTCTGTATGGATGTAGATTGTTTTCTCCACTGGGAGAGGGATGTTCCCAACACTAATATACATAGGTATGATCACAGATCCAGCCCCATATGTATTCTACATATTACACACTGCAGTCAAACTGGGCTATTTTCTACCAGAAGTCACCTTATATCTTTCTGCCTGTACCTTTCCTTGAACTCTTCCTTATGCCTAGAATGCTCTCCTCCCTCTTTGCCTCCTTCCCTTAAAGCCCAACTCAGATGCCACCTCTTCCATGAAGCCCTCCTGGACCTACCCTGTCAGTAAGTCTTCTTCCTCAGACCTCACAAACATTTTGCAGCTTTCTAATGCCCTGTTGTAGAACTCTGCACATTACAGTTTTCTATATTTGTTTACTGTCTTTCTATAGTTCCGCAAAGCCAGGGAATTGTGTCGCATCTTGCTTAAACTGTGTACCTTTTCTCTAAGAGAGCTCTGCACTCAGCAGGTGCATAATAATGAAATATTTGCCAAGTATATGCATGCATGAATGCTAGGTATTAGAGGACATACAAAGTTGAAGTCATCTCTGTTATAATCTAACGGGGGATGAGACAGAAACAGAGATGGCAATAAGATATAGGACTAATGTGTTAAGAGATACAATGGAGAACCACAGGGGTGAGTCCAACAAAAAGAAATTCTTTTTTTTTTTTTGCAAAGGGAAGGCAGGGCAACTGGGGTTAAGTGACTTGCCCAAGGTCACTCAGCTAGTGTTAAGTGTCTGAGGTCACATTTGAACCCGGTCCTCCCGACCCCAGGGCTGTTACTCTATTCACTGCACCACCTAGCCGCCCCCAAAATAAATTCTTTTAAGAGACTCTGCCAACACCGCACACTTCTTCAGTTCATAGGTCAGGGATGGTCAGGGAACAACAGTCCCACCCCTGGATTTTCTCTTTACAAAAAAAAAGAAAAAGAAAAGAAACGACCTAGTGCTAATGTGAATAAAAGCGAAGGGGCAAAAGCCATTTCTGCCAGTTGTGCCAACAGAAAGGGGAAAGCCAGGCCTCATGACAGCAGTTCACCCTACGGGGCCCAAACCAGATTAAAGATAACTGGGAGACGTTTAACACCTGTGGTTCTCCAAGCAGGGATCCTGATGGGGGGCTGTTGGACTCTGCTGCTCTACAAGGTGGGTGAGCAGAAGCGGGAGGCCATCGTCAGCACTGTTTGCAGAGAGATGCTCAGCCTCCCCACACCCGGAGGGACGAGGCCACACTCACAATCGAGGGGAGGGGCCCGCCACCCCAGGTGGCTTCTGGGTCACCCCAGGCATGTACCTGGTGCACACAGATGTTGCATTTGTCGCAGAAAACCATTTCGTTGCCATCTTCCCCATCCGGAGACTGGCAGACATCGCAAACAACGTCCTCATCATACTCAATCCCAAGTCCTTCTTCAGTCTCAATGGCATGGTTCATGTTGTCATAGCATCGCTGCTCAAACTCCTCCAGGACCCTCTCCATGGTGTACTCATCCAGCTCAGGCATTCCTGAGGCAGAAACAAGAGATCCAAACATAAAGACACGGCCCCATCCAAAGGGCCCCGAAGAACAGCACTGCCCTTTGCCACACAGCCAAGGGCCTGATTCCCAAAGCTGGGCATTCACAGAACACCTCTGACCTGCATGCTGTTTACTTGTGTCTGGGATGAAAATGTCATACCAAGTGAAGAAATATAAGATAGAGCAGACATGAAGACCCAGGAGAGTAAACGGGAAAAGAAACACGATAATTATTGGTAAAATGATTCTTACTTGCAGCTCTAATGGAAGCTCCATAGGAGCAGCACCTCCACAGTCATGGCATTCCCCCATCATGGTCTATGCTGAACATCTCACTGACTGACCACCAGCCTCAGGGTACAGAAAAAAATTGCAACGGATTTGGAGTCACTTGACTCTGATTCAAATCCTCTCTTAGTCACTTAACACTTTTGTGAGCTTGGCTGCACTAGGTGCCTTAAAAGGTCTCTTCCTGCTCCCAAATTAGGATTCTGTGACTGACGTCCCCTCAGCGGCTCAGTGTGTGAGAGCTGAACCCTCCCCAGCCACACATGACACGTGACCTGGATGCAATAAAAGACTGGGAATTTTAGAGATATGTACTTTGGGAACCCACTACTTCTACTAATGCTAAATGGCTGCATTACAATAATAATGAGCAATATGGCTAGAATTTATAAAGCACCTACTGTGTGCTAAGAACGTTTTGTCAGTATTATCTCATTTAATCCTCACAACAACCTTGCAAGGTAGGTGCTGTTTTACAGGCATCTTAACTAAGAGGTTACGTGACTTGCCCAGAGTCACTGAGACAGTAGATGTCTGGGGCTGGATTTGATTTTATCAAACACTTCAAGGTTTGCAAAACAAGGATTATCTCAGGGCCTCACAACAACTCTTCCAGGTGGGCACTTTGTGTGTAATCATCCCCATTTTAAAGATGAGAAAACTGACACTCAGGGACTCGTGATCATCATAATGGTAGGTAGCCAACTGTAAAGCCCTAAAAGCTGCCAGGCACTTTACATATGCCGTCTCATGTAATCATACAGTCAGTGAGTATCTGAGGGAGGATCTGAACACAGTTCTTTTGACTCAAAATACAGCACCTGGATCACTACCACAGGCTTCATTGTATAGTTGAAAGAATGCTGGATCTGTCATCCCAGTATTCAACTCCAGCAGCTCCCTATTACCTCCAGGATCAAATATCAAATGCTGTGCTTGGTTTTTAAAGCTCATTCCGATCTGCTCCATTCCTGTCCTTCCAGATGCCATGTCCTCTTCGATCCAGTGACATTCCCTGCTCCTCACACTCCAACACAGGGTGTTCTCACTACCCGTCCCTCTGTCCAGTCTGCCACGGCCCCAGCTCTCTTTAAAGAAGGTTTCCCATTCCCTCCCTTTACTCATGATCTCTAGTCTATTCCTGTACGTATTCTGTTTGGACATGGTCGCTTGAACATTGTCTCCCCTGTGTGATGGTGAGCTGTTTGAGAGCAGAACAGTTTTATTTGCTTATTTTTTGCTTTTCTTTGTATACCCAGCACTTAATAAAATGCCCTGGCATTTAGAAGGTGCTTAACAGATAATGCTTGTTGACTTGAACTGTTCATATCCAGGACCTTACAATTAATCAATCATATTCCTTCTCTGAACCTATCCCTTCATCTGCAAAATGGGTACAATAATCGTTGCAAATACCTAATTCACCGGTATGTTGTGGGGAAAGAGGTTTATATCCCTTAAAGTGCTATAGCAGTGTGAATTACAATTACTTTTAAGATACTAAGAATTCCAACTAGCCCACAATATAGCTTTCAAATCCCTTAGCAAATCCCCAACTAGTTCCAGAAGCAAACCTCCCACTAAGCTCTGAGGCTAGATTATGGACATAAATATTCTGAAAAGCAAAAATGCCAAGATTGACCTCAGCAGGAAATTCAGTGACAGTATCCTTAGATATGTGCACAGACCTATATGTCAAATCCAGGCCTACTACTATCACATGGATCTTAGAACACCTGCCTGACTTCATCAGTTTGAAATTTTGAAGGAAGATAAGCAGAAGGAGAAGCATCATAAGCCTCAAACAAACTATTTAGGAGTTTCTGTTTATAGTGCCTCTGGCACAGTCCATCTTCTCACACCCTATTTCAACATGGGAAGGGCACTTCATATCCAAGTTGTTCTTATGAGTTTTCAAGATACTTGGCTTTGAAAGCACAAACCTCCTCCCTATAATTAATATTTACTACAGTAGTCTAATAATATAGTGAAGACGAAAGTCTCTAGGCATGTGTGGTCAGTGCTAAGAAGGATAACCCTGCCAGAACATTCAGCAATATGTTTAAACCTGATGAGTTCACTTGGTATTTTTAAAGTCATTCACAAAAGCACAAAAAAGTCTTCTTTTATGTCCTCTAGGGTCCCATAAAAGACACCAAGAGGCATCTGGGCACCCTCAGTTGGCACATACAAAGCTGTCCCACTGTCAAAAAAGGACCATGCCCAGATGGCCCAAAAAAGGGGACAGAGCTCTGAACAGGTGAAATCAGTGCTGAGGGTCAAATACTCTGGCTGGATTCTATCAGATAACCTGCTAACTTCGTGCCCATGTCTTTGATGGCAAGAATAAAAGGATAGTAGGATTTACACCTGGGAAGGTGTAAATAGATAGAGGCTATCTAAGTTGAACTTATTTCTACAGAGAAGGAAGCTGAAAAACAGAGAGGCTGACTTGCCCATAAATCATAATAAATTTCAGCAGCCGGGTCTTAGCCCAGGTGGTTGGCCCTAAATCCAGGACGCTTTCAAAGTACCCTGACACAGCACATGCTAACCCCCGACTCCACACACAATGAGGGCCTCAGGTAGAAAGGTACTCTCTCAGGTGGAGAGCCCCATGGCATTACTTTAGGAAGGACAAGCCATCTGAGTTGTTCCTTGGAGAATGAATGGGTAGGACCCAGATGAGAGAACAAAAATGAAGAGGGCATTTCAGACAGGGACCAGAGCCCAAGGAAAGACACCAAGGCAGAGGTGTACACCAAACATTCAGGGAAAACATCTCCTGAGACGATGGGCTTGGCTGGGCTCATTAATATGTCTGTTTTACGGCAGTTGCACTGGCTTTGAATTTTGTTGTCTTTTATCATCTTTGCCAATTTGGTAGTTATCAAGGGAAAATCTCACAGTGCTTTTTAATTAGCATTTCTCTGATCACTACAGATTTTTAACCTTTTTTTCTCACGCAGCTATTGATAATTTGTATATGTTTCAAGTACAGCCTTTTTCTACCCTTGTGGGATATTCATTGGAAAGGAGCACTCCATGTGAAATCAGACGAGCTAGGCTCAAATCCTGGCTCCACTGCATTTCTATCCCCTTGTAACCTTGAGTAAACACCACTTCTCCTCTCTGGGGCCCTAAAATGAGGACTTTAGAACAGAAAGCTTCTAACATGGCATCAGGAAGGCCTGGGTTCAAATCCTCTCTCTGACACTTTCTTAGTAAGCATGGGCAAGTCATTCACAGTGCTCCTCCCCGAGCCTCAGTTTCCTTATCTGCAAAATGGAGATAACTGTAGTGTCTATCTCATAGAGCTGTGGTACGACTCAAATGAGAGAGAGTAAGTAAAATGCTTAGCAAATCCTAAAGCCCAAAATCCAGCTAGAAATGTCGGGTCCTATTGCCCTAAACAGCAGCATAGACAATAAAGCTAGAGAGAGAAGTTGGGACCAGATCGTCCTGTGTCTGCATCACCAAGTTAAAGACCCTGAACTTCACTTAGTGAGCAGTGGGAGCTCTTTTCACTCCCTTACCCTCTTAGAATAGGGTTTCCCCGTGTTTGACCTGCCAGGGGCGGGGCAGGGGAGTGGCAGTAACCCAGGGCATCTCACCCATCTCCTTGAACTCCTCATTGGTCAATTCCAGCCATGCAGTGTCCATGTCATTGAGGTCATAGCGACACACACTATCTGCCAACGTACGGATGTCTACATAGCCCAATTCTGGTGGCTCAGAGCCTGAGGACAGGATGTATTTCCTTGGCCTGATGAACATGAGGGCTTTCTCCTCAGACATCACCCTAAGAAACAGAGAGAGAACATTAACTAGTAGCTAACAAAGCAGTTACCTACTGCCACTTCATAGTCCGGCTCAGAAGACACAAGTTTACCTTTTATACCTTCTAAGATGTTAGAGACCACCCCCCCCAGCCCCGACCTCTTAAAGGCATTGAAGCCTATACACCAGCACCACACAAGGTGCCAACACACACACACACACACACACACACACACACACACACACACACACACACACACTCTCTCTCTCTCTCTCTCTCTGTCTCTCTCTTACAAGCTGCTGCTAGAATCTCCGACACCTAATGGCATGAACGAGATGCAGCATCATATAGTGGCTAAAGGGCTAACCTTACAATCGAGTAAAACAGGCTTCAAGAGTCCTGCTCTGAAACAAACTCAGCATGTGACCATGGAACAGTTACTGCGCCTCCAAGCCATTCACTTAACGCTGTAATCTTAGGTGGCTGCTGGTCTTCAGCAGACGCAGGAGCTTCTGCACCAGAAGCACGGAGCAGAGGACGGAACAGTGCTGGAGTCAGGAAAGCCCCAAATACTTATTATCTATGTGACCTTGGGCAAGTGATTTGGTTTCTCTGAGTCTCAGTTTCCTCATCTGTCATATGGATAAAACAATAGCATTCACCCCAAAGAGGGGTTAAACGAGAGGTTCAAATGAGATACCTAAAATGTTTAATTAAATTAGCAAGCTTTTAAAAAACATCCCAGTGATCTTTTAAAGCACTATGTGAACATTTGCTGCTGCTGCTACTACTAATGCTACAACTACTACTATTACTACTACCACCACCACCATTACTACTGCCATTATTACTACTACCACTACTACCACCACCACCACCACCACCACCACCACTACTACTACTATTACTACTACTACCACTACTACTACTACTATTACTACTACTACTATTACTACTACTACTACTACTACTACTACTATTACTACTACTACTACTACTACTACTACTACTACTACTACAATGATACCACCAGTCTGGACCAAAAAGAAATGTCATCATAATTTAAAACCAAGATCAGAAGTAGCTGAGGTTCCAAATCAGAAACAAAGGCATACAGAAACATGGGCTAAGAGATTCCTTCTCCTCCACCTGGCTATGACATTACCACTGGTTGTAGTGCCTCCCTGTACCTCTTCTTCCTTCCTCTCTTCTTAGCCCACCCCCATATCCCTTCCTCACACAGCGGCAGTTATAACTCTACCACATCTTCAGAGAAACACTGAAACCTGAGTTTCAAAAGATCAAAGGGAACCTCTAAATGAATTCTTATTAATCATGCCTGTCCCTGTCAGGACCCATTAGAACAAGTCTGTCTCACTAAGTAGGACACCAGATTTTTGGAATGGTACAGAAAGCTGCAGCAGTCTGGCACAAGCAATGAGTTCAAAAGACACTGGAGAACACTGGGAAGCTAGAGGAAGGAAACTGGCAACTCTGATGGGGAAAAAAACAACAGGGTCCATCAAGTGAAGTACTAGAGAAAGGGCAAGATCTCATTTGGGAAGCCCTAAAGGACAAAGATGTGAACTCCTCTTGTCTTTAAGATGGAACTTGCCTTATTGCATCAGAAAGTCTCACACACATGCTGGATTCCCAATAAATGTTGGGAAGAAAGACATGGTTGGAAATGACTCCAGAGCATTCTCAACAGAAGGTAGGGAACTGATGAGTTAAGACTCCAACTGGAGTCTAAACAAAAGTCAAAGTCTCTAAAAGATTGCTGAATCTGGCATTCAAAGTCTACTATGTGCCAGGCCTGTGCTAGCTGAGCAATGGTTAAGTCACTTAATGCTCTCCAGACCATGAGATCTTAGACTGAAAGTAAGAAGAAATATAAGAGACCATCACTGCCCAGATAAGTAAACTTAAACCAGAAAAGTGAAGAGATGTGTCTAATATCACACAAGTAAGAAGCAGAAATTGAAGGCGAATCTTCTAATTCCAAAAGCAGTTGTCTTTCCGCTTTCCTCCAACTGCCTCAATTTTGTCAGCTATTACCCTGGAATGGAGGGTCAGGGGGTCAGGGAGGGGAAGCTGGATTAGAGGACCTCTATAGTCACTCGATGCTCCAAATTTCTGATCCTTAGCTGATCCATGCTTAGCAGTTTGGACAAATGCCTCCAAGTTGCCCGAAACATCCTGTGGATGTTTTTCCATCAATTCTAACAATACCTAAGTTCACAGAGCAGGAGGTTTTATCTACATCATGTTGTAAGATGGCTTAAATTAGAAGGATATATTTCAGAAACACAAAATGACAGAAATTTGGTGTTGGAATGGACCTCAGAGACCATACAGTCCAATCCATATAAGAAAAAGAATCCCTACTACAACCCATCCAACTTCAGCCTCTGCCTAAATATTTCCAGTAAGGACAGAACTCCAGTACCTCCCGTGGCAGCTCATTCTACTTTTAAATACTGCTAATCATTACAGTTTGCCTGATATAAAGCTTATGTTTATCTCTTTTCAGCTTCCATACATTGCTCTTGGTTCTTCCCTTTGGAGTCAAACAGAAAAACTCCACTACTAAAAGTTCAGATAAAACATTTAGTAGACTGACCCCTGCTCAAAATTAGGTTAAAAACAAACAAATAAATAAATAAATAAATGACCCTCAGCCAATAATTCCTAGACATGGACATATTACACCTGGCTAGGCACCTGTTTAGGTGAGAGTTTTATGATATATAAGCCTATTCTCTGCTGCCCAGAAGAATGAGAAACACAAGTGTGAGTGATCATCAAGGGCTTCGCTTTTTAGTCTTCTTTTAGGATTCTAACAGAGGGTAATGAGATCTACTTTAGCAGCTCTGTGGCCTTACAGCTGTGTGTATAACCTCAAGGGGGCTTAATTGCAACCCATTCAACTCTATCCACATTGAGCCCAAATAATCCAAAATTGAAACCCTTCACTCCAGGTGGCAGAAATATTGTATTAGCAGGAGGGGTGGGGATTGGGGGTTGGAGGAGATGGGACCAGGAAACATGGTTAAGAAATATTTATTAAATACCCATTATCTGCAAGGCATCACAATGGGCCTTGAAGATGAGACTACAACATCAAAAAAACAAGTCTTTGTCCTCAAAGCATTTAAAATCAAAAAGAGAATTTACGAAATTGCACACAAGAAAGCATGATGTGAGAAAGCTCCTTATAAAAAGGAAAGAAAGGTCCCCAGAAAATGTTTTGAAAAAATTTGAGAATATTCACTCTTAGGGGACAGGGCAATAGAGGGGACAGAGGGAGAGAGAAAGAAAGAGAGAGAGAGAGACAAGAGGCTGGGGGTGGCGGGTGAGAAAGTGACAGACAGACAGACTGAGGTTATTAAACACTTATCATGTGCCAGTCGTTGTGGTAAGTACTAGGGATACTTCAAGCAAGTAAGTCAATCCTTGCCCTCAACAAGTTTACATTCTAATGCAGGAAAGAGAACACATAAAGAGGAGCTGGAAATCTAGGAGAAAGAGTTACCACCTAGGGATAAGGGAAGGTTTCAAGGAAGAGATGGTGCCTGAGCCAAGGTTCACCTCAGCTGAACGGATGGCCTTAAAGTCCAGGCTAAAGAGCATGTCCTGGGGTGGCTAGGTGGCCCAGTGAATAGAGCACTGGCCCTGGAGTCAGGAGGACCTGAGTTCAAATTTGACCTCTTACTAGCCCTGTGACCTTGGGCAAGTCACTTAACCCCAACTGTCCTGCCTTCCCCCCTCCAAAAAAGATTTTTTAAAAAGAGCATGTCTTACCCTACGGACCAGTAGTTCCCAACCTGTTTAGAGAGCATAAGAATCCCTTTTTAAGATCCAACAGTCTCATACAACAGTACTTTCCTTTACCCAGAGGTCATGATAAGGTAAAGCATAAATCAGGAGGGAAGTGGTGGACAAGGAAAAGACTGTCATCTTAGAGTTCAAGAGTCTTCAGAATCTTAGAAGGGGGGCCCTCTGCTGGTAATAGCCAGCCCTGAGGGCCACGGCAGTGAGGAACCATGAGATCACGGCAGAATTAAGTATCCACATCATGAGGCAGGAGGCCAACGAATAATCTGGGTAGAGAAACCAAGCACTTACTGAGCAGTAGGGGAGCAAGGTCCTTCCCTCATCAGGGACAGTGTGGTACTAAGGAAGAAACCCTAGACTTGCATTCAAAGGACCTGGGTTCAAATTGCAGCTCTGCCATTTACTAGCTGTATGACTTTGAACAACTCATTTTACCTCAAAATGAATGTCTTCATGTGTAAAATGAGGGGCACTGATTCAATGTTCAGGTTCTTTCTATACGATGGGACAGTAAGTCAATGGGCAAGGTGGTACTGTCACTCTGGAGAATGAGTCAGAGAGTTTGACTCTCCACTTAAACGGGTAATGAATGTATGAATAAGTAAGCCAAGAGAAAGAACCAGTGTGTTAAGGTTTACCTTGTCATTATCATTAATAGGTGAACTTAACCAATAACTTTCCCTCACACCCAGGTTCTCTCCTCTCCACCTCCTACACCAATCCCTCAGGCTTTCTCACACCTGTCTACCTCTGAAGGCAGGGCAAACCAAGGCAGGAACCAAAGAAGTCTCCCATAGCAGAGATGAAAACCAGATTGTCTTCCATTCCTGAAATTTCCCCGTCAAGGACCTTCATATTCCCACCCTAGAATGAGAATCAGCAATGGAATATAGGAGCATAAATACAAAGAGATCTGGAAAGGACCTCAGAGAACAGTACAGTCTCTTCATTTAATGATGAACTAAGTCTCAAATGGTTTGCCCAAGTTCACACAGGTAGGAAAGAGGCAGAGCAGGGATTCAAAACCAGGTCTTGTCTCCAATTTTAGTACCTTTTCCACAGTGCAACACTGCAAGCAGCTGATAGAAAGGATGTTCCCTGAGGGCAGGGATTGGTATAGGGAGCTCCTGAGAGGTACCCCTTCTATCAATGCTGGTCAGCCACTTCACTATAATTCACATTTAAAAAAAAAATCTTTGCAACAAGTTTCTTTAAGAAACGTCTCATTTCTAAGATATACAGAGAACAAATTCAAATTTACAAGAATAAGAGCTGATCCCCAATGGATAAATGGTCAAAAGATGTGAATAAGCACTTTTCAGAGGAAGAAATCCAAGCTATCAATAGCCATTTGAAAAAAATGTATTTAATTCATTATTAAGAAATGCAAATTAAAGCAACTCTGGGGTACCACCTCACATTCATCAGACTGGCAAAGATAACAAAAAAGTAAGGTGCCAAATGCTGGAGGGGCTGTGAGAAAACAGGTACATTAATGCACTGTTGGTGGAATTGTGAACTGGTCCAACAATTCTGGAAAGCAATTTGGAACTAAGTCCCAAAAGTTATTAACTATGTATACTCTTCAACCCAGCAATACCAAAAATTAGGTCTACACTTCAAAAAGATAAAGAAGAAAAGGATCCATACGTACAAAAAGATTTATACTGGTAATTTTTGTGGTCACAAGTAAATGAAAACTAACAGGGTACCCAATGATTGCAGAATGGCTGCATATATTTAAACACATAATGCAACAGAATACTATAGTGCGACAAGAAACAAGAAAGGTCACAGTTTCAGAGAAACCTGGGAAGACTTGCATGAACTGATGTAGAGTGGAGTGAGGTGAACCAGAACAATTTATACAACATTATTGTAAAGACAAACAATTTTGAAAGACTTTAGAACTCTGATCGATGTAGTGATTAACCACAGTTCAATGGGACTCAAGATGAAAGATGCTGCTGACCTCCTGACGAAGAGTTGATGAATTTGCAGTGAAAACTGAGACTTTTTTTTGACATTCTCACCTAAGAGGGGGATTCGTTCTGTTTAACACTACATGTTTGCAACAGGGATTTTGTTTTTCTTTCTTTCAAGGAGGGAAGGGGGATGGGAATAAAGGGGGAAGAAAGATGACTTTCTTTGACTGAAAGAAATATTTAATTTAAAAAAATAACCTTTCCTCCTCTAAAAAAAAAAAGTTCCTAGAACACAGAAATCCTGGACAGGTACAGCTGGAAAATCCAGTCCCGAAGACAACAGAACTTAGCAGAACTGTTCCCTATCCCCTAAAGTGTATACCTACTGTATTTCCCTTTCACTTATATAGCCACGTAGAACCAGTACTCTACAATTTCTACATTTATGCACTGTAACTCTTAGAACCAGAACTCTAGAGCAGATATGTAGCGGAGGAAGGTGGGATGGGGGGAAGAGAAGGTATTCTTCATGGTATGTATGTTTCTACCTGGCCACAGGTTCTGGTATGGTCCCTGGGCTCACTGGCACCTGGACCCCCTTCTCCCACTCCTGTCTCCAAGGATCTGCCAGCACATAGTATTCATCTGGGTTCAGCTGGTAGGAGTCATGAAGCTTCATCGCTGTGATCAGGTCTGTCCTGAACACCTGCAAAGGGAGAAAAAGAAATGCTGACATTTGATATTTATATTTCCTGTTTACAGGAGCTTCTAGCTCCAAGGAGACCATGCAGGTGACAAGGTCTCTGTAGCCACATGAAAACAACCTGACCTATTCCAGGAGAGACTTTTAGCTTGACACCCATTCAGCTCTGCTCAGACTGGCCAGGAGGGGAGTGGGGAATCCTAGCAACTATGCTCAGAACTCACTGATTCCTGGGTTCTCCCCTTACTCTAGTCTACAGCCTTCCCCTGCACAAACATAGCAGTGTGTCTGGAGAAACACCTACAGCCACACTCCCCCAAAGTTTCTCCAAAACAACTCTCTACTTGATCTGAGGAATTTGGGGAAAACATACAGCTGGAAACCCCTGGAGGAAGGTCATTAAATTAAGGATGTTCTCTTGGCAAATGTTTACAAACCCCAAATTCACTGCGAAGCTCAAAATAACACCTCTCTAAACTCTGTGGAATCCCTACAACCTCAGCCTCTATGCTCTGGCTAGTCACTCCTTAACACCTAATGATATAGTCCCAACATGCTGACTGCCTACCAAAGATCCAGGGCCGGCCTGCCTATCTATCCATCTATCTATCTATCTCCATCAATCTATCATCTGCCTATCTACCTATATGTCGATCATCTATCAATCTGTCTACCTACCCATACCCTACCTACATAGCTACCTACCTATCCATCATCCATTCATCCATCCATCCTTCCATCTATCCACCCATTTGTCTCTGTCTCCACCTATCTACATATGCATTTATCCATCCACCTACCTACCTATCCATCCATCCATCCACCACCTATCCATCCATCTATCTACCTAACTAGCCTCAGACACTTAGCTTTGTAAACCTAGACAATTAATGTCCTTTCTGAGTGTGTTTCCTCATCTGTAAGATGGGCATAATAATAGCACCTAGCTCACAAAATTATCTTCAGGATCAAATGAGAGCACGTATGTAAAGCACTCTGTAAACCTTAACAGCCATCCCAGGATGAATGGTCAGGCAAAGGTTAGTGTCAGCTGAAACTAGGAAGGAATCTAGCTCTGTCAGAAGGGAGGTTCATCTCCCCAGCTCCCGGAGCTATAGTTTGTCTTGGCACTACCATGCCAAATCAGAGACAGACATAATATCCCAGTAAAAATTTGCTGGATCACACACCTTCCTTTGGCATATCCTCTCTCTGTGAGGCAGGGGAGGCATGGGAGAAGCATCTAAAGAGCCCTGGGAAGTAAGTATTTGACCAAAGCAAAACAAAACCACAGGAGTAGCAATGGTGCCCCCCTGCCAAGAGAGCTCCTGCACTTTCCATCTCAAGCCAAAGAAAGGGAGCCACAGGAAGGCCAACACTTCAAGAACAGCTCACTCATCCATCTGGGGCACTGCGAATAAAATCTGACCCCTGACCTCGAGCAGAACGGCAGCAACAGAGGCAGGAGGGCAAAATCTTCTTCCCACTGGTGCCCCTGAGCCATGGGTCCGCTTCCCTCCCAATGATTCCTGCGGTTCCTGGTGCTAGCGCTGCCTTCCAAGGGCCCATGCAGAAGCTCTGACCTTGGCAATGAGATTGGCCAGAAGCCACATTTGGCTCCAGAAGAAGGCATGCATCTGTAAACTCCACTCTCTGTTTACACAAGTCCCAAGTCACATTGCAGGACTCTGCCTGGGACAAGGAGCACACTCTTTCTTAGGCTTCTCCCAGTTCACATTAGGCACATGCTAAAAGCCCCAGAGCTGACCCCTTTTCAAGGACTCATTTTGTCCCAGAACAAACAAAGATCACCAGAATAAAAGTTTAAGGCAACATTCCAAAAAAAAGAAAAGAAAAAGAAAGAAAAGGAAAAAAATAAAGAAAACCCAAAAAAGCCCACTCCCTTCCCTCTTCCATCCCCCAGCCCCAGCCCAGGCTACCATCACTCCCAGAATGCCAGCATCAAGCTGAGGAGCAGCCAACAGCTGTCTACAGAAGCATCACATGGTGAGCTAACAGGTAAGGGAAGCAGTGCGCATGCCCCAGTGCACTGGGCAGCTCCAGGAGCTCGCCCTAGCCCCCACAGAGCAGCTGCTGGACATTTTCCCAACTCCCATCTCCATCCATCTGCAGGCAGAAATGGCATTTTAGGTAAGTCCTGTGGACTCACTACAGGTCCCCCAATAACACTGAAGGAAAGAAAGCTGTGGAGGAGTTTGGCTAAAGGGAGGAAGGAAACCAAATTGAAATAATGAAGGCGAGAAGGATGAAAGAGGCTACCTCTATCCAATACACTCCCCTCACACCCAAAGGGTAGGACAGGAAGGCAGCAATCAAGAAAGACAAGAGCTGCCCATGTACTCATCCATGGTCAGTATAAGTATTTTGGGTGGGCAATGATTTAAGATAAGGATTTAACCGGGAAGGAACCAGTAGTGTAACTGGATTTCAACTAAAAACTTGCCCACAGAGAAGGTTTCTGACCAAGTGCCTTAGGCCCACTGCCATGCTGCTTGACCCTGGAGCCCCACGCCACATTCTGCTGTGCCCTCTGGCAGAGGAATAATGCCACTTCCCAAAGTCATGGTCGCTGGGGCACTGGAATTCCAATCCATCAAAAGCTAACTCATTCATTCCCCCTTATTTTTCAGTGAAATAAAACAAACAGGAGGAGTGAGGTCTGGTGCAACAGTTAAGGAAGAGGAGAAGGAAGGAAAGAAGGAAGGAGAGGAGTGAGGTGAGGGGAAGAAATACAAACATAAGCACTAGAAAAGGTTCCGAACAAAAGGAAGGAAAGGGACCCCAGAGGGCCACTCCAGAACCACGAGGCCAAGACCAACAAATGATGGGAACATGAAGGCTCAACAGCCCTCAATCTCTCTGCTGAAGGCCAGCTGCTCCCACACGTTTTCCTGTAATTCTAAAAGAAGGATATTGTAGTTCTCTAGGAGAATTCACTGAACTCACCATCATCTCTACATAATCCAACCCACGGAGTCTCCCTGGCATTTCCCATGCAAGTCCCTGGAGTAACAGGGCAAGCTGGAGAAAAACTAAGCACCCCTCTGAGAAATCTGCCTTCACCTCCCATCACTCAATGGTTTTTGTTGCCTTTGAGCTTGCTCTGTTTAGAGGAAACTGGAAGACTTCTCAAGGAATTTGACCCCATGTCTCCCTGGCACAGAGAGACTCACTTTGAAAAATGCCAAAGATCAAGGCCCGTTTCCTTCCTTGGTTTACATTCCTCAAAGCACTGCAAAACAGCAGATTGCTAGATGGACAGGTAAGTCCTTAGCAAACATCAAGGCCAGCAGCAGTGAGGGCTATGGAATGCACCTACAAACCGGTATTTATCAAAAGGGAAGGAAGATCCAGGAAGACAGGACATGAGGGGGAGGGGAGGAGGAGAATGGAAGATGGGAAGGGGAAGAGAGAGAACCTTGAAAACAATTCCCAAAACAAAAACTGTTCAAAATGACATTGGGTTGGTGCCAAAGAAGCCAAAAAGTCAGGGCTAAAACTAACTTGAGGCTGGCAGTGACTGTAGCAGCTGCTGAAATCCCTGATCTCCTGGCCAGAGGGAAAGTTGCTGGGTGCCAGCTGAGACGGAGCAGGAAAGGAAAGAGAATAGAATTAGGAAGAAATGCACTCATCAACCAGGTGTGTATATGTGTGTGTGCACACATGTGTGCGCGTGTGTGCATGTGTGCGTGTGCACACATGCTCATGTGTTTACTTCCCAGAGACTGCAAAATCTGATGCAATTCAGGAAATACCTCGGAAGGCTTTCGGTCTTCATGTCTGGAACATGAGTTTCTCCTGTGTCGTGATCTGGACTGCTGCGACCAGGTCGTAGACAGGCCTGAAGGTACAAAAATCCAAATGGAGTAATGAAAAACTGTACCAACTGCTCATCACACATAGAGCCCCTCTGCAAGACCATCAGGCCACCTTTCCCGGGCCTGAAATTCCTGATGCCTTTCCTGCCCACTTCATTCCTCCCTACCCCCTGGCCCGGTGGCACTCCTCAAACATGCCCTACCAGCAGGCCAATGGAAGATCCTCTTTCCATCAACAATTAGCCACTGTCTTGAGTTTTCCTAATTTAAGTGACTTGGAGACAAGGGCCTAGGAGGTACTTTAGGTCAGGACCTTCAGAAGTAAACTGGAGTTTATATTAGGTTTCCTAGGATACAATTCAATTCAACAAGTACATACAGGATGTCCCAAAAGTCTTAATGCAGTTTAAAGCTTTAACCTGTCCATTGTGTGTGTGTGTATGTACCTGCACACTATATACACATGCACACAGAGTATATAGTACGGTATGTACACAATTACAATGTACATATAGTATAAGACCTAGTATATATGTTACATATCACACATTATTATATATAGCATGATATATATTTTACATGTATCACGATTATATATAAGAGAAAGGTCTCCTAGGATACAGTTCAACTCAACAAGAACAAATATACACACACGCGCACACACACACACACACACATACACACATACACATACGCTTATAGTCACATACTCATACCTACATATGTGTCTCCTACTGCATGGCTAATCCTATACTTCAAGATCACGGGATCACAGAACCAAAGCCAGAAGGCACTTCAGAGTTTAACAGGCATAACAAGTATAAGACTCTCATTTTACAAATGCGAAACCTAAGACCAAGAGCTGTTATGTGCCTGTGCTCAAGGTCCCCAATTATGCAAGAGGCAGAAGGGAAACAGAATCCACTGCCAGATTCCAAATGCAGCGCTCCTTCCATCATTCGTCCGAGATACTTCCCCATCAGGCCTCCATGCTGTCTGGCCCTTCTTCCAGCTGGGGCCACCCTGACCCGCAGCACTGGGCATTTTCAAACACGTCCTAATGCTGAAGGGTAGGAATGTGCCTCTGGCTCCTTGATATGCAGAGATAAGGATAATTGCCAACATATTTATTATCCCCTCTATTTCCCTCCATGCAGAACATCCCCCTCTGTGCAGGTGGCTCTCCTCCCTCAATACAGATGTTACCTCTCTCCCAACAAACAGCTAGGTGAGGTCGTTAAGTGACAGGAAGTCAAACTAAGTTACTTACCAAACAGAGAGTGACAGGTGTCACCCCCAGCCAAAAGTCAAAATAAAGACTTGGGTGAAGCATTACAGAAGGCAGGTACAAAAGAGATGCAAAACACATAAATGTGAAAAAAGAAACCATTCCTGACTTCCACGAGCTGACATTCCCCTGGGGCAGAACGCATCCATGCCGTGTAGAAAAGGGTAACTCCACCAGCTTAAAAAAGTCACTAAAATCCAGAAAGCCTAGGCACTCACCACCGCTCAGCCACACAGCTGGTAAGCTGCAAAAGGGCAGGTTTAATTCCAGGCCTCTGACTCCAGAGTCAGCTCCAGCACACCTCCTACTATATACCATGCTGCCCTTCAGCTTTTAGCTCCATTGCACTTAGTGAGAAGGAAAAAATATTTTATTCAACTTGCAAGAATGCTTTTTAAGCGCACTATATCACTGTGAGTAGTTGTACCAAGAATTATTATCCCCAACCTATCCCTAAAATATAAAATCCAAACAGAATAAAAATAAACACTTGGCTTTCGCTAGAACAGGCCACCACAGACCCATTCCAGGAGACTCTGTAAAGCTTTGGATGTAATAAGCAACCACCCATTTGGTCTGTAGCCTTTTAAATCCCTTTCTCTGCTTTCTTTCGACCAGAACCCCAATCTGGCCTCGAAGACCTACGACCCCCTTTCCTCCTCTTCTTCTTTCTCTATTCTCTAGGGCTTCTTTCTGATAACATGCCTGTATCTTCTCCCCCCGGGAGTCTGGATGACAGGATCACAGATTTGGAGGCCACCTCCCCAGTAGTTCATTGACCAGGTCTCACAGGAAGTAAAGGGCTGAGTCGAGTCTCAAACTCTGATCTTCTGACTGCAAATCTGATGCACTTTTCATTCCGCTATGGGAAACTGTACAGCTCCAGAGGAAGCCCAGGACAAGGGGCAGGTCTTCTGTGTGAAGACTAGGCCAAGAAGCCCACAAAGATGGGTTGTACTTTAAACCATTTGGGGGGGAAGGGGGGAGAGAACAGAGAACCAGACAGGATGTGAAAGAAATGATGAATGTCAGGAAGGGAATAACAGCTCCACTTAAGTATGTGAGTATAAGCCCGGAAAACTTAGGCAGCCCAGGAAAGAAACAAGCCCTGTAGAAAAGGCTTCTGGCAACTAGACGGCGCAGTGGACTGAAAACTGAACCTGCAGACAGGAGACCCGAGTTCAAATACAGACTGTATGGGACCCTGGGCAAATTACTTGTCTGTCTCTGCCTTAAGTTTCTATATCTGTAAAATGGGGATAATAATGGCACCTAACTCCCAGGGTTGTTGTAAAGATCAAATGAGATAATAGTTGTGAAGTGTCCTGTAAACCTCAATGCATTATATAAATGTCAGCCAATATGCAAGCTAAAGGAGTGTCCCTTTGCAATAGCCTACTTTAGGAGCTTAGAATTTCAACTTATACCACTCGTGAGTGAACTATCTTAACATCCCCCTACCCTAGACCCCTTTACCTGGGGGAGAGGTGGAGGGCAATCAGCCTCTTCTCACAACAACCTTCCCCATGTTTCTAACTTTCCAATAACTGGCTCTTCCCCAGTTTCCTTACTCACTGACCTAAGCAGTCATTTGTGGGTTCCCCAAAAAATAATAAAGAGCGAGGGTTAAAAAAAAGGGGGCAGAAATCCTCAGTGAAGTGACTTAGCCCAACCCGAAATAAACTGATAAAACCACTCTACCAGACAAGACAACTCATTACCCAAAACAAGAAACTGTAATCGGCACTCAGGCTCCAGGGTCCAGGACACAAACCAGCAAAGTATCCAAAGAACTTGGAAAAATCATGAAAAATTAAAACAGATTCTCTTCCCCCTGCCAGGTGGAACCATCAGAATTTCAAAGGCCCCCTCAGCATCTCATTGTAGCATTTAGTGGGTATAAATTGTCCTATCCCTTCCTTGTTGCATCCACCTGGAAGTGATCATCAAATATTTGGTGGCCATCGAATAGGTCTTTTCTGTCCATTGGGAAGGTAAAATTTCCTCTATGTATGACTGAAGGGGCAATTACTGTTTGATTTCTAAAATCACTTCTTGACCAGGCCTTCTAAAATTCTTAGAAAAGCCTGCTTGTGCTCCTTCTTTGAAAGAGACAGAAGCTAGAATAGTGGAAAGAATGCTAGACACTAAAACAGAATCAACTGACCTAGGTTCAGATCTCACCTCCACAACTTATTGCTTGTGTAACCTCCGTTGGGCAAGTCACCAGCTTTCTGGGTGACACCAGGCCTCAGTTTCCTCCTGAATAAAATGATGAGGTTGGACTAGAGGATCTCTAAAGCACATTACGTGTACTCAGTGATGAAGCTACATTAAATCATGCAAAGCACAAGACTAAAACACAAATGAAAGCCAAGGACCCTCTGCAAGTTTCACCCCAGGTAAATCAAGAGGAGGAAACAATCCAGGGAAGCTGAATGGAGTAGGATGTTTGGGGCTAGAGGCCACTGTAGCAGCACAGAAGCTAAAAAGATGATCGGCACTATCCTCTCAGGCCACAGTCACTAGCTTTTCTTGAAAATTTCACTTTTTTGAGAAGAGATGGAAAAATATCTTCTGACACTTAGAATCACTGCAGTCTGAGAACAAGATATGGGTTAAATGAGGCTAGGGAGCAAAAAAGAGCCAGAAGGGCTATATTCAGACACACCAGATGAGTAAAGCAAAAAAAAAAAGCCACATATCTACACACACACACACACACACACACACACACACACACACACACACACACACACACACCCTGCTAGAGACAGATCCCACTCTAAACAAGCATGCTCATACACCCTGGTGATTCCCAGGATTGCTTCTGTGACAGTGCCTCTAATTATCTCACAGGCTGTCATGAAATTCTCAAAACATTTTCAACACAAAATTAATTTTGATTCGCTGGAACTTAAAACACACAATCACAACAAAAAACCCAACCATGTGCCTTGCAGCACATTGTTAAGGTTGTGTCAGGAGATCAAATGAAGCTCAGCAGGATGCTGCATCCCTCCAAGCCCTTGGAATTCTAGACTTAGCTTCGGACACCTCACCAGCCACTTGTTACTTCTAAATCCCAAACTAAGATGGTGAGGCAGGGCTGGCTTCCCATCTTGGCTCTGCCTGTGGAGTACTGACATTCAGTGATGACAAACTGAATAAGGAGATCAACACAGAAGAAATATAAGGCCTTGCTTTACTTTTCTATCTGCTGCCAGGAGTGGAGTGAGAGACTCAGAAAGTTGGGTACAGATGTCTGAAATTGTGTTATCAGTTGTTTGTGGCAAAGTTGGTTATGTGCTAGTCTGAAGTTCCAATAACAAATTTAAATATATTCAGAGTTTGGCAATTTACAAAGGCACGTGGTGTTGACAGCAGCTTCCCGCGCAAGCTCTTGGAAGAAAGATCCCAACTTCCGTAAAGGCTCAAGGGACAGGTAGATCAGAAGGTGTCTGAAGAAAAGTCAAGTCTTTCCACAGGCACTGCTTCTTTCCCTTCATCACAACAGGTCTTCAATGGGTGTTTCAGAGGATGTCCTAACAAGAGGTGGGAAGAGGCTTTGACCGTGATATTCATACTGGGAGAGAATTTGAGACTCAGACTCAGGTACCAAGGCATTTGTCTATCAGAGCCTATGTATGCTGCCCAGGGCCCATCCCATGACTTCTACTTTCAGAAATGCCCGTTGATTGGAAGGTGAGAGCTGGAAGGGGCCTGAGAGATCCCTAAAACCAACCATTTCATTTTTCATATGAAGAAATGAAGAACCATGATGTTCTTTTCCAAATGTCATGCAACTGCTTGGTACCAAAGGACTACTCTCCAAATTCCCTATCCCCCCAATCCATTTTGAGAGCTGTACCAAGGAAGAGAAATAGGAAAGTAAAATTATTATTATTGTTGTTATTGACACAAGTGGTAACACAACACAATCCACACCCAATGACCTCCGGAGCATGAGGTTTTCATAGGATCTGGCACTGGAAGTGACCACAGAGGCCATCTGGTCCAACCCTCTCACTTGGTATTCAAGGGCACTAAGTATCATAGATGTCAAGTAACTTGAATCAAGGCTACAAAGCTACTAAGCGTTAGAGGTGGGATTTGAACTCATATCCACTGACTCCAGCATAACTGTGGCAGCTCTTGCCATGTGCCCAAAAGCTCAGATATTTTGGTTCAATAGCATCAATTCACCTCTACGAAAAGCCCAAAACTTTTTGTTTTTTATCAAAGACAACATAAATGAGACTCACAAAGAATGGGCAGACAAGGATGGATTGAGATTGGCATGAGTGGAGGGCAGGCACACACTGAGGGGCTCACAGATCTCATGGAGTCTTAACTAAGAAAGGGATTCCAAGAAAACAGACAAGAAATGTTTGTTTTAAAATCCTTAAGGCCTCTTAGCCTCCATTCCTCAAACGTTTCCAGAGCACCTCATCTTCTTCCCTCAGATGCAGAGGTCCTGCCTCATGGCAGCCAGTACCACAGGCCTCTTCTTGGGAAACAAGTTCATGGATTTTGTCACGTCTGTGCCAGAAACAGCTAGAGCACAGGAAGGGATCTCTTCCAGTGCCAAACTGAAGCTGCCCAACTGGTCTGAGAGCAAACAGTCTCAGGGTTGGGCCCTCCGTGGCTTCATGGACACCAAGCAGCCACGTAGACAGTCAGTCTTCCTGAGCCCAAAGCCTCCCACACAACCTTCATAATAAATCACTAATGCTAATCAAGAAACCAGGAAAGTCATTGGCTTAGAATTCTTAGATTTTCTTGTCTGTTCATCAAGAGTTTTCAGGAAGGACAGGGAAGAGTATTAGGGAGGCTACATTATGTGATAGAATTTGGGAGTCCAAGGGCCTGGGTTCAAATCCTGACTGCTGCATTATGTGGCAATTAATAAGTCATTTCAATGCCCTCGGTTTATAGATGATGTTGCTGTTCAGTCATTTCAGTTGTGTTCTACTCTTCATGACCCCATTGGGGGTTTTCTTGCAAAGATACTGGAGTGGTCTTTCCCTTTCCTTCTCCAGCTCATTTTACAGATGAGCAAACTGAGGCAAACAGAGCCTATAAACTGAGAAGATTAAACTAACTTCTAAGGACCCTCCACTTCTCAATCTCTGACCCTTCTTCCTCCTCTTCCAGACCATCATGAACAGCCTAAACTTAAGAGACTCCAGACTGGGTAGACTCACCTCCACCTCTTAACATTCCTAATTTTCTTCACAGTTCACCTCAAATGCCACTTTCTACATAAGACCCTTCTTGCTCATCTGCTAGCACCATCCCCTACAAAATCACCTTGGATACATTTTATACATGCTGAGAGGTGGACATGCCATTTCCTGATAGAATGTGGGCTCACTGAGGGCAGGCACTGGTTCATTTCTGTTTTTCTATTCCCAGTGATTATCACACAGCAGGTGCTCATTGGCTGGTTCCTGATGGGTAAATGGCAGTAAGAGAGTTGATGCCAGGCAAACAGCTGAGGCAAGGGAGAGAACAATGAATGTCAGAAAAGGGCAAAGGCAGGGCTCTTGTGCCCACCAACCCCTGCAAAGTTACTGTGAACAGGAGCACCATAAGTACAACAGTACAATGGCTTTTCAGGGAGAGGATGTAAGCTGAAGAAGGCAGTGGAGATTCAACTCACTGGACAGAATTATATACTTCAAGCTGGGAAAGATCTAAGATATCACCTAGTCCAAGGCCTTCACTCACAGAGAAAAACAGTGAGGACAAAGAATGGCTTGCCCAATGTCAACCATGGAGTTGTAAGAACCAGAGTGGGTATGTGAACCCAGATCCTGAGGTCAAAGGCAAGGAGGATTCTTGTTAGTGGGACACACGGCCTCATGAGAGGGAAATGGCATGGGGCAAGGATTTCTACTAACTGATGCTTAAAGAGACATTACAAATCACATTAGTGCACATGCAATTTAATTCAGCCAACATTCATTAGACACCTATTAAGAATAAATGCTGTGCTCAGTGCTCAAGGAGATAGGGGTGGGGAGGGGAAGAAAAAGAAAAAAAAAATCCCTGCCTTCAAAGAGATTCCAGTTAAGTAACCATATATAGCATCTGTGTATCTTTTCCACTAAAATGATGCCAAAGTGAGAAAAAATTAATCAAAAGTCCTGGCAATGCTAAAGTTCATTTTAATCCACTGCAATAGCTTCATTCTGAAGGACAAACTGGGAATGGACATATATTATAGAAGAAAAATGGCTTTGAATCTCAATCCTGCTACCTGCTAGCACATGACCTTTGGTAAGTTATTCTAGTCATCTATTTCCTCCTCTGTACAAGGAGGGAAATGGACCAAGGACCTTTGAGGTGTCTCTCAGCTAAAAATCTTTAAGCCCATCATCTTAGGAGACATCAGTTTACATGGGGGAGGAGGAGTAAGAAGAAGGAGGAGAAAATCCTAGGGGTCAGAAGCTCCCATCCCAGGGATTTAAGGGTTAATGGCCTGAAGGGGCTACACCAGATGGTACCTAGAGCTACTGTAATGATAAAGAACCACTGGCTAAGAGTAGACAACAAAAAGAGATAAAACTGTTGATGAGAAATTTAAAAGTAACTGGAAAATTTAGTTAGCTTTAAATAGGATCCTGAGAAGAAAAAAAAATAATGTGGGCCCCACTAAAATCTTCAGTCTCTCTCTAGACTCAATGGTCCTGCAGGGGGCTAGAGGCAGCCTGGGTAATCTCCAAATTGTCCAGCTAGTCCTGAGGTTCCCTCTTTCCCTTCCCCCCTCCCCTTCCCAACCACCTGGAGTCACAAACTGGACTGGTTAGAGCTGCCTCTCCTCTCCCTTTCATGGCCTGCCCTTCACCAAAGTAAACAAGGCTACATTTAATTAAGCAGAGCTGCCCATGAGCTCAAATTCTCCAGTGAAGAAAGGAAAAGCTCCCAAGGTTGAGGTCTAGGGGTAGAAATGACTGTCTCTCCAAAGAAATGTGGAGGGAATTCCTACTGCTTGAATCTTGCAACACTCCCAGTCCCCTACAGGACCCCACTTGCAGGAAGGCAGAGGGGACTACTTTTCAGGAGCGATTTTTAAAAATTTAAAAATCTGTATTTAAATCAGATTTCTTGCCATAATGTACTTAGCTATTCCCCAACAAATGGTCATCTACATTGTTTCTACTATTTTGTGTCCCAGAGGAGGAAAGAGAAGGGCACGTATCCACTCCTCTCAGTAGAGAGTCAAGATACTACAGGGATGGAATGGTGTATAGTATGTGTCCCATCATTTTTGGAGGAGTTTTGCTCATCATTTTTTCTGTTATAAAGTAGGATGGATTCATATGGGAGATGGTCATATATTGAGAAATCATTCTAGTGTTTAAAAAAAAAAGCTACAGACAAAATATATTCACGGGTTTAAGAAAAAAAATCATACTTCTCTTTAAAGCAACATACCTACCAAGCTCTCCCCTAGGAAATTTGAGAACAGCCAAATGTTGTTTTCTAAGAAAATAAACCACAAAGGGCTTGTTTCCCCAACTGATGGAACAGGAATGAGGATACTTACTGGTAAGCAGCAGTTTCAAAATGAAACATGTAGGTCCTCTGGGTGACTCAAGAAGGAACTACAGGAAGAACTAACCAACCACTGGGAGGCCTTAACTCAACAGAAACAGCGCCAGGTCCCAGAACGGTGGCCGTGCTGTGGAGTCCTCTCAAAGACGCTAAAACGAGTGAGTTTTCCATCTGCTGCTATACAAATGTGTTTGTACTCCCCACATGAATGCAGACATTCACCAGTGATGCCAGAAGCCAGAGTCCAGCCGTCTAAAAAAGTTACTTCTATGAATCTGTGACCTCCTCAAAGAGAGCCCTCCCAACAATGACCTCAACAGCCACCCATCCAGGCTTCCTCAGCTGGAGTGACTCTTGTCTAGGTGTTCCTATAAATCATTCAGCATACTGAGAACCTTCCCCTGAACCTCCTGGATACCAATGGAGATCACAGGCTGTCCCTCACTTTCATTTTTCTATAGTTTTCTAAGAAAATAAATCATATCATGCTTGTTTCCCTAGAAAATTTAGAAAATGTCCAAGGCACATGTAGGTGTTTGATGATATTCTCTACACCACCTATATTGGGCAATATAGCTAAACTCTGCATAGCCCCCAACAGTCTGGTACTATGCTGAGTAGTATGTAGGAACCCTAACTTGGGATAAAAAATTTGCTAAATATAAACTCAAAGAATTTAAGAGACTTTTAACTATTTGATTGATGTGTATTTCAACAACGACTAAGTTTTATATTGCCAAATCAATTTAGATACTGCCTCAACTAGAGATGACCCCATGCTAGACTGTACTCAGGGAGGCCAACTCAGAAACGCCTGGAGAAATGATAGTCGTGCTGTCCTCGGCCTGGTCACAACACATGTGAGGTATCCTATTCAGTTCTAGGCATTATATTTTGGGAAAAACTTTACCAAGTCAGAGTATCCAGAGGATACAAAGAAAGGTGGCTGGGATATCTTCAGGAACATAGAATTAAGAATAGCTTGGAAGAACTGAGAATGTTAAGCCTAGAGAAGAGTTGAGGGGACACGGGACAGTTGTCTTCAAATATGTGAAGAAAAATTAGATGGATTCTACTGGGACTCAGAGAGTGAACCAAGAACCAAGTTTGGAAGTTCAGCTCAGAATAAGGAAAAACCTCCTAATAATTAATAATAGTAATTCCATTAATAAATTCCAAAATGAAGTGGGCTATGTCAGGAGGTCTTCAAAAAAGGCTAAAATTCTGGTTGTTAGATATGTATAGAGAAGACTTTTATTCAGGAATAGCTTAGTCTAGAGGGTCTCTGAGTGATCTTCCAACTCTGAGTATCAGCGAAGGAGAGCTGAGCTACAGAGCTCAAGGTTCTAAGAAATGCAGGTAGTCATCTGGCTACCTTTCCCCCAATACACCTAATGTTGCATGGGTATTCCACCAGGCCAGGCCGGGAAATGAAGCATGATATTTCTGACCCAGAATAGCTGTCCCCTAAGATGCTGATCCCCCTACCTGCCTTCTCCTTTCCCCAGGCACACTTTGTGTGAGGCCAGGCACTGGTGCCTGGTAGCACACTGAGTTCCTTGGCCTGGAGACAGCTCAGAAGATGCTGTTCAGATGCTGGCTAACACAAAAAATAAACCTCTCCAGCCAAGACAAGACCTTGGTTACGCCGGCCCCAGACAACAACATATCCTGGCTCTGTTACTTTTTACTAGAGACAGCTAGGTGCTAGAGTAGATAGAGCACTGGACTTAAGAATCTGGAAGGCCTGAGTTTGAATCTTGTCTCAGACACTTGCCAGTTCTGGGAGCTAGTAAGCAATGAGTAATGCTTACTCTCTTAGAGCTTCAGTTTCCATATCTAATGGAAAATGGGAAAAATAGCACCTACCTCACAGAGTTGTTATGAAGATAAAATGGGATAATGTATGTAAAGGGCTTTGCAAACCTTAAAATGCTATAGAAATGTCAGCTATGATTATCGTTATTACCTGCACACTTTTAGAAATGTTACAGCCCCTCTCTGGGCCTCAGTTTCCTGATCCGTAAAATGAGAAGGTTGGACTTGGCCTTCTAATTCTAAATTTATGATCTTTTGATCTCTGGGCCTACATCTGAAATCTTTCCAATGGGGCCTGCAGAGGCTTCTGTTTTCCATGGAATAGGGGAGAAAGCTTTCCGAGAGGACGAGGGACTTAATGAAGCTCAGTCCTGAAGGATGGGTAGGGGTCAAAGCATCAGTGGAGAAAGCACAGGAAATTCCCAGAAGGCCCAGAAGGGAAGGCACAGGGCAGAGGGTTTCTGCCGGCAAGCAATGAGATGACAGGAGACAGAAATAAGTTGTGACGGGCTTTCAGTCTGGCAGATGGGTCTGGACTTGGGGGTTTAAGAGCCAATGAAAGTTTCAGAATAGAATATGATTTGAAAATCAAGGAAAGACCCAGGTTCAAATCACAGTGGGCTCTGAACCTGTAGTTTCTTCATCTGTAAAGTAGGGTCATCCGTATTCCCTACTTCACAGGGTTCTTGGGAGGCTCAAACGTAAAGCATTTTGTAAACCTCCAAGAGCTACATGAAGTGTCTGCCATTATCGACTCAGGGGCAGGTCCTTACAGGAAGAGCCATTATTGCACTTACACAACAATACAACTATATGGGTCCTATGGGTCTGCTTAGGTGTATAGGGTTGTTTGTCCCTGTG
The DNA here is from genome assembly GCA_028627135.1 of Pseudochirops cupreus. Taxonomy (NCBI): domain Eukaryota; kingdom Metazoa; phylum Chordata; class Mammalia; order Diprotodontia; family Pseudocheiridae; genus Pseudochirops; species Pseudochirops cupreus. Next base: position 142,278,850 of record CM053583.1, read on the forward strand.
TTCAATTGCCACTTTGTTTTGCCTCTTTAAAAAGTTTCTGTTGCTTTTTATACTTTTCCTATCTCTTCCCTCAATGACAAACTGAGTCAGCTTCACTTCTCAATATGCCTGCCCAGAGCAACTTCTGGCCCTCAGCCCCTTCCGCCCCGTTCCAGAGGCTGTTTCTAATCTTCTGAGAGCCTGAAAACTGCCTAGAATGAATGAAAACACATTTACTTAACACTCAACAAAGTACTGATACAGTCCTCAGAACTGTTTGTAAAGCAAAAGTAAACAGCTTCAAAGGGGGAATCTGCGGGGCTTGCCCATCAGAGAGCTTCAGTGCATGGCCTCTGTTGGGAAGACTTTCTAGTCTGCCTACTCCACAGACTTTCCTGCTGACCCTGTGGTTCTGGGCTGTATTTCAAAGAGGCGAAATGTTACTGTATTAAAGTCAAAAGAAGCATAATCATAATAACAATGACTGACACTTTATATAGTCCTTTAAATTTTACAAAGTATGGATTACAAAGGAAGGCTCTATTTGGGGGAGTAATTGGAAAATTACTGGGATGTACATCATCAACAAAACATTTTTAAAGGATAAAAGAGCTTATGAACAAGCCTCACAACGACTTTGGGAAGCCTGTTAGCATAAGTATTATTAACTTATTTTAAAGAAGAGGAAACATGCTCAGAGTGGTTCATTTACTTGTTTAGAATCACACAGAGAGTACTTGTCAGAGGCAGAATTTGAACCTAGGTCTTCCTGACTCCATGTCCAACATGGTGCCAAGCAAAAAACAAGCCATCACTGACTGAAATGCCCAGCTTTACCTCCATATTTTCCCACCAAAATGAGCACTTAGCCACCTTTTCCCAATGTGCACAGTTCTCATCAATTGCCTGTGATTAAGCCGTGTTGTTAGGAGAACCACTGATCCCATCGATGTGCCAATGGCCTTTAGGAAAAGCAGACTCGTGGGTGTCTCTCAGAATCGGAGTATTCATTCTCTGGTGGCAAACAGGAGCCTCCCGGCTTGCCTGCAGCCAACTTCGGCTGCAGAGGTTTGATTACAGAAGCATGTTATCTCTCACAGGAGCCTGAGTCCTGAGAAGGCCTTCACCGCCTCAGATCTGCCTGATCTGTGCTCCAAGTGCCTATTTAAAGCTATTTAAAGCATTCCATCAAAAACACGTTTTTATACTGACCCAAACCCTGGTCGCCTCCAAACACAACCAAGCCCCACTTACTGCCGTTGTCATCAGAATCTTCGCTGCTGCTAGGGAGCCGACCTCGTTTCATGATCTCCCCGGGAAACAGCGGGCGGCCTGCAAGGCAATGAGACAGCCCTTAACCCACGATAATAACACACAATCACCAAGGACTGACAGCAGATACATGCAAACACATGGTTCCCAGGAGGAGCGCTCTGAACGTCAATGGCCAGAAGCCTCAACAGGGCTGAGGCACATCACCATCAAGAGAAGAAAAAACTGCACCAGGGCCCAGGAGGGGGAAGAGGTCTGGCAAGAGAGCTGTGGACCTCCATGTCCCCAAGGGTCCCAGTCCAGACCTTCATGTTCCTGGAGGGAGCTCCCAGCCCTGTTTCAAGTCTTCCATAGAGACAGAAATCATAACGCCAACTTCTTACCTCCAGACCTATCCAGAGTTAACCTGTGCCTGTATGAGAAAGGTCTATGAATATCAACACTACTTAGGGTATGTGTGGGTATATGGTAGGGGGAGTAGAGATAATGATGCTCTTTAGGCAAATTTTGTGCCTTGGAAATCTGCCTGTACCAACAACCCCAAAGGACCCAATCACTCCTATGCCAGGAAAGGCATGACCTGGGCAATAATAATGCAAATTTCTCCCCTTGCCACCTCCACACCCCTTGGCTACCCATAGCAGCAGCATCCTTGTTTTTATGGGGGGCAGTAGAAAGCGGGGAGAAGGGAGTGGCAGATTATAACAGGGTTCATCTGAGAAAGAGATTCTATTTGTGGCACCCCCCCACCCCAAGTCTCCCATGCAGAAACAAAATGATGTACCCAGGCTTCCTTATCAGGGACTTCCCTTCTTAAGAGGATTTGAGCACTGAAGGACCTTGGGATTCAGGGCTAGGAGACCCTAAATCATAGAATTAGAGCTAGGAGAGACGTCAGAGGTCAGCTAGTCCAACCTCTTCATTTTACAGATGAAGACCTAAGGATGAGAGAGGTTCAGTGACCTTCCCATTCCCATGGTTGCCAAAGAATTAAGTGGCAGAGCTGCGATGGGAACCCAGACCAGATGTTCAAATGTAGTGTGCATTCTACTATCCTATCCCACCTTTTCACTGAAGCGATACAATCAGTGCTGGCCTCTTACTGTTCACATATGGATGAACAAAAAGGGGCTTAGCAATCAGCTCTCCAAAAAAAAGTATACATACCACACTGTAAAGTATAATTTGTTCTGTTAACATCTTTTCCATAAGTCTAGGTAATCAACAGAACAATAAATCAAGTTCTTATTTGTAGAATTTGCTGGTTTCTGAGAGGTGAATGCTAATGGTGAAAATCTAACAACTGGTCCTCAGGAGTTAGCAAGAACTGGCTATGGCATATCACTGGAAGTTCACCATCAACAGCAAGCATTTACTAAATATATATGCTTTCTAGTCAAGTAAACATCTATTAAATACCTACTGTGTACAAGGTACTGTGCACCAAAGCCCTAATGTCGCAGCAATGGTGACAAAGAAACTGGTTGCCTGCTCTGTAGGAACTGACGTTGTTAAGATGATTGCAGACCGAAGAGCAAAAAGGCAGAGGGGTTTTTGATTTAGAGCTAGAAAAGGCCTGGTGTAGCCCTCCCCCCCCCTTTCCTTCCCACCTCCCAGGCAGGTAACTGAGTTTCAGAGAAGTAAATTCTTACCCAAGGTCATCCAGCTGAGGCCTGGGAGGGCTAGAACTCTAACCCAGGTCCTCTGACTCCAAGTATCCACAATTCTTCCCAGTGATCAGAGGCACACACCCAGGGGCAGTGTAGGTGCAGAGAAAGAGGGCTGTACTTGGAAAAAGCTGGAGATCTACATATGAATCCCAGCCCTGATTAACCTCTCTAAACCTCAAGATCACCACCCCTATAAAATGGGTGCAATGTATACTTGCACTCTGGACCACATGTGTTCTAGCACCTCAAGGTACTAGGCTACTCTAAGGGGCTATGACTCTGAGGGAACCGGTGCTCCATTCTCCAGACAAACAGGACAAAAGCGCCAACCCCCAAACACAAGCCCCTGCTAGCTAGGCCGGGAAAGAGGGACCCTTCTCCTCCCACCACCCGCTGTACTTACCCAGATTCTTCAAGGTTCATCCTGGTATGTCGTCCGTAATGCCCCCCACCCCACCCCCGCCACCCCCAGATCTCTCTTTCCTCTTAAGTTACAAAGAACTTTGTCCCTACCACACTTAAACCCCCATCATATTCTGCACTGGGCTTAGATTGAGTCACACAGAGGTTACACAGGGTTGACACTTGATAAGAGATTCCTGGGGGATGATCCCCATCTTATTCATCTTCAGATCTTACAAACAAGTCCAGACATCACAGGATTTACAATGGGAAGGGATCTTAAAAAGCATCTATACCAGAAGTTGGTTCTTAACCTGGAACTCATGAACATTAAAAAAAAACAACTGATAATCATTTGCTATAATTAGTTTCCTTTTAAAGTCTATGTATCTTATCCATGCATTTAAAAACCCTGTTCTGAGAGGGGTCCACAGGCTTCACCATGATTTCACCTCCAAAGGGATCCGTGACACAAAAACAGTTAAGAACCCTTGGTCTAAACCAACTCGCTCAGATGAGGTAAACTGAAGCATGGTATGGGGAAATGGTCTGCCAAAGATCACAGAGCTAGAAGGTTAACAGAGTTGGAGCAGATTCTGATGCCAAATCTAGTGTTCTTTACACAAAATCCTGCTTTTTCTTGGGGGCAGAGTCTGCTTTTTGCCTTTCTTTGGGTCTCCAAAATTTAATACAGTGTCTGGCACATAAATAGTAATCATTAATAAATACTTATTGACTGATTGGCTGAGAAAAGGTGAGAAGGAAAGGGGAGAAACACTCACCTCTATACTCAGAAAAGGGAACAGACCCTAATTAAAGTATAGGAAGAAGTGAGGCCTATTTTTTCTTTTTGCAAAAGGGGAAATACCACCCACCATCCATCCTCACAGAGGAATTTCAATTTCATAGTCTCTGATGTTGCAGAATTGTCTAGAAAAATGTACTTTTTTTTTCAAAAGCAGAAGGACAACATGCATAGGACAGTTCAGAAAGAAAAGTGATGATCAGAGCACAGTATTATACAGACTTGGAAGGGGCCTCAGAGGTCATCTAATCCAACTTCTCCATTTTACAAATAAGGAAACTGTGGGCCATAGAGGTAACATGACTTGTCACAGAGGTGACATATCAAAGTGCCAAAGACAGGATTTGAACCCAGGTCCTCTGACACCAAATCCAGCATTCTTTCCACCAGTGACAGCATGATCCAACCTTCTATGAGAAAAGATTGTGTTAGAGACCATCCTGCTTGCCTGCTGCATGCCTTATCAACTTAGGTCCCCTGGAAGGGACTTCAGAGTGCCATGGAATAAGAATTTTGGGGAGATCCTCCCTCTCTAAAATGTCTGAGGTCTCTTCCAACTTTGAACTCGTAATCCCAGGTTCCCATCATTCCACAATCCAATCCCATAAGCATTCATTAAGCACCTACTCTGTGCCGCACACAGGACTACCCACAGGGAAACATGATTACTGAATCTTCACTAATCCAGAAAACTTCACTGCTTCCAATTCCTTATAAACCAAACCGCCCTCCTACCTTTCAAACAGAGCTCCAGACTGGAGAGAATGTATAGACTGGAAAAGAAAGTACAACAGTGGCCAACGCAGCAGAATGCTCCAGAAAGCATTCAAATACTCTCTTAAGCAAAATTATGCAAGTAAAAGGAGATGAAAATAGTTTCCCCCTTCTAATGAATTCCATTTTTAGCCTCACTGAAAGCTCAGGCATAATGAAGGTTGTGAAGACTCTTTATTTCTCCAGGGACCCCAGGGCTGTAATGGGGGTTGTACAGCACTGAATTTCCCCCTCTGCTGCTCGGAGGTACTTAAGCCTTGACAAAAGGCTGATTTATCTCACTGGAAGTTTCTTTACATTATCAAGGAATCAGATCGAATGTTATTGCCTCCCAGATGGATAGTCCTAAGGTTACACGCTGTAAACATCTGGCCATTACGAGCTAGTGAGAAACTACAGTAAGATTCTCCTCCCTCATTATTTCAGTTCAAGAGCAGACCATCCTCTACAACGTGAGAGCTTACGTGATCCTCAGTAAGGGCCCCAGGAAAGGCAGAGGTCCTGGAGAACTGGGCTCTGGATGTGTAGAGATGCTGAGGAAAAAGTCACACATCAACCTTACCATAATAAGAGGACTTTTTAAAAAGTTTGAGCTCTCTGCTGGAATGTATCTGTTCAGTTTATACAAGCTCGGTAAGTATGGACAAAGTCAGGAAAACAAGGATTTGAATCCTGCCTCAAACACTGACTCCCTACGCGGATACCTTCTTTGAGAGTTCCTTATCCATAAAATGGCAGTAATAATAAAAGCTAATATTTACATACATCCTTAAAGATTATAAATCACTTTAAATATACATAAACGTGTATATATACCACATATATGTGCATATACACATGTGTATATACATATAAAATCTCATTTGATCTTCTTAACAACACTATGAGCTAAGTGTTTTTATTATTCCCATTTAATAGATAAGGAAATAAGCTAAGACTAGTTAAGTGACTTGCCCAAAGTCACACAGCTAGCAAGTATTCAAGCATGGCTTTTAACTCAGGTCTTCCTGACTCCAGACCCAACACTCTAACCACTGTGGTCCCCTCACTGAATAATAATATTTCATAGGGTTGCTGTGGGAATCAAATGAAATTTTATACATAAAGTACTTTGCAAATGCTATGTAAGTGCAAAATATTATCACTGTGATGTCCCTTTATTCTCAGTATTAACTCACTGAGTTTGGTCAATCCTTACTTGTAAGAGTCTTCCAGTCAGTTGGTCAATAAACATTTATCAGCATCTACTATTGGGCCAGACACTGTGCTAAGTGCTGTGGATAAAGACAGCCCCTGCCCTCAGGGAGCTCACACTCTAAGGAGAAAACAAGCCCCCCACCCTGTGCCTTGCCATAACAGGCACTTTAATGTGTATTGAATTTGGTGAAACGCCACCTGAATATCGTTCCTTTCTTTTTATTCCCACTGATTAACCCTCTAATAACAGCCCAACTAACTTACCTCCCCAAGTTCAATTTCTTCCTCCTAATTCATTTACCAAATCAAGAGTCCTAAAACAGACTTCCCCTGAGTTACTCCCCTATTCAAAAACCTTTAATAATTCCCTACTCCAGCTGTAGCAGAAGTGAATGAGGTCCCTACCCCACTGCCAGGGGGGCTACTCTGTTTTGTCACTGTATCACTAGAACCTATCCTAGTGCCTTGCACAAAGGCGACATTTACTTGCTGAACTGAATGAAACTGAAACGAAGTAAACTGAATTCTCACTGCCAAAAAGAGAAGGTCCAAACTCCTTAACCCAGCATTCGTTGACTTCCCAAAAATCTGTACTCCTTCCCAGCTTCAAAAAGCTGCTTATGTTGTTCTCCCAGCCCCTCCCCCTTTCTCAGTCCTACCCTAGAATAAAGGAAGAAAAGAGATGAAAGGGGCCTTAGCATTCAACTAGCCCAAGCCCTGGAGAAACCTAACACCCAAAGAGCATGGATGATCCCTGCTGAGCCAGGATGATCATATCTAGAAGTGGGATGTGGTGGGGAGGAAAGAAAGTTAGATTCAGAACCAGAATGTATTGGGTTCAAATCCCAGCTCAGTCTAGAAGGGAAGGGAAGGGAATATGCATTTATATATTGTCTCTTCTGTTCCAGGCACCATGTTAAATGCTTCACAAATATTATCTCATTTGATCCTGAAAATAACCTATGAAATAGGTGCTGTTATTACCCCGATTTCACAGTCAAGAAAACTGAGGCAAAGAGAGGTTAAGTGACTTTTACCCAGCTAGTAAAAGTGTCTGAGGCTAGATATGAACTTGAGTCTTCCTGAGGCCTGGTTCTCCATCTAATACATCACCTAGCTGACTCTTACACTTCCTTATATGACTTTGCACAAGTCAGTTTACCTCTCCCGAATTCAGTTTACCCATCTGTAAAATATGGAATCTAGACTACAAGCCTCAAAGCTCACTTAATCTGAGCTCCTTCAACAAGCCTCTTTCTTCAGTGACAGTCTCTAGCCTCTGTTTGACCTTACCTGGATATTCCAATTCAGATGGCACTCCCCTTCCCTTGTCTCCCACCTACAGCATTTCTCATCTCTGCTCTCCAATGCTCCATTTAACCCTAGATCAGGGACAGGATAAAGCACTGAACTCAAGAGTCAGAGAGGCCTCAGTTCCCAAGGAAGCTCTGCTGATTGCTATGTATGAACTTGGACAAGTTCCCTTCTCTGGGGAGAGTTTCCTCCTCCATAAAATAATCGCATTGGGTTAGATGGTACCTAAGGTCCCTTCTACATCTCTATCCTATCACAATATGCTACATAAAACTCCACATAGCATAGTACTTAGTGCTCAAAAATAGGATATAGACTGAATGCCCAAGTTATGGAAAATACACTGCATTTCTGCAAATGAAATCCTATTTTCACAAACCCAAAGGATTTTGGAATGGGAAGGAACTCTAGAAGCCAGGTAGTCCAACTTACATGTGACCAAGAATCCCCTCTACTACGTATCCAGTATGTGGCCATCCAGGCTCAACTGGAAGCCCTCCAATGAGAAAGCCTCCACTCCTGCCCATGGCAGCCCACTCCATTTTGGGAATGTACCAACTGTTGGAAAGGTTTTCCTAACAGGATGCCTAAAACTACTTTTTTACAAGTTTCCATCCACGTTGCCTCTGGGTCCAAACACAAGTCTGATGTGTCCTCTTTGACATTTTCTCGTTTCTATTCAGTTCTGCTTGACCTTTAATTGGCAATGGTCCCAGACAGCTTAGCTTCCTTTGTGTTCTGCCTCTTTCTCCTTCTATGTCAAATAGTTCATCTTTAATATCACCTATAAAGGTACAGGAAAACAGTACTGGTGGAAAATGCCAGTGGGAGGCACTTCAGTACGATGGAAGTCAATGGATTTGAGATCGGAGTGCACAGGTTCAATTTCCAGTTCTTCCACTTACTACCTGTATGATCTTGGACAAGTCACTTCAATTGTTTGCGCTTAGGATCCTTTAGTCATAAAATGAGGTTGAATTAGATGGCCTTTAACAACACTTATAGCTCTAAATATATCATATAAAGAGAATGTTTCCTGAGCCCAGTGTTTAATGAAATCACTAATACACATGGAATATCAACAGACCTGGTTCCAAGCACACCAATCAGGGTCTTCTTTGTAGGAAGACAGAGACAAGAAACATGAAGGCCCTTGGTTTGGCATGATTGGGTTGCAATGCACAGGGATGCTTTGCATACCCACATCGGTGAGGTCACCGATCCAAGCCAGAAAATCTATTGAGCAATATCTTCAAAGGTCCATGTTCCTTGCAAGGGCTGTTTTAAAAGACTCTTTCTTAGTTTATAAGGCCAGTGATTGGAGCTAGATGTAATCTTCCAGGTGGTCTAGTTCTAACTCCTCATTCTAATCATGGGAAAACAGCTCCAGAGAGAAGAGGCGATCCCATAGGTTCTAAGTGACAAGAGTGGGAGTACCACTCCAGGACTGAATCCAATTCCAGCCTTCATTGCATGGATCCCAAAGCAACATTCTCTCCCCAAAACTGACCATTACATGAGTCTACCTTGACCTGAAAAACAAAAGGGGTTTTTGACTAAAGTCTTTTATCTGAAATGTTTGTTTTCCACATTAGGAAAACAACAATAATAACTGATACTGGGAAAAGGGCTCCAGGTTTGCAAGGTGTTAAATGATAGTTGCTCTGGCACCGTAATACAGTAACGACTAGCATTTATGTAGTGTTTTATAAGCTTTGCAAAACACTTTACAAATATTTGATCTTCACAATAATCCTAGGAGGTAGATCTCCATTTTACAGAAGATGAAACTGAGGTTAAGCGACTTGCCTAGGGGCATACAGCTAGTAAGTATGAGATCTGAACTCAGGTCTTCCTAACTTCACATCCAGCACTCTATCTACTGCACCACTCGCAATGGCAAGATTTAGCTTCAAAGGCCCTGGGTTCAGCTCTAGGCTCTGGCACTTATTCAAAAGCACTTATTCAATGTCACTGACACTCCTTCATTTTACAGAAGGAAAAACTGAGTCCCAAATAGATTAAGTAATTTAGTAAGTAACTGAATCTCTTTGGGACTCAGTTTCCCCTTCTGGGAAACAAGGAAGGTAGACTAGATGACCTCTATAAGTCCTTCCAGCTCTCAGTCGATGACTTCACTTGAGACTTATAACAACTGGGCAAGGTGGGTACTAGAGTTTTAGAGAGAGGGGACATGAAACCTGGAAAGATAAAATGATTTGTCTCAAGTCCTATAGATACTGAATTTCAGAGGTTGGATGGGAACACAGGGCTTCCTGACACCAGGTTTGTTCAATCATTCCTCAATTTCGTCTGACTCTTTGTGACCCCATTTGGGGTTTTCTTGACAAAGATGTCATTTCTTTGTCTAACTCATTACACAGATGAGAAAACTGAGGCAAACAGGGTTAAGTGACTTGTGCAGGATCACACAGCTAGTAAATGTCAAAGGCCAGATTTGAATTCAGGAAGAGGTGTTTTCCTGACACCAGGGCCAGCATTCTAGACGCCTAGCTGCCCTTCTGATACCAATTACAGCCCTCTAACCATTTTGTCGTATTCTCTCACAAAGAGACAAAATTATCTCTAACATCCCGTCCAAATGATCCAATGCTGAGCAGTTCAGTCTCTTGCCAATAATTTGTAAAAGCAAGAAAATAAACACAAAAACAAAAACAAAACAAGCCTTTTGTTCTTATTGTCCATCAGACAAAATGGCTAAAGAAAATTTCCCACTGATTTTCCTCAACTATTCCCTTCTGAAGGAAAGGCAAAGGTGAACTTTCCCAGATGAAAAGGAAAAAAAGATTATTTCAGCCACAAATTGAGCAAAAAGAAAAAGAGAACTGGGAATGATGTCAGATCAGTATCAGCCTATAGCCCGTGTGTATAAACAGCACCACTCCTACACAAAGAAAAACTTGATTCAGGGATTTAGACAAGGAAGCTAATTAAAAACTCATCCTTAAATTCAGAAACCAGGAGGTCAAAAACAATTTGGCAAAGAACAGACTTGATTTTTTTTTTTAGTCAGCAGAAGAATTTTTGATTCGTTAACCTTTTGACTGGCTGTTACTTCAGTTTAAAAATTATTTTTGAACTTTAAAAAAAACTCGATACATGTTTATCTGTTTTAAAGGATATAACCCTATTCTGGATCCAGGACTGGAAGAGTCTTCAAGGTCACTCTGTCCAAGTACTCATTTTACAGATGAGAAAATTGAGGTCCAATGAGTATTATGGAAAGTACTGCCCGAAGGTCACATAGAAAGTTAGTGGCAAAATCAGTCCCATCTAGCATTCTTTCCACTGGACTACTACTCTGTCTCCAGCTAACTCATATGGACTCACCCATTCAGGGCCCCCAACATCTTCATGATCTCTCCCCTGCCTTGTGTCTTACCAAAATATGCCCCAAGGAAATGAATTGCAAAAGTTAAGAGGACTGATGTGGTTTAAATGTCTTCTTTCCCAAGCTCATTTGCTCTAACCCAAAGAACTGATCTAGTCCAAGACATCTGAATGGCTACCACCTTGGCATATGGGAAGATCTATCTGTCAGCCCGCTTGCATGCGGCCCAGATCATGACATCTGCTCAGTGATAGGGTCTTTACATTTCCTTCCAGTTCTAAAGTTCATGAAGGGCTTTGATCAGTGTGGGTGTTTGTAGTCAATTCTCAATTCTCCAGGTTGTTTAGAGCAAATAATCCAAAGCATTTCCAAATCGTTTAAAGTCTTTAAAGCCGTATCTACCTGTCTTTACTTCACTCTACAAAATCCAGCCAAACTGGACTTCTTGCTCTTCCTCACAAGATCTGCTGCTGTTCTTCGGTCATTTCAGCTGTGTCAGACTGATAGGAGCCCCATTTAGGCTTTTCTTGGCAGAGATACAGCAATGGCTTCCCATTTCCTGCTCCTACTCATTTCTGTTGTTGTTCAGTCATTTCAGTTGTGTCCAACTCTTTGTGACCCTATTTGAGGTTTTCTTGGCAAAGAGTCTGGAGTAATTTGCCATTTCCTTCTCCAGCTCATTTCACAGACGAGGAAACTGAGGCAAAC
>CM053583.1:142290822-142311486 GCA_028627135.1 Pseudochirops cupreus
CCATAATCAAATGTTATGAATGTGTATCTATCTATCTATCTTTGTATGTGTATACATATATATACACACACACAATTATTATTATTATTATTGACTACATCCAACTGGAACTTGAAATACACAGGCACTGTAGTTGGGAGATCCATCCTGCCCTACCAAAAAGTGACATAGGAGAGAACAGACTGGGGGAGGGGGGAAACACTGGGATGGCTGTATTGGGGTGGTGGGCGGGGAAAAGACGGGGAGAAAAGATGTAACTCAAAAAAAATTTAATAAAATAAATTTATTATTAATAAAAAAAAAGGATAAAAAAAGAAAAAAAAAGAAAAAAAACTACTTTGCAGGTATTTTAAATACATTTATATACATTTCTATGTGCATGTGTTGCCTTTCCCTATTGAATATAAGCTCTTTGAGGGGAGGGATAACTTCATTTTTAGCAACAAAACCCAAGGTCACTGGTAAGACCATGGGCAAAGGTAACAGGCACTCTATAATTACACTGATGCTAAGACCTCAAAGTCCTTCACCCTCTCTCCTTCGCCCAGCCTCTGACACAGAAGAGAGGGGAGAGAGGGAGAAGGGAGCCTCGTCAACTCACTCTCTTTTTTCAATGTGAAATCTCAAAACCAAAAAGAATCTTAACATTCAAATCTTCTCATTTGACAAATGTAGAAAGTAAGACCCAGAGAAAAATGACATACAAGAGAAACTGTTGAGGGGGAACCCTCCAAAAACAGCAAGAGTACTGGGCAAAATGGATGAAGTAAATAAAATAGCGGCATCTATGTCACCCTTCATTAGCAGCAACTGTGTCTGGCGCATAGGAGGCACAAAGTAAATGCTTGTTGTTCTGGAGCTTCATTCATTGTAATAATAATAAGAAAAACAACAACTATACCTGGCACACACAGTGGATGCTTAATAAGTATTTGTTATTGTCCAACTGTCATTTATACAGCCTAATTAGCAGGAGTAGTAACATGTAGATGTACGAGGGTCCACTGAAGGAAGGAGGCATATCTAGCCTGGAGAAGAAATGATTACAAGGAACATGAGAGATGTCTGCAAGTATCTGAAGGGCTGGCTGCCACGAGCGAGAGAGATCAATGAGATTTGTTCTCTTGGGCCCTGGAAGGCAGAACCAGGAGCAACAGGTAGAAGTGGTAAAAAGGCAAAGTTAGGTTTGATAAGAGGAAAGACTTCTTAACTGAGTTCTGGAGAAGAGTGATGGGTTGTGTGGAGAAGAGGGGGATTCCCCTCCTCAGAAGTTTTCAGGAGGAGGCTGGATGACCACTGGAGAAGCATGAGCAAATGGATGGGTTAGACAAGATGGCCTTGGAGGCCCTTTCCAACTTTCACATTTTGTGATTCTAGAAAAATTAAAGGAAGAATAACTGACATTTACATAGCACTTGGAGGTTTGTAACACACAACAGCCGTGTAAGATAGGTATTTTTTACAGGTGGGACAGAGGTGAAGGACTTGGTGTTTAGGTATATTCACTTCTGGGAAAAATCAGCTTGGCCTCAGTTCTCAATCTTAATGAAATGGTAACATATACATGAAACTAGAGCTTTAATTAAATTCCTTTTTTGGAAAAAAAAAACACGAACTCCAAATGAAGCAGAAATACAAGGGTTACATCCAATTGAAACTAGTTCCTTCAGAGAGAGAGGCTGTGTTTTGGAATGAGGGGATCTGGATTCCAAACCCAATTACTACCTGTGTGACCTTGGGAATCATGTGTTTGGGATGAAAAATATCCTTCATCCTTAATTTAGTGAAAAGAAATAAACACAGAGATTTCTTAGGATAAGAACAGGACTTTATTCTCTTCCCCGGGAGAAGAGGGCAGTCTTCCCCATGACTCATCATAGAGAAGAGGCCAGTTACAAAAGATAGTGCTGGAATTTATAACCTAACTTAGTCAAGACCCCTCCCCGACTGTTTCCCCTCTCATTGGTGGAGAGGCATACTTCACCAAATACTTCCCCAACTGGGACAGCAAGGAAAGATAAGGGGATGGTCCCACCAAGGCGGGAAAACAGACAAAGGAAGATAAAAGTGATTGACAGAAGCAATTTGAAAAGTTAACCACCCCAAATTGAGAAGTTTTCACTTATCCCATACACATGGAACTCAGTTTCCTCATCTGTTAAACTTGGGAGGTTGGACTTAAGGTGCTTTGAGTTCTTTTCTGGCTCTGTGATCCTATAATTTGCCCATGGTTACACAACTAGTGAGGGCTGAAGGTGAAGTTCAAAGCCAGGTGCTTTCCAATTCCAAAGCCCTTCCATTATATTAGAAGGGTCCCACAACTCATTCTCACTATTGGGGCACTAAACTGGGAAGTGCAAGCACCTTCAGGGTAAATGTATAGGATTTTAAACTGCTCCGACCAGATGTTCGGATAGGGGTGAAGGAAACATTCTGCACACAACGGCTCTCTGCTGGCTCGTGACAATTACACTTGCCCAGACTGTTTTTATGCAGCTGTCTTTAAGAATTCCACTCCTTGATCATAGCCAGTGATTAGACACCATCCATTCTCACTAACTACATGGAGTCTCACACATAGAATATGTTAAATCCTGAATGATGAATGACTTCACATTTCACGTACTCTATAAGGCATTAATACTTACAGATGATACCTGGCCCAAAGTATCGCTGGTTACATAGATTCATGGGATCCAGAGTTTGAAGGTACCTTAGAAATCAGCCAGACCAGTTCCTGATTTTACATGTCAGGAAACTGAGGCCCAGGGAGAAGTGATATGCCCAAAGCCGGTACTAAGCCCAGTACTAAGTAGCAGAGCCTGAATTCAGGCTCCAAATATACCACTCTGCTATTATGCACACAAGCATTCTACCTCAAATTGAGCCACTAGCTTTAAGGATGCATGAAAACCAAACTAGTCATAGGTAGGAAAGGGAGTAATTACAGACTGCGAGGTAGAAGGGACCCCAGAAGTCACAGAGACACAGATTAAGAGTTGAAAGAGGCCTTAAAGATCTTACCCTCTCATTTTTAAAATGATGAAACTGAGATCTGAATGAGTAAATGCATCCTAAATTCAAAAAACGCAGGGCTCTCCCTCAATAAACTCCTGGGGCTCTCTATTATCTCAGAGATCAACTGTAAATACTCCTTTGTTTTCAAAGGTCTTCACTATCTAATCCCTTCCGGCCTTTCTAGTCTTCTTACCTATTCATTCCATGCATTGTATGGTCCAGCCTACACCCTACTTGCTGGTCCTCATATATGACATTCTATCCCTTGTTTCCCTGGCTCAGCACTGCCTGTCTCCTAGGTCTGAATGCTTCTCTTCCTCACCTCCTTTTCTTGAAATCCTTGGGTTCCTTCAAAATTCTGACCAAGCCACCTTTTGCAGAAAGCATTTTTTGGTTTTCCTACTTATTAATACTGTCTCCTCTAAAGTTACTATGTGGCTACTCTGCATGCATATATCTGGTAATACAAACCTACAGCATGGTATGAATTGACACCCCGTTAGACTGTAAGCTGTTTGTGGACAGACTTTCACTTTTTTTTTGTATAATACTTACCAGAGTTCCTGGGCCCTAACAAGCACTTAATAAATGCTTCAATTGACTCTAAATCAACCATACTCTACTATTATAAAGACATTTAAGCAAGTATCAGGTAAATAGGTACTATAAAGGATTATCACAGATTTACAAATGATCTGAATCCAGTCTCTTCATTTTACAGAACAGGAAACTTTAGACCAGAGCAATAAGTAAGGGCTAAACAAAAATTTCACTTCAGTTCATCTGGTTTCAAATTCAATGCGCTTTCTTTCCATTGCAACACTTTGTAGTGATTGAGTAGATGGTCACAACTCGTTCATAAAATGAACCCTGAATCCTAGGTCATAAAGAGCCATCCTCCGAGATTAAAGCTAACAAGATAATCCAAAGGAAGCCTTCCCAGAAACTAATCACCCTCCACAGTGACTTAGAGTGAGTTCAACTAAACAGACTGAAGTGCTTTCTATCCCTTTATTCCTTAGGAAATAGAGAGGCTAAAATGCAGTCAATGAAAAATAACCCGTGAACCTGGAAACTAACTTAGGAGTAGTATATTAGAAGGATGGTGACAAGTGAAACTGAAGACTATCAAGTCTCCAAATCTAGAAAAAGAGCACATGACTAAATTTGTGAGGGTTGCTGTCCAGGGTACAGGGGCAGGGCTCCAACCAGTTCAGCCCAGAGAAAGAAAACTGGGGGGGGGGGGGATAGGGGAGGAGGAGAGCAGAGGGAGCAGGGCATATGTGCTCCCCGGATTCAAGCACTTGAAGGACTGTCACTTTGAAGAGAGAGATCAGACTTGTTTCGTTTGCCCCCTTCTCCCTTCCGAAGGTGTAGCTCAAGGAAGTGTCAGAGAGAGAAATTTAAGCTTGACAAGAGAAAACTCCAGAGGTAAGACAGACTTTCAGCAATCTGAAATGTCATAGAGAGGATTCATGCTCCATTACGGACTGGACTTCTTGGCCACTCAGGTTCCTTCCAACTCTGAGACTCTGTGATTATGAATCAACCTTCAATCCACTTTGTAGGTATCATATCTCTATAGTGGAGGATTTATAACATCCCAGGCATATATACCTAGAAGCAACCTCAGAGTCATCTATTTCAATGTACTGATTTTATAGACGGAAAAACTGAGGCCCAGCAGAGTTAAATGACTTACTCAAGATCACAGTTCTAGAAAATGTAAGAGCCAAAACTGAAGGCCAGGTGATCTAAATCAAACCCAGCACCCTTTCCCACAACATAAGATGATGCTGCTCTCTCCTTCCCTCCCACTTCAAACAAGCTACCACAGCATGTAGTTCTGTAAATATCCCCTAAGCTCATCCAATTTTCCTTTACATGATTCCATATTTACCAAGCAACATTCTGACCTTATTTCTGTTTCTCAAGTACAGTCCCCTATAGGATGGAAAATGCACTGTTCGACAGTTGCAAATATTCAGTCTAATTTGCAATTTTATTTCTCACCATAAATTAATAAACCAATATTCTGATTTTCAAATCAGTCTTCCATTGGTTTGGTTAATGGAAAATCAACTTTACTTCATTAACCTTAAATGAACTGGCAATATCAAATTAGGTTGCTATTTGGAACAGTACCAACTGTGTTAGACTTAGAGTCAGGAATTTATGAGTTCAAATCCCACTTTGGGCACCTATTACCTGTGTAACCCTGGGCAAGCAACTTAACCTCTTTCAGTCTGTTTCCTCATCTGAAAAGTGGAAATAAAAGCACCTACATTACAGGGCTATCATGGGGGTTAGTGGGAAAAATACATAAAATATTCTACAAACTTTAAAGTGCTATATGAATCTATTTACTGTTATTATAATAAAATTCCTAAGCCTTAATAGTAGACCCATATCTTAGATCAACCCTCCAAGGCAGAATAACATCACAGTATCTAGAACTCAGCTATTCTGAACCATCTTATACGGAACAAAAAGTGGCATCTGGACCGATATAATAAAGTCCATGTGTTTTTCTCCCAGATAAGTGCTTAAAATCCTCACTAGGAGCCTATTTACTCTTAATTTACAAATAATTCTAATAGATTTGGTAACCTGGTTTCTAATAAAAAATAGAACAAATTAGAAACTGGGATGGAGGAAGGTAAACAGATAGCAAGAAGAACTGACAGCCAGTACAGCCTTAAATCAGAAGGAAAAAGTTAAAATATCCTCAAATATACTCTGTAAGAAGGCACAGAAAGAGCTATCCCAATTAAAAATAAATTTAAAAAATTCAGTGCCTAAGGGGGTAACACTACTTAGAAAACTCACAGGGTATCAGAGCTTGAAGGAATCCTCAAGATACTGACAATCCCACCCCAGTTATACAAATATGGAAACTGAGGCTCAAAAGGGTCAAAAGATTTAGCCAGGGTCATAAAGCTAATAAATAACAAAAGCAGGATTCAACAAAGATCTTCTATCTCTCAAATCCAGTGCCCTTTCCACTCAGACCCACAGCTTCCTAGTCAAACCAACTCATTCCTGGAGTACTCTGGATAGCTGAGGTTTAGTGTCCCACAAAGCTCAGCATGAAACAGCCTGACAGCCAGGCCCTAACTTCCCTCCCACTTATCAGTTAATAAAACTCTAAGTGAAAGGCAATATAACACGTTCCTAATTCTCTGGCAGGGATCACTGGAACCACAAACTCAGATGAGTATAATGTGCTGCAAAAATTAGGAACTTGTTAGGAATCCCCAACTGAACAGTACTTCCTCTACTCATATATGAACAACCTTGAAAAGATCAGTTAACACTCATGGTATTTCAAAGGAAGATGCTTCGACCTGGACTGAATTCCATAACCCTTTTGAAGGAAAGCACTACAAGTTACAACTGAAACTGTGGCTTCTAATCGCCTTCTTTGGGATTTGGCCAGACCCAGCAGGTTTTTAGGATAATCTAGAGGTCAGCTGGAAGTTGAGTGCCAACCACAGAGGATTAATGAGGCTTAATAAAGGAATACAAGACCTCTTTAGGCCTCAGTTTCCTCATATGAAAACAGAAGGTGATGGCCTCTTTCAGACTCCAAATCCTATTGACTGCAAGAAATTTTACATCTCAGTGACTATCTACACCCCTGATTTAAACTCTATTTTCAAGTCTGGCTTGATTATATGGTCTGGTTTATTTCTTTTGGAGGAAGAGGGAGAGGGAGTTGTGGATCCAAGGCATTCATTTGTGACAGGTTCAATCAGAGATGACGATTCAACTAAAACTTTCAGAAATCACAGGGTGGCTCTGGCTGGTAATGAGGCCAAGAGAAAGGGTCCCAACCACCCTTGGGTCAGTGCCCAGTTCAGGCATCTTAACCTAACCACTCTTTTACAACTGTGCACCATTGTGATCACAGGATTTCAGCCTGGTCCCCAACTTAAAGACCACTGAGTCTCACCCCCTCAGTTTATAGTTGAGGCTCAGAGCCTGCCCTGGCCACAACAGCAGGAAGTGACAAGGCTGAGATTTTTTTCTCCCTGGAAGTCTTAACACTTTTCACTACACAATAGCCGCCTCCCTTGTCACCAATACTGTAAGAAAAAAAAAACCCTCCAAAATATCATAATGACAGAAGGTCCATACTTTCCTCTTATCAATACCATCAGACCAATGGGGAATGGCGTCCTCAGTTAAATCTAAGCTGCTTCCTTCAAGACAATATTTTCTAAATACTCTAAAAACTACAACGTACAGATCAACTGATCTACCAACTGTAAAAAAGACTTTTAAGATTTTTCATGTCTTTACTTTGAGTAGGTCTTAACTAGAGAGGCAAGCTTGAAAAAAGGAGAATTCACAGTCTTGCAAATGGGCAATCAGAAATGAAACTCCTGACAGGTCAAGTAAAGAATGATAGTCTGCTGGAATTGTAGTGAGGTTCCCTCCTGTGGTAATGTGTTCTTTAAAAAACCGAAACTGCTGAATCTCATACAATTAATAAGATCCACAATGGACAGGCTAGGGAGGAAGATTTCAAACTGATTCTAATTTGAGGGCTTTTCAAACTGGAGTAGCTTTGTGCCATAGTGATTTCTTCCTGTTAAACACAGCATACGGTGCAAATGAATTTGGACTCAAAAGACCTTTAGTTCAAATCCTTATGTGACCTTTGCCTCTCTTGGTCTGAGTTTCCTTCTGAAGTGGAGTAGACATCCCTGAGGTCACTTCACAGATCTAAATCCATGATCTCACGACCAAGAAGTAATCATTTTCAAAGTTTGTCCAGATTTTATACAACAGCTCTGTGAAACCTACAGTAGTCCAAATCTTGACGCATCCATTTTACACACTAAGGTTCAGAGACTGACTTGTCCACGGTCCCTCAGCTAGGGTTTCCTTCAAGATGCTGTTCCAGCATTAGTGGCATCAAGCTCAAACAGAAATAGGGGCCACTAAACTATACATAATGATTCCTTTGGTCACATATTGACTTTGAAAACCACATATCAGCATTAGCTCTGTTCTACAGTATTTTTATTTATTTTGTTAAATATTTCCCATTTTAATCTGGTTCTGAAGGAATTGTGGCAGGCTGCATGGCTGACACCTCTAGTCTAAGGGAAGTCTTTCCTGATCCCTCCAACTTCTATTGCCCTTTCTCCCTAACAATATTCTATTTATATTTTGAATGTATTCCATACATGCTTATATACAATGTCTCTCTCCCCAAGGGATATAAACTCCTAAAAAGGAGAAATTGTCACATTTTTTTATTTCTGTCTTTGCAGTGCCTAGCAAGGGTCTGGCACGTAGTAAGAATTTAACAAATGTTGCTATCAGAGCAGAGACCAGAGCCAAGGTGTCCAGATCAAACACCCTGTCACTGCACCCTGTTGGCTCTCAAAGAGGGAGGTGCCTAAAGATGAAGAGGCACAGGCTTTCCTAATGTCATCTCTTCACCCACTATAAAGCTGCATATTTATAAGCTCTAGGGTTTTTAATGCAAACTCTAATTGGCCACTAACTATAATGCTTGTCAACAGGGGCCACTGTAATATTAAAGGCCCCCTGAGCACCTACAGAGATAATAAGAGGAAGGGATAGAATTCAGCAGATGCACAAATCCCCTAGTACCCCCTGCTCCCTTGCATTCTAACCCAACTTCAAGTAAGCACTAAACACTCATTGTGGTAGAGGTTAGTGCTTTTAGAGAATCCCAGAAATGGGATGACGGAATTTTCAGAGTTAGAGGGACCTCAGAGGGCCACCCAGTCTAATAATCACCTCTCCATCACTTCCCACCAAGTGGGTCACAAAGCCTTTGCTCAAAACCCTGCAGTGAGAAGGAACTCACTACCTCTTGAGGTAGGTCATTCCACTTCGGGCTTTAAATGTGCTCATTTTTTTTTTCTCCAAAGTTTGCCTCCATGCAATGTCCAGCCATTGCTATTGATGATGGCCTCCTAGTCTCCCTTTCATGGTTTTACAGGCTGACTCGTCGAAGACTCACTGAATCTTGAGATGTAGAAGTTATCTCGCCAGCCTTCTAGTGTATAAGAACACTTTCAACAACATATGCACAAGAGTCAGCTACTGAATTACTGACCAGAGTGTTCATCTAGGCTTTGCTTGAAGACTTCCAGCAAAGGAGAAGCTACTTTATCTCCAGGCAGCCCACTCTTCTCTTGGACAGCTCTAATTGTTAGAAAGGTTCCATATATCAAAACTAATCCACTTCTTTACAATTTCTAGGCATTGCTCCTAGTTGAAGCTGTTCATCTTCCTCTATGTGGGGGGCTTTCAGATTGTAAAGATCCTTAGAGACCATCAAAGCTCAGAATTAGAAAATCTCAGGGTTGGAAGGAACTTTCAAGACGTTTACTGCAAGTGGTCATCTAGATTCTGCCTGAAAACTTTGAGTGAGGAGGAATCCATTCCTTCTGGTGGAGGAGGCAGCCCATTCCACTTTGGAACAGTCATAATAAAGAGCTGGATAAATAGGGAAGAAATTACCACACTTCAACAGGATCATAGATTCAGAGTTGTTCAGAACCATAATAATTTCTCTAAGGATTCTTAACCTGTCGTCTGTAGAGAGATTTCAGGGGCTCCATAAACTTGGAAGGGGGAAAAAATAAATCGTTATTTCACTAACCTCTAAGTGAAATTTAGCATTTCCTTCTATTATGAAAGTTGGCAATAAACATTTTTCTAAGGGGCTGGTAGGCTTCACTAGAATGCCAAAGGGATCCACAACTCATAAAAGGTTTAGAACCCCTGATCTAATCTAAACTCCCTCATCTTGCAGCTGAGGAAACTGAGGATAAAAGGTACAAAGATGATAAGTAGCAAGCCTGAATTTGAACATTGAACCAATGTACCAAAACCTCAGAATTACAAAGAGATCACATGGAAGTCACTTTTCCAACAAGTACATGGGTAAGCCTATTAGAAAAACAATTTCTTGAATTTATTTTAAAAATAAACAGATGTTCTCCAAACTCAAGAACTTAATGGTACATTAAAATTGTATTTTTTTGTGTGAGTATGCTGTGTGTTTGTATGTGTTTATGTAATGGAGAAAGTAATGTTCTCTCATTTTACCCAGCTGGGATTTTATATCTACAGGTCCTGCCCCCTAATTAAGTGTTATTATAGCCAATTTCAGGATTTATTCAAGAAAAAAGTTAGGTCAGAAATCAGAGGGAGATTGATGACTATTTTCTCTTTCATAGGAGAGGGTTCGATGTGGAAGAATGAGAGAAATGATTTTATCTTTATATCAAAGACAAAAGGTGGCAATAAAATTTTGTAGAAATCATGTGGATAAACATTTTTCAGGCAACTCTCTAGGACTTTCCTACTAAAGAAAGGACCTATTGCAAGCTACAGAAATTCCCATACCAGGAAGAACCCATGATGAAATGAGAGATTATCTGTGAATACTCAGTAATATAAATTTGCTTCCTAAGCTACTACTATTGAGGGAATGCACTTATTCCACACAGCATTCCTAATATAGCCTAGCCTTCCGCTCCCCGCCCCCCATACACTTAAAAATCAAAGTACACCTATAAATCGGAAGACTTGGAGCCGGAGAGGACCACCAGAATCAGCTAGCCTAATCCTTCTACTTTACAGATGAAGAGACTGAGGCCCAGAAGGAAGAAGCAGCTTATTCAAGATCACATGTGTAGTTAAGTAGCAATGTCAGTATTTGAGTAGCAAGTCTGGTACTCTTGACTCCAAACCTGTGCTTTTTTTTTTCCACTAGGATTAGGGGGAACTGTTTAGTGTTTTCATCTAAACTTGATCGAAGAAGAGTGTGAACCTCAAGTTGAGGAGTGTTTGTCTTCCACGCCCTGAAGGATGGTAACTCTTGCAGTGAGTCCCTGTTACACTTAATAAGTGATCAGTTTTCAGTGTGTCTAACACGGGGTCCTGAGCCGAAGAACAGAACCTCCAGGCCCTTGGATCTGAGGTGTGCAGACAGCCAGCAAGCTCTCCAGGCTGGCTGTGCTTAACATAGCCACCTGAGGAGCAACAAACCCCTCAGAGCATTCCGTTCCTGCTGGAGGAAGTTTCCAATGCTCTCCACCCGGAAGGCAGCTTTTCGTCTTCATTCCTACCCGACTGCCACAACTGCAGAAGATAATTAAATGAAGTCAGGATTCGCCTGTGTAGCTAGAGGGCTACAAATCTTCCTACTCATCTGAGGCTGGGAACCTCCCTCCTGATTAGGGATCCAAGTTGATGCTGCCTTTAACGGGCCTCCCTGGAGAAGGCAACCCTCCTAACGGGGTTTGGGAGCACATGTGAATGGCCCGCTTTGGTGGGTGGCTGGGGGGATGACAGTTTGTTTGAAGCATGCCCCTGGCGCCCTCCTCGGCTACTCTAGCAGGAAGGGCGAGGCGAGGCCAGGCTAGGCTGAGCAAGGGATGCACTGACCCAGCGGTTAAGAACAGGCTTGTTTCCAGGACTCAGCCAGCTGCTGCCCAGGGGCACACACACGCCCCTCGCGGAATTAGTTCAGTGCCTGCATCTGCAAGGAACGCAAGCCAATGCACCGAGCATGGGCTGCCAGGATGCCCACAGAACTATCGACCGCTCCTTCCCATCCCCACCCCCCTTCCGGAGAAGGCAGAAATAACAACGAGGCTGGGGAGGGAGGGGAAAGGGAAAGGAGGAGGGACAGTAAGTAACTCCAGGCCCAGCCTCCCGAATAAGCCCTTCCAGCAAGGATGCCACCTTCACTGAAGGAAACGTCCCCGGCTGGTGCCGCCGCCCTGCTGCATTTGCGAAATGACCAGCAGTCTCAAATCCCCACCCACAGGCTCGCGGCTCCGCCCTCCCTTGCTCCCCGGGCCATCTACACCAATCCGCTTGGGCCCGGCAGCAAATCAAACTCGGCCCCCACCCCCACCTCCCGGCGAGGCGCCCTAGCTTTCCCGGATTCGCTTGCACCGGGTGAAGCAGCGTGCACATTCATGCCGGAGGAGGGAGGGGTGGGGGAAACGCGAGAAAAAGGGTTTGGGGGTTGCAGTTGCGGCGGTGGCAGCGAGGAAGAGACTTCATCTCCCGTCTCTCTATCCTCTCCTCCCATCCCTAGACAGTTCTGGAAACTGTGTATCACCTCTGTCACAGGAAACCATCCAGCAAAAAGGCGGCGCAAAACAAATAAACAAACGCCAGCCTCTCTCTCTCCTTCTCCTTCTCCTTCTCCTTCTCCTCCTCCTCCTCCTCCTCCTCCTCCTCCTCCTCCCAGACTCTCCAGCTCCAGCCGCCGCGCCCTGATCTGGGCCAGGGAATCCTAGGGAGAGGCTGCCGGCTCTCCAGGGATCAGACTCTCAGGCAGTTCTCGAGGCTGCGGCGGCAACTGTGAACGCCTAAGGGCTTTTTGTTATTTTATCCAGGCCAAGCGGCCTGGGCATTGCCCCTGTATCACTCCCCCTCCTAGGACAGGGAGCCGAAAAGGACCCTGGGGTGAGATTATCAACAGCAATCCCTCCTTTCACACATAATGAAAACCAAGGCCAAGGGAAGGGAAGTGTGTGGCACCAACCAGGTTACTAGGTCTCGTGTTCTGTCCGCAACCCCATGCAGCTTATGCAAAGTCCCGGTGGAAATCAAACTCGGCCTGTAAAATGGACCTTCAAATCATATTAGGTGAAGTCTACCTACCCCCTACCCCCACGCTGCTTCTCCACCGGCTCCCCTCTGGCATTAAAGAGGCTGGTTGCAAAAGTTACACCCTCTATCCGCCACATTGCACCTGCCCACGTGCTGCTGGAGACCAGCATCCATTTCTCTCCATCCTCACCCCACCCCCACCACACTTCCTTTCCTCCCAGGTAACCCCACGGCCAGCGGGAGGGTAGCGAGGCTGTTAATGCAAACAGCTAGGGAAGTTGAGGAACCCCTCTGAAAGATGGTCCTAGTGCACCTGCCTTTTACTGATGCTGTTACTCTCGCCACCACTTTCAGTTGCAGCAAAGCCCGAGACAGCCCCGCCTCTTTCCCTCCCCCCAGGCGGGCGGGGAGATGGGGGGGGGGGAACGGGAAGGAGGTGGAGGGGATCGAATTTCTCCAGCAAATGGGACCTTTCCGACAAGATTCGAATCCCAGGTCAACATTCCACATTCCCTACATTTGCAAAGCAAGCACCAAGCAACCCTGGGAAAAACTGCTCCAAAAGAACATGCTTGTGGGGAGGGAACAGCCCCCAACCCCCCCCCCCCACTCCTCTACACAACACACACAACACGTGCATTTAAGGTCTTGGCAACTTGCTGCCCTATGGGGTACACTACACACCCATTTTCAAGATCAAGGTGATCAATGGACCCCCACCTCCATAATTTGCAAATGATGCCAAAGGTTGCAATTTGCAATTCACTAAAGTTCGGGATTAATCGGTACTTTCCCTCCCTCCTTCACAACCGTAGCGACTCCTACCTAATTTCACCTTTGAAAGGGGTTTTATACACGACGTTAATCTCACCTTAAAGTAAAAAGCTTAGCGATAGAGAACCCCAATTCGAAGAATTTTCCCCCTCCCCCAATTCTTTTCCCAGCACTCTTGAATTGATGCAATGAATATTTTGTACTGCTAGTGACACAGTTCTAAGATCCAGTTCGTGACTACCCTTCACACGTATGTACCTATGCACACAAGAGACACACATACACACACCTATGGCTGTATAGATAGATGTTCCCCCTCACACTGCCGCGAACAGGCTGTATATTCCCATAGACAAGGACCTGTACTCTTCTGCCATTGCCATCTGGCTACCAAGTTGTTACTATGCTTCTTTCTGTTCCCATGCAGCCCAATGCACCCGGGTTTGGAAAACCTTCCACCCGAGGGCCAACTACCTCGAGGGTGCTTTGGGAACGGTGAATTGAGGATTCACCTGAAGACAGGATGGTCTTCATTAACGCCAAAAAAAAAAAAAAAGAGGTTAAAGAGGTTTCTTAAAGTCCGCAGCAGCCCTCCCCCATCCAAAATTTTTCTTTAAAATAAAAACTTACTGATCAACCTAGATCAATTCTCAGGCTCCCCAAATAATCCTGTTTCCTTCTCCCAGGGCTCCCCAGGGGCCCCAGCCATGAATGCCCAAGTTAGTGGTGGGATAGGAGCGCTGAGCCGCTGCCTGCCTGCCTGCCTGCTCAACCGCCCGCCCGCCTGGCTGCCTGCCTCCCTCCCTCCTGGTTACATATCCAGAACCCAATCTTTTGGCGCCATATTAATGACGTACTAGATTATTTCCACTAGGCAGCGACCTTCGGCATTAAATTACTCCCGAGAACTCCCGAGCAAAGCAACAGACCCATCAAATATGGCTGTGCAGCTCTGCTCTGCCGGGCTCGGCTGGCTCTGGCTCGGCTCGTCCTGCAGCCGCCGCCAACGCCGCCGCGGGGTCCAGACCCACACACAGCACACACACTCGCACACACTCACAGACACACACACCCGCGCGCACACATACACACACCGCCGCGCCCCCTCCCCCCGCGCGCTCACACGCACCCTCACACCACACACACACACGCACCCGCACACCACACACACACATACACACACATACACACACGCACCCTCACACCACACACGCACACACACACACACAACCCGGTACCTGCTGCTGCAATGGTGCTGCTCGCCAGTGGGCTCGGAGTTTCGCGGCGAGCGAGCGCGGTTCCCGGTGCCTCATGAGTTCAGGGTGCCGCGGGGTGGGGAGGCGAGCCGAGAGCGGCTCCTGCACTTGCACTCACACACCCGCGCGCACCCATGCACACACACTCACATACACAACATTCGCACACCACACATACACACATACACACAACACACACACGCACTCTCACACTCGCACACGGAGGCACTCTCTGACTGACGTTTTACTTGTTATGGAGGAAGGACTCCGTGAATCAAACTCATTTCTGGGTCACTGCTGCCACAGGGGGGAGCACTTTAATCCCTTGCCAAAACTAGGAGGGTGGGGAAGGAGAGGAAGGAGAGGAAAGAGAGGGAGAGAGAGAGAGAGAAGCACTCAGAGGAACTATCTGTCTCCTTTAACCCTTCACGCTCCTGATTGCAGATGTGGCCAGACCTCACTGGCTGGAAAGCGCCTTTGGGGAGGTGAGGAATCATTCTATCATCATCGTCGTCGTCATCCTCTCTTCCTCGTGCCAATGCAATCCCACAAACATTTAGTGTGCGCCTACTATGTGCATGGTACTGTGATAGAGGATGGGGATGCAAAAAGAAGAGAAAAACAGTCTTCCTTCAAGAAGGGTGAAGCCTAGTGGGGGATAGCTACCTTGATTCCAAAAACCTCGGATTTTTCATGAAGTGTTTGTAGCTTCGGAGCTGGGAGGGACCTGAGAGGTCATTTTACAGATAAGGAAACTGCACAGAGGGTAAGTGATTGGTCCAAGGTCACACTGCCTTGGAGGCAGAGAGCGTGGATTTGAGCCAAGGACCACTGACCTTTATCCCAAATAGTCTCCTATGGCAAGTTGGGAATCAGTTATCAATTCATTTTTAACTCACTTACATTCAATAAGACCCTACTAAGTGCAAGACACTATCCAATAGATCCACATGCCACCAGAATCTGTAGGTTTTATACATGTCCATTGCATTAAATTGCATTGGTCTTGATACCATCTGCCAAGTGCCTCTTTTAAGTAATTTTAAATAAGTGAAGTGCAAGCCAATATGATGCAATAGCAAGAAAGAATACTGGAACTGAAGTCAGAGGACCTGGGTTCCAATCCCAGCTCTTCCACTTATCATCTGTGAACTCCTGTAGGTTACAGCCCCTCCGGGCCTCAGTTTCCTCATCTGGAAAATGAAAAGGTTGGATTAGATGACCTTTAAGGTCCCTTTTATACCTAAATATGACTCTTGGGCTTGAATTCTGACTCAGACACTTGCTAGATATGTGACCCTGGGCATGTAACCTCTCTAACCCTCAGTTCCTCCATCTGTCAAATGCTGGTAATAATAGCACAATTGCTCAGGGTTTTGGTGGGTATCAAATGGGAAAATGAACGCACCAACCTCAGGGAGGCTCCTCAGAGTAGACTCTTCTAGACTAAAGGCACTATTTGTGGGTCTGCATCAGTTACAATTCAAATAAAAGGCGTTTAATGAAATATTCATTCAGAAAAGTAGGAACAAAACATTCCATCCCATATACCTGGGTTACAACTCTCCCACAAAAATGCATGCCATCAGTGGATCCATAATGGGAACATTCACGGTGTGGCAAACACATAGGGAATACATGTGGCCAGAGAACATCTGTGAAGGGGCAAATCCTACATTTGATGTCACAGGGTAAGTAACATCTTCTCATGATGTCATCATACTTCTCCTGCCAGGCCCCCTTTTTATTAGTATCTTCCTGCCACAAGTCTCCCTCAGACACTGCCATGATGGACAAGTCATCTGTACTGGATGTTCCTTCAATGAAATCTGCTCTATTGAATTGGAGCTTCCTTTGGTACTGCCGCTAGTTTGTGGAGTTTCTGTCTGCTTTCAGCTTCAGGCTTTGGCTTAAGTTCTTTCTTGTTTGGGATTTCATCTTTTCTTTAGGCTCCACTTTCTGGTTTAGGGTCTTAAGGTCTCTCTGTCAGAGACCTCAACCAAGCTTATAATGAACATGCCTGTATCCCCTTATTTTAATTTCTCAGACTCTACTTTGTCATCCATATGACTTCTAAGGTCCGTTATAGTTCTAAGTCTCTGGTCTCCTGATCCTATGAGGTCTATTTACTCAATAACTACCAAACCTCTCTGGGCTTTGGAGTTCCCCAGTTGTTTTTTTAAACTTCAAATCCATTCTATGGCCCTAAACAGATTCATGGATGAGGGAAAAGACACAGAGACAAAGCTTATTACAGGAGCTAAG
Organism: Pseudochirops cupreus; assembly: GCA_028627135.1. Classification (NCBI taxonomy): domain Eukaryota; kingdom Metazoa; phylum Chordata; class Mammalia; order Diprotodontia; family Pseudocheiridae; genus Pseudochirops; species Pseudochirops cupreus. The sequence continues at coordinate 142,307,763 of CM053583.1, forward strand.
GTCTTTGTGTCTCGAGTTGCCTGACCTAATTCCTGACCTTTATCAACAACAACAAGCATTTTTTAAGAGCTTTCTTTGTTGCCAAATACTATGCTCAGTGCTAGGGGTGCAAAGAAGCAGAGACCTACCCTCAAGGAGCTCAAATTTTAATGCATTTCACGAACAGCAAAAAACACATATACAGCCTACCAAAGCCTAAAAAGGCTGTGAGCTCACCCTTACACCAGCTGTCAGCAATTAATCAACAAGCATTTATTCAGTACCTACTATATGCCACATATTGTGTTAATTGATGGGTATACAAAGAAAGGCAAAATCATGATCTGTGCCCTCAAGGAGTTCTCATTATTAAATAATTATAAAATGATGTCTGGCTAATTGTTGTATTAATGAATGTAAGCTGAAGGTTCTTGGGGTCTTGGGTTTCTTTTTAAAGTTGCATTTTTAGTGATTAACTATGTCAAAATATGACTTTTAAGTATAATGAATCCAGGTCTTTATAATAATAAATAATAAAACACATGTATGTAGCTCTTGCCTCACAACAATCCTATGAGTAAAGCACAATAAGTATTATTATCCCATTTTATAGATGAGGAGACTGAGGCTCAGAAGTTTGTTCATGATCATAGGAACAGAAAGTGTTATATCTAGGACTGTAACTCAAATCTTCCTATCCACTGTTCTGTCTACTATAACATGTAGGGACACAGGATTTAAAGTTCATGACAATCTTGTAGCACCTAGGGGACTTTTGGAAAGTGCACTGGTGGAATGAAAAGCTAAGCCAGCAAAATAAGCGTTTAGAAGTTATTGCAGTAAAGAAATACTGAGTTCTCTGCACCAATACACACTTTTGTGAGAAGGGTTTGTTCTGAAGTTCATATTCCGACTTGCCTTTCACACACAAAACTATTCCTATTGAGAAAAACTTAAAACGTGCTAAAAAGCATGCAAAATATCTCAATTTTAATCAAATTTTCAAGAAAATGATCAAAAGATGACTCATTGAAGTTCTCAGTTATAGTCAGAAAAGAGAGAGCTGGGTTAGAGGTTCCCCTTTCTTCCTCTGTTCTTTAATATAAATAAATAGCTCATTCACTACCAACTTTCCTTGCTTTTGCCCATCCATTCATTCCAACACCTGTTTTCTTTTTCCTTTTTTGCCCTACACATATGTTCCTTAGCAGCTTGATAAAATCTAGACCTATAAGGGAACTTAGAAGTCATCTGGTCCATTTTACAGATGAGAAAACTGAAGCCTAAGGGATCTGTTCAAAGTGCAGTAGAAAGAATGCTAGACTGGACATCAGAGGACCTAAATTCATGGCCTACCTCCACCACTTGGTTCTTCTCTTTCAGCTTAAGCTATAAAATGGGGAGGTCAGACTGAATGGCCTCTAAGGTAGAGCTCTTTCAGCCACAAATCTATGATCCTAAACAGCAGAGTCTAGGTTCAAACCCACAATGTCTGTCTCCAAAGCCAGAGACTTTGACTCTCTTTCCACTGAATAATGCTGCCTGCTTGAGTGGTCAAATTAATTATCTCTACTTCTTCTCTTGTCCCTGTGATAAGTCTTGTGCTTTGGCAGAACCAAGTAAAAGTATAGGATGTCTGGGGCCATCCCTTATCTGCTTCCAGTAGAAATCTACTTTGGGCTCAATTGTCTTAGGATCCTACTCAACACTGAACAACTTTCTTTTCTATCTCTACCTCCCCTCTCCGTCTCCCACCCCATCTTGACCCCATATATACAAACACTCCAAAGAAAGGCGGGAAAAGCAAAGAACAAATGACTATTAATTCTACAATCAACCTGGAAAAGTAAACAGCATTACTCCTATTTGACAGATGGCAGATGAAGAATGAAATTAAACAAAACCCTAACATTCATCTAGATTCTGTGTCCTATGGATAAACATGAAAGTGTTCTAGCCTTTTGGGCATGGGCCAATTCAATTTAACAAGCATTTATTAATCAGTCAATCAGCTGATCAGTCAACAAGTATGTACTAATACTGAGCACCGTGATGGACACAAAGACAAAAATGAAATATTCCCTGTCCTCTAGGAGCTTCCAATCTATTGGGAGAGACAATATGTATATATATAGTGTAAATAGAATATATACAAAATAATTACAGTTACTTGTGGGAGTGGACAGGATCTAGGGGGATGCATCAAGAACCTCATATAAAGGATGGCCTTTGAGTTGAGTTTTGAAGAAAATTAGAGATTCTAAGAGGCAGAAGTGAGGAAAAGGTAAATTTCAGGTATGGAAGACAGCAGAGACATAGAGATAGGAGATATAATAGATGTATATGGATCAGCAAGAAAGCCAATTTGACTGGATTGTAGAGCATGTGAAGGAGAATAACGAAAAAAGCTTAGAGAGGTAGGTTTGAGCCAGAATGAGAAGGATTTTACAAAACTGGATGAATGATGATGGTCATTTGTGGGATAAGTAATTACACTCATTAATTAGACAACTAATCATCATGTGCTTTCTCCTAAACACCTACTAAGTGCTAGATCCTGTGGTAGGCAATGAGGACTGAGATGATTCAGAATTTCAATGCCCAAGCAACCCTTAATAATGACTATAATTCAAAGAAATAGAGAGTGACCCCCCAAAAAAGAATATAGAGGAGTACCCTAAAAAAAGAATAGATAGGAAGTTTGGGTCACTGAGTGACTATGCTATAGCTGTTCCTTAGTTGTTTTTTCTTATGAAGCTTGCCTTTGGAGAAGAAAGATTTGGTGAGTCAAATAACAGGCTTTCCATATGTGGGACACATCAAAGCAAACTTGTCAGTTCTAAAGCAAATAGTTGATATTATGATATATAAATGTAATAGAGTATTGTTGTTGCTGTTGTTCAGTGATGTCTGACTCTTCATGACACCATTTGGGGTTTTCTTGGCAAAGATACTGGAGTGGTTTGCCATTTCCTTTTCCAGCTCATTTTTTACAGATGAGGAAACCAAGGTAAACAGGATTAAGTGACTTACCCAGGGTCACACAGCTAGACAATATCTAAGGCCTGATTTGAAATCAGGAAGTTGAATCTTCCTGCCTCCAGGATTGGTACTTCATCCACTTCGACACTTAGCTATTATGAATGTGCTATCAGAGATGACAAAATGAACAATTTCAGAGAAACCTGTATAGTAATATCCCCATTTTACATATAGAGAAACTTAAGCTTAGAATGATTAAACGACTTTTTCAGGGTTCACTGATGACTACTATATGTCTGAGTAGGATTGAACACAGGTCTTGCTGACTCCAAGTTCAGCTCTTTATCCATTGCACTGCCTAGTATTCCAGAATAACTTAGAGCTAATAAGAAACCAATGTTACTAGCTGAAGAGGGTAGTAGATGTCACAAAGGAGACATGTGGATAGATATATGTTGTTTCCCTAGTAGAATGAAGCTCCTTGAAGGCAGGAACTACTTCATTTTTTTTTCTTTGTGTTCTGAGTGCCTATCACAGTACCTGGCAATTACTAAATGTGGTTTGATTTCAGTGTATTTAAAAGAAAGGCACTACTGACACTCAGCATATTGGAGAAGATTTATTTCTCAGATAACACAGGCAGTGGCAAAGACACTTAAAATCACTTACCATCTCCACTCAGCCTGGAATCCAAAATCCTCTGGTAAAGTAGAGAAAATGAATCATACCCTTAAGGAGGTCCTTACTAAACTATGCATAGAAA
>CM053583.1:142311586-142330910 GCA_028627135.1 Pseudochirops cupreus
CCAATAAGTATCTCCCAAAACCTCTTGGCAATGAAAAGGAGTGTCCTGCTACAGTACAACCTGGAGACTGGGTCTACTTAAAGTCATGGAAAACCCAAAAGGGAGAACAGTTAGATGTTAAATGGAAGGGACCCTACCGAGTCATACTCACCACTCCAACGGCAGTAAAACTTGAAGGTCTCCCCAGCTGGACTCAAAATTGTAGGATTAAACCAGCTGTTTCTGCCCCAGAGACTCCAGAATATACCTGTGAGCCCTTGGAGGACCTCAAACTACTGTTTAGAAAGGCCCCAGCCCACTCCAGCAAAAAGGACAAAAAGAGGTGAAATTATACCTGCTCTTTTCCTTTTGGCTTTGCCATAGTCATCTTTAATTCCTACCAGGGAAATTGTTCTCAGTATACTTTTTTGTGCCTGTTTTGGTCTTTGTTTGCTTAACCTCTTTGCCAGATTTGTCTCCTCCAGGGCTTAAGCCCCAAGTTCTCCAGTCCACTGGACCTCGAATTCCAGAGTCTGACCCCTTGGATGCGAAGTCCAACCCCCTTGAATGGGACCCAGAGAGGCAGGGACAGCTCTACTACCCTTGCCAGCAGGAAGCACTTTCAGAAGCTGAGACCTTCGCCCTTTACCCCAAAGGAATTTGGGTCCCATTTGTTTGAGGAGGGAATGATGAGGTGTAGGCTCTGGGACTCCCCTTGAGTTCTCCTTGAATCTTTGAGGTACAGGCTCTGTGAAACCCCTTGAAGTCTGATTGAATCTTCCCACTTGATGAGGCATTTGCAGAGGCCTTAAGTGTTTCACTGTGGCTGGGCCCAAACCTCTGTTACTAGCCTGGCCCTCCATTGTCCATCTTCTTCCCACCCTTGAGCCTATCAAAATACCAATCCATCTTGCATTGACCTCATTGATTCCTCTTGAAGACCCTCCCCAAACTCCTCCTCTAGACCACTCCTAGATTCCTCTGTATATAAGACCCTATCTTCCCTCCATGTGGTGTGAGAGCGCCATAGAATAGCTTAGCACAGACTTTTTCTGTGAGAGCACCATAGAATGATCTAGCATAGACTGGCTCCTTAAGGATCTACCCAATATGGCGAACTATTAATAAACTTTACTTTTCTTTGGCTGAGAAGACTTGAGTGGAATTCTTTCTGCAGGACCCAGTGTGTTGGTATTTTGGGGTCTCAGGCAACCCTAACCCTCTTTGGGAAACCTCTTCATTTTTATGGTAAGAAGATAAGTACTTGCAAACCTTCAGCATGTTTCTGCTTTGACTTTTTGTCTCTGAGAGGAAATTTCAAGATCTTCAGTCATCTATCAGTGGTAACTGGCCATTTCACAATGCATGTGCATGCATGCCAAAGCAGGAACGAAGAAAACACCCATGGCTGCTAAAGTGGTGTAGTAGGAATATCCCTAAGTGCATGGATTCCCTGCTAGGGTTTATTCTGAAGAAGGGAGAGATTTGAGAGTAAGCTACTCAAGGAAATGATAGCTTTGACACATATTATAGAGTTTTAGAACTATACCTCACTATTCCCCATTAGAATGTTGTTGTTCTCCTTTGCTCTTGTAAAGAGGATCAATGACATCAGAATTGGATTTGAGTGAGGCAGAGCCATGCAAAGACATCAGATGCCTCACTTTCTTCCTCCAGAGTCATAGAGGCCAGCGGCAAGACACATGTCAAAACCACTGGGTGTGATAGCCCCAGATGCGGCAGGATACCTTGGCCCTTTTAAGTTTTTCCCAGGTCTCAGTTTGTCTGAAGCAAAAGCCAATGCCAACTCGGTGATTAAAGGTTAGGTTAGAATTGAGGCAAAAGCTGGCCTAGTTTGCCTTCATAAAAGAATCAATCTAAGAGGGGAAGACCCCCAGCGTTTCTGGCCAGAACAGAAACAATTGCTACTTACACTTACCTGGAGGCGTTGAAATCCAAACAAAGAGCAAGTGAGACTTGGGCTGGGACCTGTTATGGACCAATCAGTGAAAGCTGAAGTGATTTGGATTTAAGGGCAGAGTCAAGTAGCTTCATTTGAATCGCAATGGGCTTGGTTTTCCAAAGCTAAATTTCTAGAAGCTCCTAAAGAGTTGACATTGGAGCTCCGTACAGTACTTGACACAAAGTAAGGGTCTAATAAATGCTAGTTGACTGACTGACTGACCCAAGGAAACCCAAAGTCTGAATGTTTCAAATGCACAACTGCTGAATGTGAGACTGCAATAAAAATCTTAGTAGAGCAAATACAGGACCTTTCTATTGTAAGCATATTAGTCCGTCAGCAGTGATGCCTTGAACTTTATATCAAACTTCTGGATGTTATAGAAAGTACAGAACTATATCTACCCAGTGGTTTATGGTTTGGAGTCTCAGAGAATGGAAAGAAGACAAATACCCCCAAACCAGTAGGTCTCTTTCCCAAGAGAGGCTGAAAGATGTTTTTAAGTTAGATATGCCTGAAGGTCAGAAAGGCTCTCTGCTGGAATCAAGAGTTCACTTTCAAGACCTTCAACAAACTGCCATAATTCTGCACAGAAACCTTTCTATTCAAGGGAATCACAAGTAAGCAGACCTATGGAACTCTACTCCATACCTAGCTGGAGAGCCTGGGCAACTTGTCTGTTTACAGAACAGCCCCAGAGACTTAACAACTAACCATAACTACTTATTGACCATAAGAGAGTCAGCAGGTCTCTGACATAGGTAGAGATGTGGTTTTCACTAACTCTGTAGATTCTAAATAAGAGAAAACCCAGTGGTTGTAGAGAGACTGTCTGAACCAGACACTGACTCAGGGAGTGACATTTTTAGGGAAGAAGATATGGTATACTCTAGTACATCTGTAAGGGGAATGGAATGAACCCAAAGGCGACAGTTTTTCTGCCTAGAATTTTGGCCATTGGGACCCTCGGGCAGAGATACTCCGTGCATGGAGTTATAGAGCAGTAATAGACGCCGTGCATGGAGTTATAGAGCAGTAATAGACGCCGTGCATGGAGTTATAGAGCAGTAATAGATGCCACAGGCCTTAATTTTAGGAGTACAGCAATATAGCTCTGATAAAGACTATGATAAGCCCATACCATCAATTAGTTCAGGTCTAGGGGAATATCCATCAGTGGATCACAGAGAACTAAACCTACCCTAGTCATTTCCAGATCAAGTTCTGATGTTACAAGTGAAAGCAGGGAGATGGTTACATGTGTAACCAGATGACCACAGCAGTGTTGATTCAAACGTTATGCTTTCTGTGCAATCACCTATACTAAGAGATTTACCTGTTCATTCTGCATGCCCTACAGTCTTGTGGTTTATGGTTATCGGTATTATTGGTGTTATATATTAATGTTGTAGAATTATGATAATTGTGGTAGTTACACTACTAGTGATTGATTAATTTGTTACTTCTTTAATTGGGAATATGTTAATAGGTAAGCATGATCTCTTCTTTGATGGGCCTATTGATGGTGTATTACCAGTTTAAATTGTTTTGGTCTTATGATTATTTGTGTTCTGTAGATATGCATACTCTGCTGTGATACATGCTTTTAACATGTTCTGCTTGTAATTTAGACGTGTAGGCCCTGAAGCAAATTCTCAAGTCATGCTTCTACTCTGCTCTGTCTATTGCATATCTGTTGATGTTGACTGTGAACAGCACTCTGAAATGATTACCTAGGACATTGGTACAATCATTGTTTCTTTAAATTTTGTTGGGGCCATTTTACCCCTTGTGTTACAATTTTGCCAATTTCAAGTCCAATGTGGGTGTTTTTTGCAAGCAAATGCATGGTTTTATGGCTCTGGGGGAAAATATAGTCTTTGAAAAGTTTGGAGAAGGGATCAACCTTGGCTGGAACTTACCCCAACTTACTTTGGAAAAGAAGGAGATTGTAGAAAGGGGAGGCTTTGGAAAAGAAAAAATAACTAAGAAGAATCTGGATAGTCAAACATAGAAGCGGGTAGTATGCTGTGAAATAAGGAACAATAGCCTATAAAAAATGAACTGAACCTCTGCTGTGACACAGCAGAAGTGTTCAGGTCAAGGACCTGCCACTCCAGGGAGAGGAGAACCAGACCAAGGAACAGATGGAGGAATCTCTTTTTGTCCCACTTTACAAAACAGCATTTCTCACTACTACCTATTGAACATTTCAAAATAGATGTCTCATAGATATAATAAACTCATGTTCAAAACTGAACTTATTATCTTCCCACCCAAATCCTCCCCACTTACTATCTCCCTATTACTGTTGTGAGTACCACCATCCTCCCAGGTACCCAGGCTTGAAACCTAAGTGTGATCCTCAGTTCCTTATTATTTCTCATCCCCTTTATTGAATCTATCATCAAGGCCTGTTGATTTTATCTTCATAATATCTCTTGTGTACATCCCCTTCTCTCCTCTGACATTGCCACCACTCTAGTATAAGCACTATCATCACTCATGCCTGCACTACTGCAGTAGCTTGCTGGCTAGCTTCCCTGCCCCAAGTCTCTCCCCACTTCAGCACAGCCTCCATACAGCTATCAAAGTGATCTTCCTAAAGTACAGGTCTGACCCTAATGCACACTCTCCCTCCTTCCTCCTCCTGGACCAAATATAAAATCCTCTACTTGGCATTCATAGTATCTTATAACCTGTGACCTCAACTTTCCAGTCTTCTTGTACCTTAGCCCACCCCTCCTCATGTACTTTTTGATCCGCTGACACTGGCCTCTTTTCTGTTCCTCAGACAAGAAACTCTATCTCCCAACTGTTTACAGACTATCCTTCATATCTGCAAGGTTCTCTCTATTCTTCTCTATCTCCTGGATCCTTCTAAGTCTCAACTAAAATCCTGCCTTCTACAAAAAGCCTTTTCTGATCCTTCTTAATTCCAATGTTTTCCCTCTGTTAATTATTTTCAATTTATCCTATATATAACTTGTTTTTACATCTTTGCTTGCATATTGTTTCCCCCAACAGACTCTTAGCTGCTCGAGAGCAGGGGGCTGTCTTTGGCCTTTCTTTGTAACTCAAGTACTTAGCACAGTACCTAGCACAGAGTAGGCACTTAATAAACCTTTATTGACTGACTAGTGGTTAATAATTGTTTACTAACTGACACTGTTATCTGGGTGGGCAGCTAGTTTTTTCCTTATCTGTTGTTTTCCATTCAGATCTCATTTACATACTATAAAATCCTGTTGGCCAGAAGAAACGATAAGCTCTGTGTGTCTGTGTATATTATTTGAGCCTTACAGAGAGATGATTTGGAGGAGAGAATTCCTTATTTGAGAGATTTGAGAGAAAAGTTTAGTCAGCAAGCAAGCAATAAATTTGGTGGTGGTGGTGGTAGTGGTGGTGGTGGTGGTGGTGGTGGTGGTGTGTGTGTGTGTGTATGTGTGTGTGTAGCTATTAGGGCAATAGGAAAAAGTAGAACTAGACTTCAAATCCTGGCATGAGAATTCAGAAGTCATATACTCCTAGAAATAGTATCGGAAAATGAGAATGGCAGGCTTCAAGGAACAAAGTGTGTGGAAGTGTACTGCTATTTTCATTTTTGAACCTCTGCTGGTCATTCTTGGTGGGCTGGACTTGAAAGGAAGACTCCTCTCTAAAGAGAAGGGGAAGCTGAAAGTCATAGCTTCTCCCTAGAGCCCTAGCAACTTAACCTGCTTTGTTTACTAATGCTATCTGTTGCCTACATTTAAATCACAGATCCTCAGCATCAGAATAGATCCCAGAGAACATCTAGTCCAACTAAACCTGTACAAGAATCTCCTTTACAACATACCCAAGCCCAGTTTGTGCTTAACGGCGGCTAGTGATGGGGAATCTACTGAGGCAGCCGGCTCAGCTTTGGAGAGCTATGATGACTGAAAAATGTTTCCCTACTTCTAACCTAAATTTGCCTCTTCCTGCTTTGTATTTCTTGCTCCTCATTTTGCTCTCAAGAGAAAAGTGGGAAAATGAAAGTCTCTTTTGACCATGATAACTTTTCAAACTTCTATCAAATTTGTCCCATTCCCATTCTACCCCTTATACTGCCACCCAAGTCCTCTCTTCTCCTGGCTAAATGGCCCCAGTTCCTTGAACTAATCTTTATATGGCATGAGCCAGAGATATCTCCCTGTTCTGGGTACTCTCTTCTGGATACTCTCCAGCTTATCAATGTACTTCCTAAGATGTGGTGTCCCAAAATGAACGTTATACTCCAAATGTGGCCTGAGCACAGGGCAGAGTATGGTAGGTATATCACCTACTTTGTCCTGGATGCTTTGTTTCTCATTATGCAGCCTTAGCTCATATTAGCTCTTTTGGCTGCCAACTCATAGCCAGACAATAGAAGGCAGAGTCCATTAGCGGACCAAAAAGGTAACAGAGACAGAACATGTTGTTGAAATAGCAAAAACAAGCTCTGGGTCTTTCTTGGGGGGAAAAAATGTGTAGTACAGCATAAAGGGCATGAACCTGGTAATTAGGAAGCTAGAACTCTAGTCTTGACTCTGTTACTTATATAGTGTAATCTTGGCAAACCACTTTAGATTTAATTTTCCTTATCTGTAAGAAGAAATTATAATCTTCAGTGACATTTTAGGGAGGAGGTGAGGTTGAATGAACCAAAATCTTACTTAATAAATGCCCTTGGAAGGAAATACAAATTTTGACATCCAGTTATGATCTTTCTCTTTTATAAGCCTACTGAAAAACAAAACCCCCACAAAGTTCAAGAATGTATTTGTGCATGTGAGGAGACTGCAGAACATAGAAGGAACTGAGCTGGGATCTGTGAAAGAAAGGAAAAATGGGGGAGCTATGCTTCTCTCTTCGGGAGTTTAATGCCAAGCAAAGGCAACTTCCAAGGTTAGGATTACCAGCATAGCAAACCCCATTTACTCAGTGACAGATTAAGGCAAACATTCACAGAACAGAGAAAATCAAAATACAGTATAACTCATCCATTTAGCAAGTAAGTTCTCAATTCAATTGCAAAGCACCAAGGTCCGAGTATCCCAGTACATTAGTACATTAGTCAAAGTAGCCCACTCCTGGGCAGTATGTTCATTTAGTCAAAGTCTCTCTTCTCAAATGGAGATTAGTTTCCAGTCATAAGGAAAGTACATTCATTCAATCACAAAGCACAAAAAAAGTCAAAGGTTTCCCACCCCTGGATCACAGCTGAATTACAATACCATCCATTAATGCCAAGCACTTTCCCAAAAGGGGCAAGAGAGCACAAAAGGCCATCTACCCTTAAGCTACAACAAAGTTAAGATATCATCCCAGCATTGAGAACCCAAGGAAAGGTCCTTCCTTCATCTTGACACAAGGCAAGCTCTCAGCAATCTCAGTTCCTGGGGCAACAAGGCTTAAAAAAAGCCATTGCCAGTGTCCTAATCAAGTCATTCTCTGCTTGCAGAACAGTCCAGAACCCCTGAAAATATCAGCAAGGCCCTCTTCCAGGATTTCTGTAAACATACAACAAGAAAATCCTCCTTCAGGGCTTTTGAACCAACAGCAAGTTTCCAGGACTTCTACAACAGCAGCACTGTCCTTCACCAGCAGGTAAATCTGGCAAAACAACATCAAAACAGACAGACAAAATACCAGCATCACAGCCATGCCTCCTCAGTTCCTGGCAGCTCCGGGTGGCAGTTCCCAAAAGTCCTTCTGGCCTCCTCTGCTTGGGCCTTCTGTCTGCTTGGGCCTTCTCTGCTTGGGCTTCTCTCTAAATCCACAGCTCCTCCCAGTTCAGCCCTCTTTCTTCACATCAACAAGTCCATCCCACAAGTGGGATTCACAAGCTCTGGGTTTTAACACTGAAACCGCAAACCAAACCAATACAGGGGGATCTTTAAATTCCATTACCATTACAGGGAGGAAGAAAGGAGTTAGTAGGGAAGAGATGTTGATTCAGACACTTTCCATGCCCATCACTAGTAGTTGCCATCAAGTCAGGACAATATGATCACTTTTCAGAAAGGCCTCAAGTTGAGCATTGTGCAGCCTGCTATATGAATGGTATGTTCACATGTCATGGGATCATAGGATCTCAAAATGGAAGAGACTGTAGAGTTCGTAATTTCAACCAACTCTCTCATAAAACTCCTTGCCGTGGCCAATTGCTCCATTTGTGCTTTGGTCCCATCCTATCCTTCTCATTTTTTGATCATTACTACGTTCTGTATAGTTTTCAATTTTTCTTTATGAATGTTTTACAAATATGCACAATTTCTCCCCTCCCCCTTGGGCCACCTCAATTTTTCCCTGTTATTTCTTCAAACTATTGTTCAATATCTTTCTCTTCATATTGCTAAACTCCTAGAGTTTTCTTTACTCACTGCTTCTACTTCTTTACCACATACTCCTTTGTAGTCTGGATTCTAACTCTACCTCTCTCCTGAAATTGCTCTTTTAAAGGTTACTGCTAAATCTGATAGCCTTTAATTTATTTATTCAATTTCATATCAATCAAACTGCCAAAGGATTGCTTTATAGAGCTAGAAAAAACAATAATGAAATTCATCTGGAGAAATCAAAGGTCAAGAATCTCAAGAGAAAATGTGAAAAAATTGGGAAAGTGGAGACCTAGTTGTACCAGTTTTCAAACTATACTACAAAGCAATCATCATCAGAATAATTTGATACTGGCTAAGAAATAGAGAGGTCTATCAGGGGAACAGATTAGCAACTCAACATACAGAAGCAAATAAACACAGTAGCCTAGTGTTTTATAAACACAAAGACTTAAGCTACTGAAGTTAAGAACTTTCTTTCAACAAAACTGCTGGGTAAATTGGGAAACAGTCTGGCAGAAACTAGATACAAACCAACATCTCACATCACATCCCAAGATAAACTCCAAATAGATACATAACTTGGACATTAAAGGTGGCAGTTGAACAAATTAAAGGAAAGAAATTATCTTTCAGATCTATAGAGAGGGGAACAGTTTATTACCAAACAAGGGATAAAGAGGATCATAGGAGATAAAATGGACAATTTTAATTATACCATACTAAAAAGGTTTTGTACAAATAATACCAATACAAGCTAAAATTAGAGATGAAACAAATAATTAGAGGAAAAAAACCAACTTTGCATCACATTTTGCTAATGACAATCCTGTGTCAAAGATATGTAAGAAACTGATCCTAAGCTGTAAGAATTAGATCAATTCCCCCAGTTGATAAATGATCAAAGGGTATGACCAGATTATTTTCTTTTTTGGATGTTCTTTTGATCTTTTTGGAGGGGGGAAGACAGGGCAATTGGGGTTAAGTGACTTGCCCAAGGTCACACAGCTGGTAAGTGTTAAGTGTCTGAGGCTGGATTTGAACTCAGGTTCTCCTGATTCACTACACCACCCAGGTGCCCCCAGGCTATTTTCTAGAGAAGAAAGCTCAACTTTCCAAAACCATATGAAAAAATACTCCAAATCACTAATAATTGTAGGTACACACATTAAAGCAATTCTGAGGTTTTATTTCATATAAATATGATTGATTAAGTTGACACATGCTCGAGGGGCTATGGGAAAACAGGCCCATTAATGTACTGTTAGTGGAGCTGTGAATTAGACAAGCCATTCTCAAAAGCAATTTGGAGCTATGCCTCAAAAGTTACTAAACTCTACACAACCTCTGACTTAGCAATGCCACTACTAGCTTTATATCCCAAAGAACGCAAAGAGGAAAAGCACCCATACGTACAAAAATATTTAGAGTAACTCTTTTGTAGTAGCGAAGAAGTAGAAACTAAGGGGGTTGTTAATCAAAAGCAAATAGCTTTCCAAATTACGGTATATGAATATGGTAGAATACTATTGTGCCATAAAAATGGCAAGAAGTTATCAGTTTCAGAGAAACCTAGGAAGACTTGTAAAAACTGTTGCAGAGTGAAGTGAGAAGCTAGAGAACAATAACAATAACAATGTTAAAACAATTTGAAATCTTTAAGAATTTTTAATCAACTAATAAACTGTTGGCAGAGTTGTGAACTGATCCAACCATTCTGTAGAGCAATTTGGAACTATGCCCAAAGGGGTATAAAACTGTGCTTATCCTTTGACCCAGCAATACTGCTGCTAGGTCTATATCCTAAGGACATGAAAAAAAAAAAGGGAAAAGGACCCTTTTTGTACAAAAATATTTACGGCAGCTCTTTTTGTGGTGGCTAAGAATTAGAAATCAAGAGGATGCCCATTAACGAGGGGATGGCTAAACAAGCTGTGGTATATGATTGTGATGGAATATTATTGTGCTATAAGAAATGAAAAGCAGGGTGATTTCAGATAAACCTGGAAAGACATGAACTGATGCAAATGAAGTGAGCAGAACCAGGAGAATGTTATACACAGTAACAGCAATCCTGTATGATGAAACTGTGAATGACTTAGCTATTCTCAGCAACACAATGATCCAAGACAATCCCAAAGGATTCACGATGAAGCGGGCTATCTGCCTCCCGAAAAAGAACTGATACTGTTTCAATGCAGACTGAAGCATGTTATTTTTCACTTTCTTTCTTTCATTTTTTAAAAATTCAAGTCTTCTTTTTTTGCTTTAAATAGTATTTTATTTTTTCCCACAATTACATATCAAGAAAATTTTTAGCATTCATTTTTACAAGATTTGAGTTCCAATTTTTCTTTCTCTCTCTCTCCCCTCCACTCTTGTGAAAATGGTAGGCAGTTTGATAGTTTATACATATGCTATCATGTAAAACATATTTCCATATTCATCAAAGTTGTGAAAGAAGGAACAGATCAAAAGGGAAAAAATCCACCAGAAAGGATAAAGTAAGTGAAAAAAAAAATGCTTTGATCTGTATTCAGAGTCCATCAGTTCTTTATCTAGATGTGGATAACATTTTCCTTCATGACTCCTTCATACTTGTCTTGGATCATTGTGTTGCTGAGAAAATATGAGTCATTAATAATTGATCATCACACCATGGTGCTAATATAGTGTTTTCTTGGTTCCACTTATTTCACTTTGCATCAGTTCGTACAAGTCTTCCCAGGTTTTTTCTGAAATCTCCCTCTTCATCATTTCTTATTGCACAACAGTTTTCCATTACATTAATATACCACAGCTTATTCATCCATTCCCTAATTGATGGGCATCCCTTCAATTTCCAGTATTTTGCTCCCTTTTCTCCTTTTTATGATCTTTTTGGGATACAGACCTAGGAGTGGTATTGTTGGATCAAAGGGTATGCACAGTTTAGTTTCCCTTTGGGCATAGTTTCAAATTGGTAAGTTCTCAACTCCACCAACAATGTATTGGTGCCCCAATTTTCCCACATCCTCTCCAACATTTATCATTTTCCTTTTCTGTAATATTAGCCAATCTGATTGGTGTGAGTTGGTATTTCAGAGTTGTTTTAATTTGCATTTCTCTAATCAAAAATGATTTAGAGTACTTCTTCATATGGGTATACGTAGCTTTGATTTCTTCATCTGAAAACTGCCTGTTCATATCCTTTGACCATTTATCAGTTAGGCCTGTATTCTCATAAATTTGACTCAGTTCTGTACATATTTGAGAAATGAGGTTATTACCAGAAACACTTGCTCTAAAGGTTGTTTCCTGGCTTTCTGCTTTCCTTCTAACTTTGGTTGAATTGGTTTTGTTTGTACAAAAGTTTTTAAATTTAATATGACCAAAATTATTTATTCTACATTTCATAGCGCTCTCTATCTCTTGTTTGGCCATTAATTCTTCCCCTCTCCATAGATCTGACAGGTAAGCTATTCCTTGCTCTTTTAATTTGATTATTTTGTTGTCTATAGTACCTTTTAGCAAGATGTAGTTTCCTTCCTTACCTCTTTTAATCAGGTCTGTGTCTGCTTTTACTTTGTCTAAGATCAGGATTGCTCTCCCTGTTGTTGTTGTTTTTACTTCAGCTATAGCATAACAGATTCTGCTCCAGCTCCTTACCTTTTCTCTGTGTGTGTCTTTGCTTCAAGGGTATTTCTTGAAAGCCATTTTGTAGGATTCTGGTTTTTGATCCACTCTGCTATCCACTTTCATTTTTATGGGAGAGTTCATTCCCATTCCCATTCATAGCTATGACTACTACCTATGTATTTTCCTCCATCTTATTCTTCCTCTTGTTTGTCCTCTCTCTCCTTTCACCTTTTCCCACCTCACCAGTGTTTTGCTTCTGTCTACCACCTCCCCTGATCTGCCCTCCCTTCTGCTAGTCCTCACCCCCTCCCCTTTACTTAATCTCCTCTCCTCCTACTTCCCCGTTAGGTAAGATATATTTCTATATTCAACATATTGTGCATATTATTCCCTATTTGAGTTAATACTGATGAAAGTAGGGTTCAAGCAATGGCCCTTGTCCCCCCTCCCATCTTTCCCTCCTTTGTAATAGATCTTTCTCATCTCATCATGTGAGATAATTTTCCCCCATTCTACCTCTCCCTTCCTTCTACACCCATTATACTCCTCTTTCTCATCCCTTAGTTTTTTTTTATGTCATTCCCTCAAATTCACCTTATTACCTATACCCTCTCTCTAAGTATATTCCATCTATCTGTACTGTTAGCGATACAATTTTTAAGAGTTACAAGTATCATCTTCTGGTGTAAGATTGTAAATAATTTAGCTCTATTGAATCCCTTATGTTTTCTCCCCCCCTCCCCCCCCCTTTTTTAAATCTCTTTATGCTTGTCTTCAGTCTTGATATTGGAGGTCAAATTTTTGGTTTTGTTCTGGTCTTTTTATGAAGGCTCGACATCCTTCTATTTCACTGAATGACTTTTTCCCCTTGATGTATTATGCTTAATCTTGCTGGATAAAGTGATTCTTGGTTGTAGTCCTGGCTCCTTTGCCCCCTGAAATATCATGTTCCATGACCTCCAATCCTTTAATGTTGCAGCTGCCAAGTCCTATGTGTTCCTGATTGCAATTTCCCCAATATTTTAATTGTTTCTTTCTGGCCACTTGTAATATTTTTTATTTGACCTGATAGTTCTGTAATTTGGCTATAATGTTCCTTCAGGTTTTTAATTTTGGGATCTCTTTCCTGAGGTGATTGGTGTGTTCTTTCAATGCCTTTCTTGCCCTCTGGTTCCAGGACATCAGGGTAGTTTTCCTTGATAATTCTTGAAAGATGCTGTCCAGGTCCTCCTTTTAATTATGACTTTTAGGTAGCCCAATAATTCTGATATTGCCTCTCCTGGATCTATTTTCTGGGTCAGTTGTTTTTCCCGTGAGGTATTTTACATTTTTTTTCCACTAAAAAAAATTGATTGGTTCTTGATGTCTCATAGAGACATTAGCTTCCACTTGCCCAATTCTAACTTTTAAGGTGCTATTTTCCTCAATTAGTTTTTGTATTTTCCTTTCCATTTGGCTAATTGTACTATTTAAGGAGTTGTTTTCTTCGGTGGATTCTTGTAACTTCTTTTCCATTTGGCCAATTCTACTTTTTAAGCAGTTTTCCAAATTGTTGAGTCTTTTTTTCATAATTCTCTTACATCACCCTAATTTTTTTCCTCCAATTTTTCTTCTACTCTCTTGTATGATTTTTTAAGCTCCTTTTTGAGCTCTTCCATGAGTTCTTTCTGGGACTGACCTCACTTCCCATTTTTCTTTGGAGTTTTGCCCATAGGTGTTTGGACATTGTTATCCTCTTCTGAGTTCATGTCTTGGTCTTCCTTGTCCCCATGATAACTTTTTATGGTCAGACTATTTTTTGTTGTTGTTGTTTTTTGCTCATTTGGGGGACATTTTTCTTTTCTTTTACATTTGATCTCTACTCCTAGGGTAGAAGGGGCTCTGTCTCAGGCTTCTTGTGCCAGTGGCTACAAACCCTGGCTGTTTACCTGGTGCTGCACTGATGTTGCCCTGAGGCCCAGGGGGGACCCACACAACTTGATGCTGTGTTGAGGGGATGGGGTGGGGAGTGGATGGCACTGCTGGAGGCTGTAGGGGTCTGGCAGCTTACCTGATGCTGAGCTGGGGTCCTAATGGTGGTATCTGGCATGTGCTAAAGCCAAGTGGGTTTTTTTTCCATTTCCCTGGGGTTACATTGAAGCACAGAGAGGTCCAGCTGATGGGGGATTCCTGCCTCCTCTGGGGCTGTACTGAAGCAAGTGGTGGTTCTTGAACTGGAGTCTGTTGGTTCCCCTGGCTAGGCTGAGACACATGGTAGGGTCCTGGTATTGGCGTTTGCCTATTGCACCACCCTGGGGCTTAGAATCTCTTGTTGGTTTGCTCAGGTGAGGCTTGCTACAGGCTTGTTGGGACACTTCATATCCTAGGATGAGCTTCCCTTTTACATGAGTGAGGTGGACCTTCTTTGCTGATCCTTTAAGTCTCCTGGGCTAAAAGGCAACTCTACTCTATTTCTGTTGACTCTGCTGCTCCAGGATTTGTTCCCGAGCAGTATTTTATGGTTAGTTGGAGGTGAATATGGGAGAGCTATAGCAATTTACATCTTACTCTGCCATCTTGGCTCCCAGAAGTTTTGAGTCATCTTATATATGATTGCACATGTATAAACTATAATGGATTACTTGTCATCTCAGGGAGGGAAAAGGGCACAGAGGGAAGGAGGGATAGAATTTGGAACTCAAAACTTAAAAAAAATTGTTTAAAATAGTATTAACATGTAATTGTGGAAAAATAAGATTTACATTAAAAAAGTTTGCAAAATGCTTTATCTGCATTAAAAAATTCTGATTATCATAATGATTAGCTATGATTATAGTGGTCCAGTGATGAAACACACTACCCACATCCTGACTTAAGTGGCACAATGAGCCATTTTTGGGGGAAACATACAATGAAGGAACTTATTTTGACTGACTATGCATAGATGTGAAAAAGGTTTTGTTTTCCTTTCTTCATGCTCATTCTCCTTGTATTTTCTCTCCAGTTTTTGATACTAACCACCCTTTTCCCTTGATTAATCTCTCTTCCTTTGGTTTCCATGACACTGCCTCTCTCTTGGTTTTCTTTCTACTCAATTCTTCTTTCTCCTTGATTCTCTACTATTCTTTCTCCTTCAGTGTCAGACTAAGATTGCTCCTTCTGTGTTTGCTTTCTTGTATAATTATCTGTTTCTAATCCCCTTAGTATGGGTGTCCCCAAAGACTCTTTCTTAGCCCTTCCTCTCTCTACACTCCTTTTCCTGGTAATTTCATCAGTTCTCATGGGTTCAATTATCTTTATGCAGATGATTTAAAAAAAATCTTTATGTCCACCTTAATCTCTCTCCTGAACATTAGTACCACATCACCAGTTTCCTGCTGGACATCTCAACCTGTCTGTCCTATAGACAGCTTAAATTCTACATGTCCAAAATGGATCTAATTATTCCTACCTTCCCCCTCCTCCAACCTGTTCTTCTTCCAAATTTTTCTATTTCTTTTGACCTTACCACCATCCTTTTTAGTCACCCAAGCTCCCAGCCTGAAAGTTATCCCTGACTCAGTCCTTGCTCTCAATCTTACCCCCATCCAATTGCCAAATCTTATTGATCCTATCCATACAATGTTTCTTGCATCTATCCCCTTCTCTCCATTCCCACTGCTGATACCCTGGTTCAGACCATCATCACACATTTGGACTATTGAGACCTTTTCCTAATTGGTGTTCTGGCTTCTAGCCTTTTTCCTCTCCAATCCATTCTCTATACAACTGTCAAAATAATCTTCCTTAGGTTTTGGTCTGCCCATGTCACTCTCCTGCTCAAAGATCTTTAGTGACTCCCTACTGTTTCTGTGATTAAATAGAAACTCCTCAGTCTGGCAATTTCAAGCTTCCTACAGTCTGGTTCTTACCTTATTTTTCTTTCTATCATTATTTTTATATTATTCCCATTCATTCACTCTTCTATCTAACCGGAACTAATAACTGTTCTCCATATTCAAAATCTGTCTTCTTCTTCTTCCCTCCCTTGACACATGCTGTCGCTAGTGCCTGCAATCCTTATCTTTCTTAAAAACTGAGTTGAAATGCCTCTTCCTTTGTGCAGCCTTTTCTGATTCCCCTAGTTGCCAGCACTCATTTTTCCCCTTCAAATTAACCTTTTGTTTACATATCTGTGTCCATGTAAAATACTTCTGTTGCTATTGAAGGTAGGATCCTTGAGAAACTGTTTTGTTTGTTTGGTCTCTATCCCTAGCGCAAGTGCTGGGCACATAACTAGGTGGTTTGTTAAATGTTTGTTTGTTAATGTTTGTTAAATTTCAATCCATCATTTCACAGATGAGAAAACTGAGATCCACAGAAATGAAGTGACTTGCTCAAGGTCACTCAGGTAGTAAATAACAGAACTGGAATTCAAACCAAGACCCTGTCTCATGCTCTTTCTCTTATACTGGCCTATGGGAGTGCCTACTACAGTCATTTTTGTTAGTGGTGGTAACCACTAGTAAGAAGGAACAACAAATACTTCTCTCTAGGAACCTTCCTCTTCCTGAGGAGTATGACTTTCTTCCATTTCTCCGGTTTTGTCTATCTCCTCAATCAATAAGACACATTTTTTTGTTTATTTTTAAAAAAGATTCTTGTACTCTTTCATCTTATCTCTGATACAAGTTGTAAGAAAATGACCATGGATCTCATCCAATTGAATTCTTTGCCTCTTTTTTTGCTCTGCTATTAAATTCAGCCCTTATACTGGTCAAAAGTTTTTCTATTTTCTAACTCAGGTTTGAATAGCATTTCTATCAACTCTGAGTATGAGATTGGAAACTGACTTGTCAACAGAATAAACAGCTTACCCCTGTTAGGTCAGGTCCCCACTTGGCATCAACTCTGTCCTTCGGAAGGCAGTTGTTGTTTTTTTTTTCAAACTGCCGGTGTCATTGGCTCTGTCAGGACTGGTAACTTAACTCAGTTAAACACGGTAATGATAATAGCACTTTAGTTACATTGCCAGAGGAATCCCAAAGTTATTTGAAATATCTCGTGTCAGGTTAAAAATCAGGATAAATTTCTTTTATTAGCTTCTTCATTTTATACTTTTTTTTAAAGCCCACAAACCTGATGGCATTGAGAATTGGTGGCATGCAAGAATATTGGATTGAATATTAGAGTCAAAGGACATGGAATTAAGTTTCTGAGCAAGTCACTTTTTAATAAAAAAAAAAAGCATTTATTAAGCAAGGCATTATGGTAGCTATTTAGGATACAGAGGCAAAACAAATATTTTACTTCTGGACCTCAGCACCTTTATCTGTAAAGATAGGTGGTTAGGCTGAATGAGCTTTAAGGTCCCTTCCAGAGAGAAATTCCAAAACTCAGCTCTCATATCAGTGGTGGACCCTGGTCTAAAAGGAAGACTTTCAGCCCTTAGCTGAGTGTACTCCTTTCTGTTGACATGCATGTTTATGTGGTTTGCCTAAAATAAAGAGAAGACAGAAAATTTAGACCTAAAGGGCTTTTGACAAACTCTGTGGATTCCACAATCCCTCTCTGAAATCAACTACAGAACCTAGAGTTGTATGGACCCTAAAGGTTTCAGGAAGGAGAGGGGATTCCTAATATCATGCACTGTCCAAAAGTGAGATGGGCTGCCATGGGTTCCACTTCACTGGAGGTCTTCAGGTAAGTGTTAGATAATTATTTGCCAGGTATATTTATGGTATATTATGGTGAGGTTTCCACTCAGAAGCAATTTCCAACCATTGGTCTGGTTCTGCTCTCCAGGAGCCAATCAGAGTAAATTATCCCTTTTCCACATAGCAGTCTTTCAAATATCCAAAGATAGCTATAATTTCTCCCTTAAATCTTCTCTTCTTTAGGATTATTCCCAAGGAATAATCTAATAATCTAATCCCTTTAGGATTATTCTTTCAACCAGTCTTCATAGAACACAGACTTCAGGCCTTCAGCATCCTGATTGAGAAAGGATTAGACCTCTGAAGGGTAGAAACAGAGTACTCTATAGGTCAGTATCTATTAATCACTTCATCAGTGGAAAGAAACTTGGGGAAAAGAGGAGGAACATTGAGGGTAGGGAGTGGAAAGAGAAAAGAGAAATTAGTTATTTATTAAGGACCATTCACGTACCCAGCACTATGCTGGTTCCTGGGGAGGATATAAATGCAGCATAAGATGAGGTTTCTATTGCTATCAAGGACCTTACATTCTTGTTTAAGAGACAAAACAAGTGATTTAGTTCAGCGCTAGAAAAATCTTAAAACATGATATAGTCCAACTCAATCAGTCAATATAGACTTATTAAATGTCTACTATATGCCAGAAGCTGTGCACTTCTTCATTTTATAGGAGAGAAAAAAATAAACCAACAAAGAAGGAACTAGTGGCACTGACACTAAGCATAGCAGAAGTCCATAAAGGAAAGAGATACTAAAATGGAGCAGTTTAGAACTAGTAGAGGCCTTAGACATCATCTAGTTCAACAGTGCCCCTGCTCCAGTATAGACCATGCCAGGTAGGAACTGAAACTTGGCCTGGAATAATGGGTAGTGTGGGGATTAAAATTGTCCAATGTACAATAAAGGAGGCTGAGGCAGAGCTCTGAGCCAATGGCACTTCACTAGAGGGGATGTGGTCCCCTCTAATGAAGTAGACTTCAGATCTTCCTCATGATCTGAGATGACCTCTTCTTCTAGTACATTGTTTTTGTAGGGTTTGATATCCAAATATGCAAAAGAGGCATGGCAAAATACAGACTCTCACTGGTTGAAAGATCTTGCTCTTGGGGGGCCAAAATGATATACTAGCAGGGGAGTCACAGGTTGGGTGGAGCATGGGCCATCTCCACTGACTAAATGGTCATAAGATAGTCATGAGATGGTCATCTACTCATGTTGAACAAGAGAAAATGGTTCAGAAGTGCAAAAATAAATTGGGGGACTTTCCAACGCATCAAAGTGTCCTACTCCTGCTGAGTTTGGACATGGAATTTGAGTAGAACAGGACGGAGACAGCTTTGTCAGCATTCTCATGGTTGCACAAATGAGCCTTATAACTTGGCAAACTAGTAGTGAGTATTACATTAAAGTTTGAGAATCTATCTATCCCTATATGATTTATGTAGAATGTCAAAATGATTAATACTGATTGGAATAGAGTAGGCATCCAGATGAGTTATTTCTCACAGTAGGATATGGAGAGATGGAAAGAAAGAAACAGAGTGTAAAGGTGGTGAAGCCTAAACGTATCAGTGAGAATCTAACAGCACTTAAGTACTTGTTGATTGACGACTGATTGATTGATCTCTTAAGCACTGACTAAACATATTCCCTGGCCTCAAGTTTAGAAGGCAGCAGAGGAAGCATCCACAAAGTTTGGGGCTCAAGGGCAGAGATCAGATTGGTGTGTGTCTGTGTGTGTGTGTGGG
>CM053583.1:142331410-142360303 GCA_028627135.1 Pseudochirops cupreus
TGAGTATAAATTGATATTGATATAATAATAATAATAATTATTATTATTATTAATATCTTTCCATCACCACTCAAGGAAAGACTGTCTGGGCAACAGTAGAAGGAACATTAGAACAGGAGATGGAATGCAGCTAGGAGAAGAGAGGAGGGGCATTGAGGATAGGAAGAAGAAAGAGAAAAGGGAGAATAGTTATTCCGATAGCAGATTACATATTTCTACTTTCACAAGGTTCTCTTCTTTCAACCCAAATTTAATCAATCAGCAAGTATTTATTAAGCCTCTACAATGTGTCAGGGACTGGGCTGGCTCCTTGAGAATAGGGATTGTTTCCATTTTTGTCTTTGTAACTCTAGCACCTAGCACAGCCTGGGCACATGTTGTAGCATGTGGCACAATAATCTTAATACATGCTTATTGATTGCTTAATTGAATTTAAGATGAGGCAAGTCCAGTGAGAATAGAAATTTGTACAATGTTACATGATTAATCAGTCTCTTTTTTATCTTTCTACCTTCAACCTGTCTCTTAAATTTAAAAACAGAGAAGGCAAGAACAACTGAAGTCATACTTTTAAAAATAGAGAAAAGACTTCTTGATTCTTACTTTTTACTGGCTATTACTTCAGTTTAAGATCAGGTTCGAACTTAAATTTTGTAATTAATCAGCAAACATTTACTAAACACTTACCACGTGTCAGTTACTGTAATAGACCCGGAAGATGACAAAGACAAAATGAAATAGTCCCAGCCCTCCAGAAGCTCGTATTCTATTGGAGGAACCAGCGAATACATACATAAACATACCCCAAGCAAATACAAGGTAATTGAGGAGTGGAAAAGGAGGTACCTGAAGCTTGGAGCAGGGATCAGGAAGGGCCTAGGAGGAGACATTTAAGCGGAGCATATGGATGGGTGCAAAGAAAGAATATAAAGGTGATGAAGCCTAAATTCCTCTTTAGAAGAAGAGGGATTCTAACAAGTGTCGGTGAGAAGGGCGTGCATTCCAAACACAAGGATGGCATGTCACGGGCGAGGAGAACCGAAACGGCCAGTTTGGCTGGATTGCAAAGTTAATGAAGGAGTGTAATGTATAATAAGGCTCAAGAGGCAGGGTGGAGTTAGGCAACACAGGGCTTTAAATGACAAGTGGAATTTCTAGAAGCAGTCACCTTTTTCCTCTCTTCTGTTGTGTATAAGGCCAGGCTGGCAGAAGTCCTGTTACATCAGTGACTTAAGCCCAAAATGCTTACCTTCCAGAGAGCCTGCTGGTTCCTAGGGCTCTGCTAAGGGTATCTGCATTGCATTGTCAACTCCCTGAATGTCCATTGTATGGTGCTACTGCAGACATTCATGGACCACTTGGTAGAATGTAAGCTTTATTGAGGGTAGAACCTTTTGTTTCTGTCTTTGTATACCCAGCACTTAGTATAGTGTCTGGCATAGAGTAAGCACTTAATAAATGTGGGTTGATTGATTGATTGATTTTAATTATGAGTCAAATCTTCTAGTTCACCTTGTAGCATTCAAGCAGTTATAACTAGGATAAGGTAAACAGGACTTTTCCTTAGGGCACCAAAATTTAAAGAGTGTTTATGGCACTTACATTCCCTTATTAGCATAGAAGGGACTAAACAGCACCTAGCTAGCAAGAATAATCAGATGAAATAGGGAGATACCAGCTGGCATACTTATTCTCTTCTCTGTGTCATCCTTTCAGCACAGTTGAACTTCTCCCTGACCCCATCTCACCACATTCCCAAACCCACTCTCTCCATGGTGGCCTCTCCAACAAGGGACTTGAGGCACCTCAGGATCTTTACCCATGGGACCCTATGTTCTGATCTCCATCTTCCCTTTACCTGAATTTGACTTCAAAAACTGATCTCAGGATACTGTTACATGCTGTTTGCCCTAGGTGCCAAAATTGCTAGTTATAGCTCTGAGCATTTGTCTTCGTTTAAAAACACAAGGGGGACATTGTTGGCACAAAGGCAAAAGTAATGAATTCTCAGTTTTAGAAGCATAGAAACTGAAAACATACATTCAAACGATTTCAATTTAAAGGTAAGAGCTGGCAGGAACTCGACAGAATGAGGCCCTTTAGGGAACAAAAACACAGGTTAGTTAACTTCTTGGTCTGTAAGGTGGGCAGATTTCTTTAAAAGCAAACAAAGCAATTTGGGACTTTCGAGCTTTAATTGGCAGCCAAAGCCAAGAATATGAATGATGTTATATAAAAAGCTTTGCACGAGGGAGAACTCTACAATTGAAGGAGTCTTCCAGATATTAGATGCACTCCCAGAGCACTTTTTTCTTTACTGTACGTTTATTTTACAGAGGCAGTGTTGAAAAGTGGACACAGTTTTGAGATTGCAGTCAGGAAGACATGTTTTCAAATGCCACCTATGAAATCTAAAGGTTGTGTGACCATGAGAAAGTCACTTAAGCACCTCCCTAGGATTTATCTACCAGGCCTAGATGGGTTGACATCTATAGAGGTAGAGGAAGCCTCCTAAATTGATAAAAATCACTGAACCTTTGTGATTTTGTGTATTTAGTGTCCAAATTGCCAAAATAAGAATTCTATATTTTATTAGCACTCTGTGGAAAAACAGGCTAATGTCTTCCTATTTTCCCAAATGATAAAATAATGCTGATAACAATAATAAGAATAACAATTGATGTATGTGTATTTTGCTAAAGTTTACAAATTGCTTTAGGTACATTATCACATTGGGGCTTCAGGTCATATACTGCCTTATGGTTTACGAAGTGCTTTACATTTGATCCTCATGATAACCCTGTGAGGTAGGAGCTATTTTATCTCCGTTTTATAGATGAAGAAACTGAGACAGAAAGAGAGGTTAAAGGATTCAAGCAGGGCCACACAGATTGAAAGTATCTGGCAGTAGGGATGTATGTGCATGTGGGTATGGGGACCCATCTTTCTTATACATACCCTTAGGTCAAAAAGTCAACATAATGGTCTTTGCAGAGTCTTGTATGTGGGGTGGTGGGATTAAAAAGAAAAAGAAAGTATACCACCCCCCCTAAAGGGATGATACTTAAGTCAACAGTAAACAGTTTACAGTATTGTTGAATGCCATCTGTATACATATGAATAAGCAAACAGACAAAAGGACAGATGTATGATACAGCTGAAAAGTCAGTGCACTGGGAGTCTGGAAGCCCAGAATCTAATCTCAGCTCTATCATTAATGAGTTCCAATTTTAGGTGAGTTCTCTCCCCTCCCTGAGCCTTAGTTGTGTTTTCCCCCCCATTATATACATTGATCTCCAAAGCTAAATTTCTAACAATGTGCTTCAAGAATAACTTTTTTTTTTAAAAAAAGGAAACCATCTATTTTAATAAAAGTTTGAGCCAAGTTGAATGGAGTTCATAGGGTCATAAATTTTGAACACTAGAAGGGATTTCAAAGGTCAGTTAATCTAACCCTTTTGATTTACAAATAAGGCAGAGGTTAAGTGACTTGCCCAAGGTCACATAACCAGTAAGTGTCAGAGGCAGGTTTCAAATCCTGTTTTTCCTAACTCCCATTCTGCTGTGCCAAGATGAGTTTTAAACTCTCCCTTCTTAAACCTAAATGTCTCCCAGGGGCAGGGAGGAGAACCTGGACTCTTAAAGGCTCTTTGGGTGGTATAGGAGTTCTCATTGAGTCTCCCGTCAGGGCAGGGGCTTTGAATCTGGGCCCAGGAGTGAATTCTGTATGTGTGGGTGGGTGGCTGTGACCTACAGATCAGGCTGGCTCAGTTTGGTGAGGTTCGGTGCTAAGTTGACTACCTAAGTGGGAAGTGGTCAGCCCCAGTAAGTAGCTCTCAAAGAGACTGCCAGGGTAGTGGAAGCATGGTAAGGTCTGCCCTGGGGAAGGAGTGCCCACGATGAGGAAACCACAGCTCCTTGAAGGAAGGGAGAAGAGCGTAAAGCAGGCTTTTAAAGTAGGAAAGAGACACAATTGCCCCTGAGACCTGACTTTATTAAATATTTCTTCCCTTGCCTCCTGAACTATAAACTCCTTGAAATAATTGCAGGTCAGGAAGGACAATGACAAGGCTGGGATGGGAATGAGAGCAACATGATGATGACAACACACACATTTGTGTTTTGTGTAAACCTTTGTGTTAACAAAGCACTGTAAAGTAGCTAACACAAAAAAATTAACATCATCATTTTATAGATGGGGAAACTGAGACTGAAAGAGTTAAATGACTTTCCCAGTGTCATATGGCTAGAAAACATTAAAACCCAGAATCTAATATAAGTCTTCAGGTGCTAACTCTAGTTCAATTCAACAAGCATTTATTGAGTGCCTACTGCACTCCAGTCACTTTGCCAGGTTCTGGAGATGCAAAAACAAAAAATGAAAATGTCTCACTACTCTCAAACAACTTTTATTCCACTAATGTCTATAAAATGCCTTATGTGCATTTTATGTGCAATAATATCTACCTGAAAGGTAGACACTTCTTATGTCTACTTGAAAGGTAGACCTGAAAGGTCACAGACTTAAAGACAAAGGTTATAGACTCATAGACCTGCTCCATTCCTCTTATCTAGGAAAGGTTATGTCTAGAACTCTTCTTGCTGTATTAATACTACTTCTGTCCCCTATCTGTGTGTAAGTGATGCTCAATTCAAACTTCCAATCCCTGACCAATGTCTAGTTCTGTATAGCAAGCACTTTCTGGAGGTGAATGTCTTATTGGTAACCCAAATAAAAAAACGATGAAAACAGAGGACAGAAGGTGCTCACCTTTCACTCTTGCTCTTGACAGTCCAGTGCTGCCTTTCCCCATCCCAGCTAACTACAGAATCATGTCAATCATTCACAAGCATGAAATATTGGGGGAAACTCTACAGAACCCCATCAGAGCTGTTTGCATTACAGAAACACAACCTCAAGTGAAGGGGAAATTTCTTAAAGGTTATTATAAGTGGATTCTCCAAATTCTCTCCTAAAGTAGAAAAGGACCTCAAAGACCATCTGGTCCAATCCTCTCAGAGGAGCTGGGTTTCAGTTTCACCTCTGACTTTTACTATCTGTGTGACCTTGGAAAAAATCACTTACTCTCTCTGGTCCTCAATTTCCTCATCTGTAAAATGGGAGGGGTTGGATTAGATGGCCTCTCAGGGACCTCCCAGCTCTAACCCTATCGTTCTATGACTTCAGAGTCACAACTCCTTTCTCCTGTACCTTACTGTCTCCTAATTCCCCTTGGATACTTAACTTTATCATGACAAAACAGGAAATGAAATGCTATTCAGTTCTTCAAACTTTTTGAAGTCACACAATGGGTAAAAATTATGCCTGGGAAGCTTTGTTTTACTTTCTTGTGTTACTGAAATAGAGCTAAATTTAGTCCAACAGCTAAGTCAAAAGTCTCTTGAAAAAAATTAAAGAGCAAGTTAATCACGAAAACCTGGTCCTGGTCATGCTAAGCTTCTTTGGAAAGCTTAAGGCTACTGCTGTGAAATGGGATTAAGGCCAGGTGTAGCACTGATAAGTTTAGAGCACCCTGAGGATACTCAGAGAGGGACCAGATCTTCTCCTCCATAGAATGAATGGGAGGGAGCCATCCTGCCTAAACCCATGTGGTAAAACATCTTATATCCACTGTCACTCCCCAACTCTCTACCTTCCATTCTAGCTCATGCAGACCCTCTTCCAGCATTCCCCAAGGAAGGAATGAGTAGAAGTAAAGCCAGGGTGCTATCCTGAGGTGCTCTGGGTCCCATTCAATGGGATTTAACTGAAACTATGGGGATTCGGTTGTCTCCCCTCCTGGAGGAGATCTTAGAGGTCAGCTAGACTGTTTTTACAGGCAAAATAGGGAACTGAGGCTCAGAGTGGTTAAGGTCACAAAGGTCATAAAGTGGAAGAGCTAGAATTCAAACCCATATCTTCTGGCTCCAAATCTAGCATTGTTTCTATTGTACTATGTATGCTACCTTAAGAGTCAGTCTTTAGAATTAAACAATAAGGAAAGGACGTTGTCTCTAGAAGGCCATTGTTAAAAAACACATATGACCTAGAAGGTGAGGAGCTAAGGCTCTGAGAGTTTCATAGTCTTACCATTAACGTATTAGCAAGGATTCATTTCTTAAGTTAGCTCATTGTCACCTTGGAAGGAAAAAAGAATCTGACTCTTTTACAATGAGATACAGGTAACTGAACTAAAAAGCTCTTAGGAGGCAGGAATCACCTCCATTTGCTAGTATAGGGCCCTGTAGGTATTCAATTACAATTTTTTTAGACATGGGGGAGTGAGGGCATTGCTAATTTTATATAGGTGGATGATTCCTCCTTACTGGGTCTATTTTACTGGGAGCTGTCACTGAGTGGATGGTGGCTCCTGTTTAGAGTAGCTAAGGCCCAAGAAGTAGGCTTTCTTTAGATATTCCATCCCTACCACCATGACCTGGCTCACTTCCTTATCACCTTTCCCTTGGATGATTACAAAACCCTAACTGATCTCTCCACTCAGTCTCTTCACCTTCTAACCCACCTACATACATCT
Source organism: Pseudochirops cupreus (assembly GCA_028627135.1). NCBI lineage: Eukaryota > Metazoa > Chordata > Mammalia > Diprotodontia > Pseudocheiridae > Pseudochirops > Pseudochirops cupreus. The sequence continues at coordinate 142,337,947 of CM053583.1, forward strand.
GCCAGATTCATCTTCATAAATTGCACCTCCTGTCATATAATTTCCTTCTTTCATGACTCCTCATTATCTATCAAACAAAGTCTGTATTCTTCAGCCTAATATTCAGAGACCTCCATATCTTTAGTCCCAACCTTTCTTAACAACCTTATCTTCTTCTACTCCTTAAGTATACCTTATGGAATAAGGCTTATGCTATAGCTAGTCTGGATTACTCAGTGCTCTAGGAATACAGCTGCATTTGTCCACCTTTGAACAGGCTGCTCCTCTGGCCCAGAATGTGCTGATCATTCTTCAAGAACCAGGTCAAATGCCTTATTCTTCAGCTTTCAGCTGGATACAGTGGCCTCTACTTTCTCTGAGTGCTCGTCACATTTCATTTCTCTCTGTCACTTCACTTGCCACATTCTACTCTGGTCATATTTGAGCTACTAGTGTGCTTTTTTTTTATCCCCCCTAATAAATTAAATTGTAAGCTTCTGGAGAGCAGGGACCATGTCTTATTTGTCTTTTTATCCTTCCCTCCCTCCCAAGCCCTGAACTGTCTAGCACAGGGATTTTCTTAGAGTAGGAGCTGAGCAATATTTGTGGTATTGAATTGAGAAAAGCAGGCAAATAACATGATCCACTAACCTGGGCTTTTTTTTTTTTTTACAAAAAAACCATGATCCTTTATTATGAAAATATCACAAGTAATGATTAGCTTCTATTTTCTTTTTACAAGCAAGATGTTTGTTCCAAGGCTTCAAAGATCTGTGATTTCCTAGGCATAGGTTCTCCTTCCACTGTTGCAGAGCATCACAAATATAAAGAGACATGTTTTTTTTTCCCCCAGAGGCAGAGTTAGTTGAGCAGGGTATAGACCAGTGAAGAACTGAGAAATCTAGGGGGCAGTGAATGATATAGAAGGAAGGGCAGCTCCCTAGGAAGAACTATAATCTTCCTGCTCCGAATGTTATCATCCTAGGAAAATGCATCCTTTGTCCCATGCCTTATGAGGGCTCCACAATTTTAACAGCAGATTGCAACTCTGCTACTATTTAGTTGATGGTCTTTCAGAGCTATTGTGGTCACAATGATTCATTCATCTCCAGCTAACTTGATGAACTAGGCTACACTTTGGAAAATAGCCATGCATCTTGTCCTAGGCTCCAGACTCAAAGTCTTTCCAGCTTGGTGATACCTGCCAGAGTTTAGACTTCACCAGCATAGCCCTTGAGAACCTAGGATCACCTCCACTCAACATTGAAGCATAAAAGTAAGATGTTGTATTGATAATTACATAAGAGACAGTGGTTCCAGGCTTATTATATCATAGCTTCAGACCCAGAAGGCCCCTTGCAGATCATCTAATACAATTCTCTAATTTCACAAGTGAGGAAATTAGGGGTCACAGAGGCTAAGCAGCTTCTCCCCCGGTAACACAGGTGGTAAGTAATACATTTGGCAGAAGGAAGGAAGGAGGGAGGAAACAAGCATTTAAGAAGTGCTTACTATGTGCTAGGGATTTTACAAATATTATCTCACTTGATCCTCATAACAACCCTGGGAGGTAGGTGCTATTATTATCCCCATTTTACAGTGGATGAAACTGAGGCAGACAGAAGTTAAGTGATTTTTTTCAAGGTCACACAGCTAGTAAGTGTCTGAGGTCAGATTTGAACTCAGGTATATCCTGACTCTAGGCTTAGCACTTTACCTACTATGTACCTACCTTACTCACAGTAGAGGTCATCCTCCCAGTCTTTTAACATTTGATGGGTACCAGTATGATACTCAGGCTAGCTGCCTACAAATTTTTAACCTTACTAGATTTCCAACCATTTCTTTTTTAAATCACCTATTTCCTTGACAATATCTTTTGATGCCCTTTCTTGTCTACAATTCATTGTTTGTGATATATGACAATCTACTTTACTGTCCACTTACCAAAGAGCTCTCCATTACTCTTTGGGCCATCAGCAATTCTGATTCAACAGAGGTTTTGGTATACCATGATTCACAGCCATATAACATTACTGGGACTATATTGGTGTTTTGTTTTTTTCTTTTCTTTCTTTTTTTTAAGATGTGTTTTTGAGTCAGCAACTTGGGATCATTGAAAAATGATGTGTGATTTTCTTCATGCAAGCCAACCTATTGTCCTCTTATTCAGTTGTGGGCCCAGTTCACTGTCCATTTGCAGTACCTTCCCAAGATATATGTACTGATGGACTAACTCAGGGGGAGCCCATCCAATTATACGCTGTATTCTGGGCAATGTGTACTCTTCGAGCCTTTGGTTTCCCTCTGTGGATTGCTAGGCTGATCTCTCTTGTGTGGTTGTGGATCTCATTGAGGAGGCCCTCTGGCCTTTTCAGTCTTGATACAATCAGCACAATGTCACCCTCAACCAGGAGTATCTGAAGAATCTCACAAACTGTAGGGAATCCAGAATCCCTTTTCCAATTCAACTTGGAATAGGACTATCCCTATTTAACTGCTAAAATATGCATTATAATCTATTGGATGGGACACAGAGGACATGCTTATTAAATTTTCATATATGATGCAAAATTGGAAGAGATAGCTAGTATAATATGTGACGGAATCAAATTTCAAAATCATCTCAATTGAGTGGAACACCGGGCCAAAATAAAAGAGATGAAATTTAACAGGAAGAAAGTAAAATCTGACATTGAGATTCAGAAAATCAATTCTTCAGACAGAGGATGGTAGAGTCCTACCCTGGCAGAAATTCATGTGAATCTACTTGGTTGTTTTAGATGACTGTCTCTTAGCAGACAGCAATAAATGTGAGGGGTAGCAAGGCAAAGGTAAAGCTGAGCAGCAGAAATGCCCTTGAATGCATTCGCTTTTACCAGGGCTGTGACAGAGGAAGTGCTAGAGATAGTGTTGTGTTCCTTGGCCTGTCCAATAAATGGTGGCTGACAGATGGCCTCACGGGTGGAAGACAAAAGGCAATGTGGGTAAGACTTGGGAACAGCTCAGAGATGAAGTCTCTTTGGCTCCTTGCTTGTCTGTGTGGCTGGCTGCTGACCCTTTGGCCAAGTTAACCAGGAGAAGTGGCACATTCCTGGGATGGTCTCTAGGGGTTCCCAATTATGTTGTGCTACTCCAGAACCTCGACCTAGGTCATACCATTGGGAGGGCTGGGCAATGATGTTCCAGATTCAATCTGGAGCTGCCTATCTGACTGCACTGGCTGATCTCTTTTTTCCTCTCCCTAGGAAAGGGCTGCTGTGCTGTTGGCACCAGGACTGAAAACAAGCTTATCATGAGCCAATAGGATAACAGAAATAGAAAAGCTAAAATAATCTGTAGTTGCATTAGAGGGTATAACATCCAGATTATGGGAAGTAGTGCTCCTGTTTCATTCTGTGCTTATCAGACCACCCCCTGGGGCATTGTGCTCAATTTGGGGCACTGCACTTTATGAAGGGCATGGCCAAGTCAGAAAACATGCGAAGGGATGCTTGAGATGTTGGGGAGGAGGGTCTGGGAGCCATCTTATATGAAGAACAATAGAAGGAATCAGGGATATTTATCCTAGAGATGAGATGGCTACAGATAGATTTAGTTTATTTGATTATAGAATTAAAGATGGAAGAGGTCTTAGAGGTCATGTAGCCAAACCTCCTAATTTCTCACAAATGGGGAAACTGAGGCCCACAGAAGTTAAGTCATTTGTCCAACATCAGAGGGGAGGTTAACAAAAGATCCAGATTTGAACGTAAGTCTTCTGTATCCCAAATTCAGAGCTTTTGCCAAAGCATCATTATTGATCAGCATTTACAAATCTTTGAAGAGTTACTGTGTCGAAAAGATAGAGAATTTCCCTAGTCTATGTTGCTGCAGAGGTCAGAAATAAGATCGATGGAAAGAAGTTGCAGGGAGGTAGATTTGTATTTAATCTGTAACAAGTAGGGTCTCTCAGTTCCTTCAACCAATTCTCATATGGCACAGCTTCCCGTGTACTTGCCATCCCTGGTTACACTCCTCTGGAGTCACTCTGGCTAGGCTTATCAATGTCCTAAGGTGTAGCTCCTGTGACTGAACATAATAATAGTCCAGATGTTATCTGACCAGCGTCAAGAGTAGCATCACTATCTCCTTAATTCTGGACACTTGACCTTTTTTTATTCAACAACAACAAAACCTCTGTTTTCTTTGGTTTCCTCATCTATGAAACAGGGACTGTAACATGCCTGTCTCCCAGGATGGTTGTGACAACCAAATGCAACAATACTTACAAAGTGTTGAGCACAGTGCCTGGCCCATAGTAGGTGCGATCTAAATGCTAGCTATTGATATTGTTACTGTGATCGCATGGAACTTCTAGTGACGTCACGATTCTGGCAAATATTATGCTCGGAGACCACTAAAAACCTCAGACCCTTTTCACACTTCTGGTTCTCTAGGTGTCCATCTGTCATAAATGTGGAATAGATATTTTTGAACCTGAATGTAGGATTTTACCCGTAAAATTTCATTTGATTAGATTTGGCCCATCATTAAGATCTGTCAAAACCTTTTTGGATCTGGAACCTGTCGTCCAACATGTTAACTAACTCTAGTTTTGGGACATTAAATGTTTTAGCCAGCCCCCTCCCCCCGCCCCCCATATGATGCCTTTGCTCAAGTAAATGATAAAAATGTTAAATAGCACCAGGTCAGAGGCAGATCCCTGGAACACTCCACTAAAGGAAGGAAGGAAGAAGGCATGTATTAAGTGCCTACTCTTTGCCAGTCATCATACTAAGCACTTCACAAATATTACCTCCTTTCATCTTCACAGCAACCCTGGGAGGTAGGTTTTATAATTATCCTCAATTTATAATTGAGGAAACTGAGGTGGACAGATGTTAAATGACTTGTCCAAAGTCATATAGTTAGTAAATGTCTGAGGCCCGATTTAACTCAGGTCTTCCTGACTCCAGACCTAGTACTCTACCCGCTGTGCCACCTTGCTGTCTTACATTGATATCAACCCACTACTGATTCTTCGTCTGATTATCTTAGCAGTTTCGAATCCGCTTCACTGTGCTATTGTTTCCCCCCCACCCTTCTCCATTTTCTCCCCATTCTAATCATCTGATTCTTTTCTTAAAAACTTCTACTGATACTTCCCATCTGACTCTACAAAGGTAAGACAATCACTTCCATTGTTCTGACGAGATGACTTCTACCTCCCTCCAGTTTTTCCTCATTGAGCCTAGTTCTCCCCTCACCACAGTAGAGAACATTAGTAGCTTAAGACTGCACTAAGACTTTTGGGACACCATACATATATATATATATATATATATATATATGTATGTATGTATGTATGTGTATATGTATATAATTATATTGTATACATACTATTATATATTATATTGTATATATACTATTATATATATTATATTGTATATATACAATATATTATATGTATATATATAAATATACACACACACACACACACACACACACAAAACAGGCATGGTTTTGGGACAACGGAAATTTTCAAAAGGACCACTTAAGGCTGGTTTTCAAAAGATTCTTGAGGGACTCTTAGGGAAGTCCAAAAGGGAAAACTGTGAGATTAATCCATTGAGTGACTGAATGTGTGTTCCAGAAAACTCTGCCAAACATCAGAGAACTGTTAACCACAGTAACACTAAGACCAACAACAACAAACGCAAAAGACAGTACTTGTACAGCCCTCCATGATTTTCAACAAGCTTTACATACATTCTATTCACAACAATCCTGTGGGAGCTCCTGTACGTGCTATTTTTACCCCCATTTAATAGATGAAGAAACTGATGCACCAGCATCTTGCCGCTCTCTTGTTCTGCCTTACAGTTTTTTATACATATGATAAAGGAAAGGCCAGGAAAATTCAGGATTGGGTCCCATTCATACAGTATTTTGGATTGTTTAGATAAAGCCTTTGGCTTTCAGAATGCACTCACAAGCTTATTTTCTTTCAAGTCATGTCTGTGATTTTTTTTTCTAAAAATGCTTCAGTAAAACCTTACTAAAACAAAATACCCAAACCTGTCAGACTCGTTGCAATTTTAGAGCTTATCTCTGCTATGGAGGTTGAGCCAATCTTTCAGGAAGCATCTTTAAGAGATTATATTTCAACATATCTTATTCCAGAAAGGTTTAATCCCTCCCTACACTCTCACAGATCTCCAGAGATTGCTATTCTAAGGGAGTGTTTTGTCAGAGTACAGACAATATCAGCCTGTGAGTTTTTAAAGCAATTGGTAAAATGATGCTCCTATGGATGAAATACCCCAGGGGGTACTTTGGACACACTAGGGACCTTCATCTCATTCTTTGCTGTTAAGACCAAACACTTTTTTTAGACACCCTGAGGATAGTCATTACCTGGATCAAAAACAGACAGCATGGGGATGGCTTTATTCTCTGTTACTCTGGGATAGATTTGATTCATGCCTAAGTGTCAAGGAAGTTCTCCTAAAAACATTTCCTAAAAATGCCACATATGTGTGTATAAATAAATGTTATATATAATAAACTATTTTCTGAATTCATTTTCTTTCTTAGAATTCAGAACTGTATTGTGTTTCCCTCCAATAATAGGTGTTTACTCATTCTGCTTTAATTCCATGAAAAATCAGCATTAATATACTCATTAAAAGCAGTTCATTTGGCACTTAGAGGCAATGGAATGCATTGGCTAGAATGCTGGACTTAGCATCAAGAAATTTGAAATCTTGTCTTTAGTTACTTTATTATCTGTGTGACCTCTCAGAGCCTCAGTTCTCTCAGCTGTAAAATGGGGAGAATGATAGAGCCTACATCAATCATTCAATCAACAGGCATTCATTAAGTGGTTATTGTAGACAAAAGCACTGAGGGATAGAGGAATAGTCCTTACCTGAAGCAGCTTACATTCTAATGGAACACTCATACAGACATACACACACACACACACACACACACACACACACACACACACACATACACACGTACAAAATATACACATAGTAGATACAAAGTAACCTTTGAGAAGGCACCAGCAGCTGGAAAGAAGGGTCTGTAATTAAATAAGATAATGTACATAAAGTTATTTTGCAAACCATAAAGAGATTTTAATACATATGAATTATTACATTTTTGGAGATGTTTTATTAATTTACTGAAAGCAACTTTTTTAAAGCATTTCTTTAATTTTAATACTAATACCCATTTCTATAGTGATGTAATATTTACAAAATACTTTCCTCATAACAATGGTGCAAGTATTATTCCCATTTTACTGATGAAAAACTGAGTGGGCTCCATTTCATCATCTGTAAAATGGGGATCATAAGTAACACCTGTAGTGCTTACCACAAAATGTTGTCCTGGGGCTCAAATGAGATTATAGATGTATAGTGCTATAGAAATATCAGTTATCATTATTATATAATGCATCCATGACTAGTTCTCCAGCTTGGTTGTGATATTCTCAGGAAAAAGCCTGGACCGTAGGTTTGGTATCCACCCCACAGTCATCTTAGAGTGTAAGCTCCAGGGCAGCTAGAGGGTGCAGTGAATAGAGTACCGGCCCTAGAGTCAGGAGGACCTAAATTCAAATCTGGCCTCAGACATTTGACACTTACTATGTGTGACCTTAGGCAAGTTACTTAACCCCAATTGCCTTGCCTTCCCCCCTCAAAAAAAAAAAAGAATGTAAGTTCCATGAGGGCAGGGATTATTTTAGATCTTCTTTATACCCAAGGTGTTGGGCACATAGTAAACATGCAAAAATGCTTTTTGAATGACTAACAGCCTTGCACATAGCAGGCAGAGAATAAATCCCTGTGTGTTGATTGATGTTTGATAGTAATTTGGTACACTCAGCACAGTGATATTCAATCCTTTAATGTTTGTGACAGTTCTTGGAAAAGTATGAAATGCTATAAAAATATAAGGTATTTTTAACAGCAAGTGAGCTAGCAGATAGTCTGCTTTCTCATGCTGTAAGATCCACATAGAATTTGCAGCTGGAAGGAGCCTTGGTGGCCATTTTGTCTAATGCCTTAATTTTACAGACAATGAGACTAAGATCAAAAGAAGAGGTCAAGGTCATACCTATAATAAATGGCAGAAGTGGATTTGAGCCCACATGTGTCTTACTAGCCAAAGCATCTCTTATTGGTGAGTCAATCAATGATGACCCCATTTCTGAGAATCCTTTTGAGCTACATTTCAATTTAATCCAGCAAGTATTTATTAAATGTTTACTATCTACAAAGCACTGTGCTAAGTGCTGGGGATATGAAGAGAAGGGTAAAAAATAGTCCTTACTTCAGGGAACTTATGATCTTCTAATGTGTTACAATACATAAATAAGATCACAAATTCAAGACAGTTGATGAAAGGGGCATCAGGGAAGACTTCAAGGAAGAGGCTAAGCCTGAGGTGACCCTTAAAGCAAGCAAAATATTCTAAGAGGCAAAGGTGAGGAGAACATTTCAGACATGGAGAAGCACAGAGCTGGAACTTCTCTGTCTTACCTGTTGTAACTGAGCAATCTTAGTTGCCTGGAGGCACTAACAGGTAAATGTCAACTATAAGATTAGTTGGGTCAATATGGGTCTAGTACGGGTCAGACGCAGGACTTGAATCCAGTTCTTTCCAATTCCGAGGTCAGCCCTCTATCAACATTGCCACTTGCATTCCCAAAGCCCCTAAAAGAGGCAAATCAAAGTTGTTCCTTTCCCAGAGAGTGTCAATATGTCCTATCTGACAGCAGTGAGAAGAACCAATGACTTTTAAAAGTCATCCAGGCTATGACTGAGTAGATGCATCTCTTGCTCATTAATTACTCTTTGAGAAGACTTTTAAGTACCTGAGTCCCTGTCAGAAAGAAGTGAACACACAGCTGGCACTTTCTTATTTCCCTCCTCTTCAGCGTCTGAGTCCAAGATAAGGCCCCTGGTGCTGGAGAGTTGTTTTTGAAGCTTTCAAAGAGGAAGCAGATCCTCCAGGGAAGCTTTCAGTTTCATCCTACTGACAAGAGGTGAACTATCTTTTTAGCATTAATCACCAGGTATTGTGCAAAGCCAGCCAACTTCTGAGGGTAAGTTAAAAGAGGTTCCTAATGGCTCAACACTCCTTATCTCAGTCTCTTTTTAGGGTTGATCTCACTAGACACTCAGGGGATACAAAGAGTCCTTCCAGTTTCCGCTAATGTGCCTAAGAGGGAGTTTCTAGTTTAAAGGTTCTGGTCCATAATCCATGTACAACAGACTGATTTGGAGTTCTATGGCAAAAGTACAGTCACAAGTTGTACTGAAAATGGAACAAAGAAACTACTAAAGCACTGAGAAATGATGTCAAATATTGTTTGTTACTCTTTCTCCTCCCTCGATCCCATAGCTCCATACTAAAGTTGAGAACTGGCCTAGAGCAATGGAAAGTATTCCAGATGTAGAGTAATACAGAGCAGTATGGTGGAAAGAGATCAGTGAGCCTGGGTTCAAATCCTGCCTTTGACATTTACTATCTTCATGATCTTGGGCAAGTTTCCTCAACCCTAAAATGGGGGGCTTAGTGGACTAGATCACCTTTGAGGTCGCTTATAACTCTAGGTTTCTGATCCAATTATTTTATGATGAGTTCAAATCCATTTACCCCTTGTGTGTCCTGGACAAGTCACTCAACCTGTTTGGATGTTAGATTCTTCAAATATACAATGAGAGACTTGGACTACGTGATCTCTGAGGGCCCTTCCTATTCTCAGATACTTGAAAGTCTGGCTCTTTCAGTACAAGAAACTGGCCCTTTGAGATAGTCACAGTCTACTTTATGGGAGGCATAAGTCTGCTCAGAGTCCTAAGAGAAACAATTAATCTGAATCAGAGTTCTGAAATAGTACTTGCTCATTTCAAATGTGACAAGCTGTCAGTCATATACTGAAGTGTTAGGAAAGCCAGGACAGCTTAATGGTTGTTGAACAAATGTTATTTATATGATTGCAGATAAAAGATGAGAATTTGTTTAGTAACCATAAACAAAGGTGGGATCATTTGCAAAGAGGACATAGAATCTAAACCTAGGAAGATTACAAAAAAAGAGAAAGATGAAGAGAAAGAATTCAAAACTGTATCAGCTAAGCTTAAAGCTAGAAAGAATGGATTTTATAGTTACTGTTGAGAATGTGTGTTCATAGTGACACAACAGAGCTGAATAAAAGTTTGGAAGAAGAGAACTGAAAAGGTCACTCAGTGAATCCACTAGTGTGGTTGAGATGGTGTTTCTAGTGAGATGATGATAAAGCACAGCATGATAGACTAAGCCTAACAGTGGAAGCATCTATTGAACATAGAAGCTATAGTCATCAAGGAACTTTTATGGACAGTTTCTGAGATAAAAAAAGGACCTTGAATTATGGTATCCTAGTTTTAGAGCTAGAAGAGACCTTAGAGCTTATCTAGTACAACTCTCTCATTTTACAGATGAGGAAATCAAGGCAAAGAAAGGTTAAGTAACTTTCACAGGGTCACACAGCTAGCAAGTGTCTAAGGCAGGTCTATGAACCCAGGTCTCCTTACTTCAAATCTATGGCTCTATTCACTATGCCAGTTTGTACTCTCAGAGTTGTGAGTTACCCTGAGCATATAGGTTTTCCTCACTCATATTTTCTCTGCCAGGTGTTTCTAAGTGCATGTATACCCACTCTCCTCCACAGATATTGAATGCATTGGTGGGGAATGTGACTCAAGTTTATGTGTGGATTGTAATGTATTCTTGCATTTGCTTTTATATACAAGTACCTGTAATGTTACTGCTATTTCTTTGCCTAATTGCTAGGGAAATGGCTATATTTAAGATATACATGTATCATTATTTTGAGTGACGAGATTTGTGTAAATAGAAACAAATCAGTAGGGGTTAAAGGGCTAAAGTGGTAAATAAGACAGTGTTTTCTCCCTAGGACGCTAAAAGAGTTTAAGTGTAATTGAGTGGCATTGGTCTTTTTCTTGAGATCTAAACCTGCCAGTGTGAAGGTAGAGTGGAATAAGTAAGCCAGTCCAGAGAGTGAATAGGTATCCATATACCCAGTATGAAAGGCATTGTGATAGCCATCTCACGTGTTAAATCAAGTTAATCGTTTTGCTTCTGAGATAACCCATCTTACAGAGAATATCTTGGGGAAGTTAGTCCTTTAAATTTTTTTCTCTTTTCTGATTCTCTTTTCTCATTGATATTGCAGCACTTATTTTTAGAAATAAGCTTTCACGGTTTCCTCTATTATTCCAGCTTCTGTGATCAAAATATTTGAAAATTGCCTTTTGATTCTATCTTGTTAGAAGTAGAACTGTGGGGCTCTCAGATCGTACTACCCAATTATCAATTGCTTCTGATACAGGGACTCACTGGAAGTGTGAGCCCTGGAGACAGCCAAGTTGCAGAAAAAGACCAGTACAGTGGGAAATTCCAGCCCTGGATTTAAAGTCAGAAGACCAGAATTCAAATCCTGGCTCTGCCACTTCTATGTGTGTGACCCTGACCAAATCACTCCACCTGGCTGGGCATCATTTTTCTCCTCTATACAATGAGGGAAGTGGATGAGACAATCTCTAAGGTCCCTTCCAGATCTGCTACTTGCTGAAAATGAGAGTGGAGACACCTGCACAGATGCCAGGCTTACTCAGAATAAAGAGGGCATTGAGGTTCCCCCTCTCCAGCACATCTGAGGCATAGGTTTAGGCCTGCAAAGGTCATTAGTGTCCATTTAAGTCCCATCCACTTCTCTTTACAGATGAGGAAGCCAACATCCAGAGAGGTGAAGCACTTTGCCCAGGGTCATACAGGCAGGGAGTGGTAGAGCCAAAGAGCTGAAGTACCTTGTCCAAGGCCATATAGGGAGGGAGTAGGAGGGCCTTACTTACACCAGATCTCTCTCAGCAGCTCCCCAGTACCATGTCATACACCTCAGAGTCTCACTGCCAGCCACCATCGCAAAGTGTATACTGAATTATTAGGTAAATGGGTGATGGGTGGGAGGGGGGAACTGACTGAGAGAAGGGGAGGGGATTTCCCATCCTTAATGACTTCAATAGCAGTTGTTTTCACTCTGACAGAGTATATTTGTCAGTGTTCTGCAGTGTGTTTTGCAAAGCTGCTCTAACAATCCCTCGAGCCTTCCAAATGGCTCTCTTTCCTATTAAATCTTCGTTGAGAAGTGGGGTTCATTTGCTAGAGTACTTTTTTGAGATAATTATAGGACTTAGAGATTAACAAGAGAAAATTGGCAAGGTTCTACAGCTAATAAAAAGTAAACACACACAAAAAGGCTAATATTCACTGGTTTCAAGGTTACCCAGGAGGGGAACATTAACCATTCCTAACAGGCCAATTCTAGGCCCAAGATGACACTGAAACCAGACTTAGGGAAAAATTACCTTTCTAGTGAAATATGCCCCAATACTTGTTTTTAATACATTGCTTAGTCAAAGGCACTATGACATAGTGACTACACAGTTGACCTGGGAGTTAGGAAAACTTGAACTCAGGTCTTGTCTCTGATACATACTAGCTAAGTCACTTACCCTCCGAAAAATGTCTAAAGCTCCCAGTTGCAGAGGTTCGTATCTGCATTGATAGATAGATTTCCCTTATCATACTTCCCTAAACAACAAAATTACAGATCCAGGGCCTTCTCCATTTACCATGAAAAAAAGTTTCAATTCTTCAGACTTTGAAACATCTAGTAAGTACTAACAAAGGATGAACACCATCTGCCAAAAGATATGATGGCAATGTTGCAAGTCAAAGGCCACTTGGCATTTTCCTGTACTGGGGCCCTGTAGGAAACAGAATGATTCATGAACAATGAGAGACTTTGCCATTTAGATGATGACATTGATAATAAGAGTTGACATTTATAGAGGGCTTTCAGTTTTCCAGAGCATTTCACACTAATTATATCCTCTGATCCTCACAACTACTTTGTATGGTAGGTATGGTAGCTACTGTATAGTAGTATCCTCCCCACTTTACAGATAAGGTAAATGAAGTAATTTATCTAGGGTCAGGTTTGAACCTACATCCTCCTGACTCCCAAGTCCAGCATCCTTTCCATTACAAAAACCTAAACTCTGAAAAAAAACTGAAAGAGTCTCAGGTGATTAATCATAATCATACACCAAATAGCAAGAACTTTGAGCCAAGGCGTTATGATGGAAGTACTTTGTCAACCTTAGGATCAGAGATTTCAAGCTGGCAGGGACTTAACAGGCCATCTGCTCCAATATCTTCATTTTACAAAGGTGGAAATTGAGGTCCAGAGAGGAAAGATGCTTTGCCCATGATTACAAAAGGAGTAATCAACAAAGTTAGGGTTTGAACTCAGGTCCTCTGACTTCCAAGTCAGCAGCCTTTTCACTGAACCTGCTGCCTTAGAACACTTCAGAAATGTGAGGTACTCTTATTATATGTTATATGGAATAAGTTATTCTTATATTATTTGGACCTCATTACAATCCTATAAGGGAAGTACAACATTTGTTAAGACCCAAAATATTTCAGAGCTGCCTAAATGAGGTCCATAATCACTCAGAAGAATTTGGACTATCTATCCACATGGAAAAAACTGAGAGTGAACACTGCCTCCTGTCCAGACTAGGTATGCTATGCAGTTCGATGGAAAACCTATAGCACTTGTTCTTCAGCACTTGATAGAACTTGCTTGAGTTGGGTCTAGAATAGAAAAGAAGAAGGGAAGTGGGCAGAATTGCCTTTAGGAAATCACAAATTTAATAACCCGGCTCTTTTCTGCATCGTAGAAAACCCCAGTCTCTAATGAACTGAAGTTGAGAATCACCCAAAGGGAAAAGCAAAAGGACATGGTGATTCTGAGTTGGTTGTGCCATATCACAAGAAGGAATTGTATGGGAAAAGTGATGCAAGTGACAGTATCAGAGAAGCCTTACCAGGAAACAAGTTGAAATGCTTACATAGAGATTGACAAATAGGTTGTTCCCCTGGCATCCATGCCATGTTAAGACAGCTGGAGGACAACCTACTTTGGGTAGGTTTCCTGTGATCGAACGATCTTAGACTCATAGGTATGGAGCTGGAAGGGACCTTAAATGTTATTGACCCAAGTCCCTCATTTTATAGATGAGGACACTGAGGAACAGAGAGGTTAAGTGACCTGTCACGCAGCTAGTAAATGTCTGAGAAACTAGGTCCCCCTGGCCCCATGTCCAATGTCCTATACATAGGCAAAATTTCACTCTTTGCACTTGTATCTTCAGTGTCTAGTACAGTGACTGATGATATGCTTTAATAAATACTTCTCATAATTTTCCACCTAGTTAACTCTTGGACTTCATCAGAATTTCAACATCTTGCAAGATCACATTGACCCTGAAACTCCTACCCCCTAACTATTTCCTGTGCCTGGAGCCCCTTCCTCCCTCTGGTTGAACAGAGTAGAGGAGGACAGTGGAGAACTCCCAGATTTTCCACTTAAAGAGGGGGCCCAGGGCAGCCCTATCCATCACTTTCTATCTGGCTGCACTCCTGGACTTCATTGCGATTCCCTCCCCACCCCCCATCTGTGTCTCCTCTTTTCCCCCTATTCAGCTTCTTTTAATATATGGTCTTCTACCATCAGACTGTAAGCTTCTCGAGGCAAGGATTGTCTTTAGTTTTTCTTTGTATTCCTCCATTCATGGCACGTGGGAAGTACTTAATAAATGTTTCTTGATGACTGACTTCTTGATTGATTGAGTAATAAATAGGCACAGGAAGATTGCAGTCTATACTTTTCTGGGGAACATTGACCTCTATGAGCTCACAGATTCTTTGGAGTTGGATTACTGTCTGCTACTTTGGGCTAGAAGCCCTAGGAAAGAGTTGAAGTTTACACAAGACAAAGTCCCTGCCTTCGAGTAGCTTATTATCTAAGAAAAGAATTAGATGCTGACAGTTACAGTACATAACATTACATAATGAGCACATGAGAGAGTTACAAAAAGCAGTAGAAGTACTCTGTGAATTCTTAGCTTGGATGGGGTTTATCAAGAGCGAGAGGGAGGGGAACAGGGAAGGATCCTGGACAAGGTGGCTTTGAAGTTGGCCTAATAGGAATTCGACAGTTGAAGGTAAGGTTAGGGTGAGGAGGTCATCCCAGGCATAAGAAAGAGTCTGAACAAGAACATAATTGCAGATATGGTTAAATTGACTTTTTTTTAATTCACATAACAGAAGTGTGTGTGTGTGTGTGTGTGTGTGTGTGTGGGCACATGGGCATGTTCAGATTCTTATGCATGCCCAAGTTCCCAGGGCCTTGAGGAGTGAGGATGGGGAAATGTGGGTTTACAGTCTTCACTTTCAGAGTGAGAGAAGGACTAGCTGCTAATATTGCCATACTCTAACTTTCTTACATGTGTTATCTCCCCTGGTTAGAGGGTGGAGTTGGGAGCAGAGATGATCTGAATTTTTCTATTTGTATCTCTAGGACCTAGCACAACTCTTGGCACATAATAAGCCCTTAATAAAATTCATTCATTCATTCATTTATTCATTGGCTCATTCATTCGTTTGTTCCAAACTGAGTTATGGCCCCTTTTCATTGGCATGTGAGCTCAAGGATGTAATCCTTCCCCCCATCTTCTTGTTTAGAATAGGATGTAATCCTTCCCCCACCCCTACATTGTACATACTACATTGTACATTCGATCTTTCACAAAGATCTCCTTTGAAGGGGGGGAGTGGAGTCAGAAAGGGGCGTGAGGCGTGAGGCTAAATGAGAAAGATGACAAATACTCTCAAGCTTTAATACAGGTGCCCTCCACATATGTTCAGATACTTGGGATCACACTAAAGCTTGCCTCTAGGCTTGGTTACTTACTAGCTGTGTGATCATGGGCAAAATGACTTTTATATTGTGCGAAAAAGGAATATTTGGCAAGGGTTGATAGATCGCAGGAAAGATAACTTTTCCGTATTAGGTGAGCCTCAGGTTCCTCACGCAGGATGGTAGTGAAGGTCGAATGAGACAATAATTCACATTTCTGTAGTGTTTTAAAGAGGCATGATACCATGAGAAGATAGCAGGCTTTGAAATGAGAAGATCTAGGTTCATATCCTGGCTCTGTCAATGACTATCTTTGTAAAGCCTGAGCAAAGCTCTTTTCCTCTATGGACCTCAGTTATTTCCTCTGTAAAACAAAGATGCCCTGTGAGCTCTCTTCCAGTTTGAAATTGATGATCCTAGTGCTGACAAGGTACTTCCCTCAAAATAGCTTTAGGAGATAGTGTATTACTACTATTATTTTACAGGGATCTTTCTGACTTACTCAGGTCTTTCTGACTTAAGGTTTAATGCTCTCTCCCCTGCACCAGATTTCTGCCTCTAAGCAGCACCCAAGAATTGCTGGGTTTGTTTATTTTTGTGATTTTTTTTAACTTTCTCTCTTTATTAAGTTCTCTATTGTAGAGGTTTTTTTTTAATTGCCTGAATAGCACAACACACTTCCAGACCCATTGGCCTATTAAGCAGGAGACATGAGCTTTTAGGATTCAAGGGGACTGATCTCCTCTGGTAGGGTTCCGAGTACTAAAACAAGGAGTAGGGTGGGAACTTGCAGGGAGCAGGGAGATGCTCCTTCTTGTGCTGCTCAGGCCATACTACCTGCTCTGTCTACTCTTGAAGCCCCAAGCCTTCATTCAGTGGAAAAGAGATGTTTGTTGATGCTTCTCCAGTAGTAATGAGTTCATCAAGCTGTGTAGTATGGTAAGATACAAGGTAACCCATTTCAGGAGCCTCCTAGCAGGTCTTCCCACTTCTATTCTTTTCCTTTTTCAATCCCTCCTCTCTACCTCTGCCAGATTAATATTGCTTATGAGGAGGAAGAAATGCAGCATGATGGAGAGAGGCTCACCTCAAAGCCAAAAAGATTGGGATTCAGGCTCTGCCTTTGATTCTTCGTGGCTGTGTGACCCCAAACAATCACTTAACCCCTCAGGGCTGTAAGCAGGTCTTTACAGCTATAAATTGCACAAAAGGTGCCGACCTGCATTGGTAGAGTTTCCTCACTAGGGAGTTCCCTATACCAGTTAAGTGCCAGGTTCATTCCCTAGCCTGTTTCCTAATGATCACTTTTGTGGCTCCCTATTGTTTACAAAATAGAATTCCATCCCTTATGCTGACATTCAGGGCCTTCCTCACACTGGTAGCAATTTACCTTCATCAGTTAATCTCATATTACTCTGGCTTCCCTATGCTATGTTCCAGTCAAACTGACCTATTTGCTGTTCCAAGAACACATCTGATACTTTTCCCACCTCTGGGTGCCCTTTTCTCATCTTTGACTGCTGGAATGCTGACCATCCTATCAGACCTTGTTCAAATGCTTTCATAGCTAATGCAGAAATTTGCTTTGCCTGATTTCATATGGATAATGGATATTGCATTTCTTGCATTCTCAATGGGTGAAGGAGAGTTTGGAATTGAAAATAAAAATAAAATTGACCAAATGTCACCTCTTCTCTGATTCTCCTTTCTCTGAGCTCTTAGTGTATGTTGTTTGTCCAGCCTTAAAGTGTAGTTGTGAGGCCTATTTCCTGTGCCTAGAACACATTCCCTCCACATTTACACTTCTTAAAATATTTTTCCTTCAGACCTGGTTAAGATGCTACCTCCTCCAAGAGGCCTTTTCTGATTCTCCCTCATCCCCCCAGCTGAAAGTGATGTCTCTTCTTAAATTTTCCTAGAATACTTTGCATTTCTTTCTGTCCCTATCACTTCCTACCTTGTAGCTTATATCTTTTTTGGTATACATCTTATTTCCTCTATGGGAATGTAGGTTGTTAGAGGGCAGAAAAATCCATCATTTCTTATCTTTATGTTTCTGGCACCTTGTACACAGTAGGCCTTGTATTCACCATGTTTATTTTGTGCTGTAGTTAATTGTACTGTCGCATATTTTTGGAACTTAAATATTTGCTATTGAGTCATCCAAATGTATTTGTCAGGCAGATAAGAATGAACACTTAATACATACTCTGCTGGACACCAGGCAAAGAGCTCCATAGATACGGCATCAGTATTCTCAAGGCTTAACACAAAAAACAGACAAGATATTTAGTCTTTCACAATCAATCAACCAACCAACAAGCATTAATTAAGCACCTACTGTCAGCTAGAAATTATGCAATGAGATGGAGATTGAAAAACAAAATGAAATGGTCTTTGCTTTTAATGAGCTTACGTTCTTTTGGAGGAAATGATGTAATACTTAGGTTTACATTCCCTATACCAATTAAACACAGAAGATCCAGACTTCTCAATCAAAGGTATAAACTAGGTGCAGATAAGTCCTCAGTCCATTTAGGAGTAATGGAATACAAGGGTGTTTGGATGAAAACAGATGCCACTACACAGGGAATATTTTGTGACTGGCTGAAAGAATTTGACTCACCTCTGGGCCTTCATTTGATTAAACAAGCCAGGTGAGATGCGTGTAATCCAGGAGTGAATCAATCAAGTTTTGGGAATGACTAAGTTCAGGAGCACCTTGAAAAGATAGAACATTACACCTATATCAGAGGGCTTGGGAGGATGTGGGAGGAAGCATTATACTTCTTTCCCCTTTGTGCCCACCACTGATCTTGCCATTGGAAAGAATGGGCCTGTAAGAGACAACAAATCTGACCTGGAGCAGAGAAATACACACCAAGGACAGACACAAACAGAAAATAATGCAAAAAATAGCCACGTAAAGAAGGAAACAGCTTAAAAAACTATAAAAAAATGCTGTCTCTGGATTCAAGAAAGGAGTTCTAGTAACCGGGAGTTGTGAGTTCTCTCAAAACTAATTATACAATATCTATCTATCTATCTATCTATCTATCTATCTATCTATCTATCTATTTATCTAGTTTTATTATATACCACCTAAATATGATGAGAGGAAAGGCCATTTAGAGTTGGCAAAGTCCTGGGCTATGAAGACCAAAAGAGAATGTCTTCCCCATACATGTTCTCTACATGTATCACAGCCATCATACTTTAAATTTAGGCCCATTCTTCCCATGAATTCTGTGTATACTCTGGGAGATTGTGCCCCAGGTTTTTTTGGGGTGTGTGTGATATTTTTATACCAACTTGTCTTACTATTTGTTGTTCAGTCTTTCAGTCATGTCCAACTCTTCATGACCCCATATGGGACAATGCAAAGGTATGAAGGTGGGAGATGGAGTGTTATATGTGAGGAGCAGAGAGCACAGTTTGGACTATAGAGCATGGGAAGCGGATCCTGCACAGCACTCCCAGGATAATCAATCATCCTTACATATGTGTCTGATCATGTTGCTCTACTCAAAACTCTTCAGTAACCCTTTCTTGACCAGCATTCAGGGCTCTCTAAAATCTGGACTCTCCCTATTTCTTTCCACTCTCCTCCAAGTACACTATGTTACTGCCAGACTGGACCACTGGCCATTCTTCATAATGCTCAGGTTGCTTTGGTTGCCTTACCTTATCGTCCATTCCTAGAGTGTTGGGAATGGAAAGTAAGGAATGTCTGGGAGAGGTCTCCTCTTTTGGAGCTTTCAGCATAAGACACTGACTCTGCATGGATTTTCTTCCCCTTGAATTCAGGTGACAGATCTTAAAATAGAAGAGACTGAAATGAGCATTGGTAGGAAGAATTTTCTTAGAATAGTGGTTTCAAAATATGAAATGGGTTGCTTTGCTAGGTAGTGAATCATCTGTTTCTAGGAGTTATCAAGTAGATACCTGATGACCTCTGGCTGAGGCTATTATATGAAGGAATTTATGCTCCAGGTAGGAATTGAACCAGATCACTACTTAGGTTCCTTCTAATTCTAAATTTCTAGTGTCCCGAGACAAAATTCAAGATGGCAGACACCAGGAATTTTTTCAGTTGTTTGTTTCATTTAACATTAACTGAATTCTCCAATTGCCTCCTACAATCTCACACATCCGTAAGGATGACAATAAATATTACTGGCTGATGAGAAAGGTTTTAAAAACAAGCCACATAATGTTCAATTGTGACAGTAGCAGACAAAGGACAATTTGAAAATAGTTTTCAAAGAAGCTATTTTATGCAAAGTAGGCTAAGTAAAATCATATATTATCTGCTAAAACTGAATCACTATGGCACAAACACCAGAAGGGGTCTATTGGGAAGGAAGATACAGCCCTTTTGGAAAAGATGCATAAAATTGAATTTTGAGAAATTAAATTTTAGCCTAGCAGCATAGCTGTGAAATATGAATGACATATTAGAAAGGTGAATTGTTGAGGTGAAGTGGTCATTTTACTGACTGGGCAGGACAGAATTTAATTTGGCATGGAATTTAGACAGATAAGCCATAAAGGGTCAGAATCAATGAAATCCATCACTCAGGGAAAGACTTGTATGTTAAAGATGCTATAATGTGTATTCAGAACCAGGGGGCGTTTTGATTTTAAGTAGAGAAGACAAACTTTGTGTCTCATTGATAGTTACTGCTTCTTTGTGTTTGAAAAGCTCCAATTTTTATTAAATTTTTCATATACACATATATATATATACACACACACACATACACATGTGTATATCTTTCATTTTATCATACATTTGAATATACGAGAAGTTGGGGGAAGGAAGGGTCGTTTAAACTTAACATTAAGTCCTATGCTATGAGGAAAAAAGATGATGTCTCTCCTAACTTTTCATTTCTAGCATTACAGTTATAGACAACGATATGAGTGAGGACAAGGAGGCAAAATGTATTGGGTATCAAGAGGAATGGAAAGTAATTTATATTATGCCTGGTCTAGCCTTTTGTACTAAACTCTTAGCTGTTCTCTCTCTTCAGCTTTTCCCCTTCATCTCCATACTAAGCATAACAATCTCTCTCTCTCTCTCTCTCTCTCTCTCTCTCTCTCTCTCTGTCTTTCTGTCTCTGTCTCTGTCTCTGTCTCTCTGTTTCTCTGTCTGTCTGTCTGTCTGTCTCTCTCACTCACACACACACATACACACACACACACACACACACACACACACACACCTTCCATGGTTTTCCAATTGTCTATGGAATAAAGTTCAAACCCCTCAGCGTGATATTCAAGGCCTTTCTCAATCTAGCCCCAAACTACTTTTCCTGTCTAATCTCTCAAGCATTTATTAAGTACTTACCATGTGCCGGGTTATATGCTATATTCTAGGAAATAGAAAGACAAGCCAAAAGGGGCGGCTCAGTGGCACAATGGATAGAGCACCAGCCCTGGAGTCAGGAGGACTTGAGTACAAGCAAAAAGAAGAACAGCTCCTGCCTTAAAGGAACTTACATTTTAATAGGGGAAGATAATACACAAATGGGAGGGGGAGCGGGATGAAAGGACCTACGTGGGGGTCATGTAATGCCTTTAATCCTCCAGCCAAACTGGATAACTCATACAAGGTGTTTTCTTGTTTCCAAGTTAATGAGCACTTTATTAAGGCACCTACTATGTGCCGGGCACTCTTATTTGTACTTTCTCCTTTGCCTATAATTACCTTTCTAAACAGATGATAGAAATTTGAATTAGAGCTAGAATGTTTGCAAAATCACAGAAGATCTTTAGAAACGGATAAATAAATAAAAGGAAATGAAACAAAATTTAGGAGTTGAAGGGAAAATGTGCACAAGAAGAGATAATAATAAATAGGCAGAAAGAACAGAATATAATGAAGGCTAGAAGAAGGGAGAGCAGGTGAAATTAGTGAGAGGAAGAGTTCCAATGAGGGGAGTGCTACTTTTCATTGTTGCCTTCGTACCCTCAGTACCTATCACAATATATTGCTCAATAAATGCTTGTGGAATCAAATTGAGTGGACAAAATAATTGAGAAATCATATGAATAAGAATCAGCCCTCCACCAAATGCCTCCACTATCTGAAGATCCGCCAGCTCCCCATTTTACCCCTTAAATAGGCCTGCTATTCTTAGATGGGAACTCCAATATTTCTTGGTCAGTCAGAGGTCACTGTGATTGTATGGAGAGGGAGGAAAGGACAAGAGCAAACTCTGGCTAGAACTGGCAGAAAATACTTTTTCAACCTACATGACTGTCTTTTCTTATTCTGCTGTGACCACATTTCCATGACTCCTTTTCCTAATACTTACCTGGAAGCATCAGATTAAAAAACCTTATAGGAATTATGGGATAACTTTCAGCTAAGGGAAACTGAGATTCTTACTAATTTTTTAAAAGTCATTTTCAGGAACCAAGATTAAGAGGGAAGTGGGAAATTGGGAAAGAATATTTACAACCAATGTCTCTGATAAAGGCCTCATTTCCAAAATTTACAGGGAATTAAGTCAAATTTACAAGAATACAAGT
>CM053583.1:142360803-142378607 GCA_028627135.1 Pseudochirops cupreus
ATTGTGGAACTGAATCTTGTAAATTAAAAGTAAATGAGAAAATAAAAAAAATTTTAAAAATAAAAAAAAGAAAAAAGGAAAAAAAAGTCATTTTCAGGACAGCTAGGTGATGCAGTAGACAGAGCACCAGCCCTGGAGTCAGGAAGAGCCGAGTTCAAATCTGGCCTCAGACATTTAACCATATGTGTAAGTGTGTAAGACTTACTCTGGGCAAGTCACTTAACCCCAATTTCCGCCCCCCCCCCCATCTCCCCCGACAAAACAAAAAAAAGGCATTTTTGTTCAATGTGAACTGAGGATCAACAAGTAGCCAGGTATTCAAACTGAGGGCACCAGTAGAACAAGCATTCTTTCATTCTAGTGGTAAGAGCTTTGGGCTAGGAATTAAGAGACCTAGGTTCTCTTTTCAACTTTTCTCTTCATTAATGAACTACGTGACCTTGAGCATAACATTTAGCAAACTATTTAATATGTGTCCTATGTTCACTGGCAAGTGCATAGAATGCAGATTTTATACTCCTGCAGGCTGCAGCAGTGGAATAATCACTACATTTGAAGTCAGGGGACCGGAGGTCAAATCCTAGCTCTACCACTTATTACTTTTGTTGCCTTGAGCAAGTCACAACTTCTTCATCTGAAAAATGATGTTAGAGGTCCCTTTCAGCTCTGTGATTTCATGAATCCCTCTATGCCTCAGTTTTCTCATCTGTAAATGGGGATATAATCACTTGTACTTTTTATCTTGCACTTACTGTAAGATAATGGGAGAATATACTTTGAAAAGTCTTTTTAAAACCTACTATTCCAACATTTCCTCAAACCATGTTCCATAAAGTCCTAGAGTTTTACAAAACATACCAAAGGTTTCTTGGGGTTTGGGAGTGGGAGTTGTAATAATAGATAAGCTCATGTAGCCAAATAACATGTTTTACTGTTTTTATTGGTCAGCTTATTATTGGCCTATAATCAATCATGGAAACTTCTTAATAATGTATGGCAAGTCAGTTTCTGCTGAGAACATGTAAAATAATCAGTGTCTATATTCATGAGAGGCAGCATAGCATAATAGATGGAAAGATGAGCTTAGAGTCAGGAAAACTTGAATTTGAATTCTGCCTCTAAAAATCCTGGCTGTGTGAACAAAGGCAAATTGCTTAACTTCTTAGAGACCAAGATAATTTTCGAAGACAAGAAATTGCAAACCAATCTCTGATCTTCATTTGTTGAATGAATTTCTGTGGAGAGAATTTCCTATATGCATATGTGCTCATGGGTCTGAACTATATGCATACATACACACTTACACAGCATATGCATAAAATATACATATACATACATATATACACATTTGGTTCAGACCCATGATCATACACACACACACACACACACACACACACACATATACACATACATTATAGACATAGTTTTAGACTACTTTTAGTATCATTGATGGTTATTAGTTGAACAAAATTGGAAAGTCGAAAGAAAAAAGAAAGCAGAAATTTCCAGTAGTTAAGACATTGTCATCATCATCATCATCATCATCATCATCATCATCATTTATATAGTGATTAAAAATGCTCCACATGCATTGTTTCATTTGAATCTCACAACAGCCCTGTGATCTAGGTTACTATTGTGTTGTCCCCCTTTTATGGATTAGGAAACTGAGGCCAAGAGAGGCAAAGTGATTGGCCAGAAGTAACATAACTAATAAGAATCTAAGTTTGGACAAGAAATTAGGTTTCCCAACTCCAGGTCCAGCACTCTGTCCATGCTCCCTTTCTGATGATGGATGTTGACACTGATAATCAATCATCCAAAAATCCATTCCTAATACCTAATTACAAATAAAGAAGAAGTGAAAACATGATGAAAGCTGAATCTGGTTTGAGTTTAATTCTAGTGGTCCTGAGTAACAGTTTCTATTGTTTTTCCTAAATTAAAAAAAATTGGTTTCCAAGATTGTGGCAAAATGACAAAAAGTATCTATAAATAAAACAACACATTTTAAAAATAAAACTGATTTTTTTAGGTGAAAATATGAATGAAAACAATCTCTCCCCAGAAAAACGTGGCTTATATAATTATGGGAGGAGGGAGGTGAATTGAAACTTTGTTTAGTATTTTACAATGTGAGTTATCCCTTCCAGTCACATTCCAAAAAAAAAAAAAATACTTGTCTGATGCTCTGCAAACACGGCTTGTTTCCCCAGCAGGAAATTTGAACTGGAGTGGGGAGCTGTCCACAGCTGAAGCTCATTTTGACGATCAAGGGGTGAGCCACAGTGTTCATTTCCAGCTCAAAAGGACTGGAAAGGACACTGGCGCAGTCAAGGAATCCAATAAGGCATATTGGAAATATTCTCTTTATGTAATGTCAAACCTGTTTGGACACAAACTTCTCCACCAGGCATTTAAGGCCCACTTAATCTGTTTCATATACTCTATATTTTAGTCAAAAAGGATTATTAGTTGTTCCCAGAACTCTTTGATCTGTCTTCTGCTTCCATGAATTTGCACAAGCCATTCCTTATGTATTGGGACACAGTGGATAGAGCACCAGGCCTGGAGTTAAGAAAACCTGAGTTCAAATTCAGCCTCAGACACAAGCTGGTAACCCTGGGCAAGTTACTTAATCTGTCTGCTACAATTTCCTTATCTGAAAAATAAAAATAATAAGAGCACCTACTTCCTGAGATTGCTATACGAATCAAATGAGATAATACTTGCAAAACGCTATAGCACAGTGTCTCTGGCACATAATAAGTGCTACCTCATCCATAAAACCTTTCTTGATTCTCCCCAGTTGTTAGTTTTCTCTCTCCCTCTGAAAGTTACTTGTGTACTCATCCCCTTGATTCCTTGAAGAATATAATATCCTTGAGGGTAGGGATTTTTTCTTTTTTTGTCTTTGCATTACACTGGCACACAGTAGGCCTTAATAATTTTTGTTGCATTAAATTTAATTGACTTTTTAAAAAAATTCTTCCTTTACCTTAAACTATATTTTCTTTTTTTGACTTTTGGATTCCAATACTTTCAAATTTTAGACACTCCTGGTGCCTCTGACTTCTGCTGGTTTGTTACACTGTGATGATGATCCTTTTGTCATTAATAATATCCTTCCTTCTTTCCAGTCACAGAAGAGACAGTCCTGCTGTTTACTAAGACTAAACCATCTACCTCAGCCCTTAATCCCATCCCCTCCTGACTTCTTCAGGATTGCTTTCTCTCCAGTTATTCCCACTTTCATGCATCTTCAACTTCTCCCTTGCCATTCACTGGCTCCTTCTCAACTGTATAAAATATTTTCAGATCTCCTCAGTCGTATCACTCCTAAAAAACAAGAAGCCTCCCTTCATCCTTTTAGCCCATCAGCTATGATGCCATTTCTTTCACCTTCATAACAAAATTTCTTTAGAAAAGTTATCTATACTCATTCATTCTACTTTATGACTCATTTTCTTTAGTTTCTTGCAACTGGCCTTCCTTCCATTAGTACTCTACTGAAACTGCTTTCTCTATGGTTATTAATTATATTTAATTGCTGTACCCAATGTAGTTCTTGACACTTGACAATGCCTTCCTTCTGGATATTTTCTCTTTTCTTGGCTTCAGTAATAGCATTCCTTCTAGGTTCTTTTTCTACTTCTTGAATTCATTTTTCTTTGACTCCTTCCATGATCCCTGATCTCAACTTGAGTATTTCCCAGAGGTCTATCTTTGACCATCTTATCTTCTTTCTTTTTACTCTCTTTTGGCAATCTCATTTACTTCCATAGGTTCAAATAACATTTATATGCAAGTAATTCTCAAATTAAGATCTCTGAGCTCAGTCTCTCTTCTGGCTCTAGGTCCTCATCTCCAATTATATATTTAACCATGTGGGGCACTTCTGTCCAAGCACATGCAGTCCAGGATCTGACAGTCCCATGCTCATCCTGACAGTTATGTACTATCTGTTCATTACCATGAGAAACACCAAGCCCTCTACTTTGACTATCTCTACATTAACTCCAAACCTTTCTGGGTAGAAGAGTTCATTTTTGTTAGTCCAAGGGTGTGGTCAACAGATTTATCTAATTAGTCCATTGGTTCAGCCTCCACCCAAAGGGAGACTCTGCCCTCTTCACTATTTGCACTCAATAAATTCTAATGGCATGAGTGTGTCATAATGGAATTGATCACACAAGCCTGCTTTGACCCTTTGACAGTTCTACTCAATAAAAGGAATAAAACCCAATAAATTGAAACAACTACCATGTGGGGGATATCTATTGTGTCTCTTCTGAGACCCCTGGAAAGTCTTAACTAGTTTAGAGGTCTGCTCCAAATCCAGGAATTCCAGAAGAAATTCAGCTATTTAAACTGACTTTCCTTTTAGCCACTTCCACCAGGAATAAGCAAATGGCTCCCAGTTGCTTTTTTTTTTTATTCACAGACTCTAGAAGGGTTAATTTAGGACCTGGGGAATATCAGCTGGCCTCTTGCTCTTCCTTATAGGCAGCCACTAAAAATCTGGATTTAATCTCTGATTCCACTGATTCCTCCTCCAATCCATCTGCTGGCTTCTCCACTCTAGCAATACCTCCAGTTTCTTTCACTTTACTAATTGCCTCATGACCCCAGCCCTTCTCAGATGCACAGTCTTACTATTAATGTCCTCACAGAAAAGTTATAAACTAATTCTCTCAACAAAGATGCCAGATGCCAGAAGAATGATCTTCTTTTCCCCAGTATTCTCACACTAGCTGCCTTCTACATAATTTCTACCTAGTTTGGCACCTTTGTTCCTTCAGATGCTGAAGTTTAGTGGCTCCTGACTGCTCTTATCTTCTCTGCTAGCTTGACAGCCCTAGGTTAATCCCCACCTCATTAGTCAGAGCAAAGAGGATAGAGGTATGGCAAAGAGTAAGGACAGGTATTATACCTATAGTATATGGGGGAAGACCATTGACTCCTCAGATTCAACATGGAAAAGACTAAATTATCTTTTGCCCTAAACCAGTGTCTGAGTACTGCCATTCATCTAGTTTCCCATGTTCTAATCCTTTGGGAGTATCTTCCCTGTCTCTTGATTCTTAATCTAATGAATTATCCAGTCCTACAAAATTTATCTCCACAACATCTCTCCATCCATTCTTCTATCCCCTCTCTATTCCCACAGCCTTAACTCCAAATCACTCTGGTCTCAGACCAAACCCTACTTGGTCACTGTTTGGGCCCTGATTGGTTCAGAATGAATGTAGATAACAATTGTTTCTGTTTGGCCAGAAACTCTGAGGGTCTTTCCCTACCAGATCTATTTTTTTTAGAGGCTACTCTTTGCTCCATTTTTTAAAGCCTTAATCACTGAATAATCTCTACCTAATTTAAACTGAGACTTGTTAAAGACCTGAGCTTGAAAAGGTCAAGGTCCCACTACAGCCTGGGCCATCTCCAGTTGTCCTGATCCATATCTGGCCAGTGAACTCAGATGACTTCAGAGGAGAAAGTGAGGCTAGTAACTTTGCACAGCTCTCCTTTACTTAAATCCAATTCACTTGCAAGTCAACTTCCTTGATGTCATTGGTCCTCTTTGAGAATGAGGGACAAACAAACAACAACAGTGCTTTAAGGTTTGCAAAGCTAAATACACACACACATCTATACATATCTATAAGTATGTATATGAATTTTTTTTCATTTGATCCTCACAAAAACCCTAGGAAGTAGGCATTAGTATATCTCCACCTTATAGATGAGGTAATTGAGGCAGATAGGTTAAGTGACAAAGCTAGTTAGTATCCCATTATGTCCTATAAGTATTATTATATGTATTATATATATATGTGTGTATATAGGCAATAGTATATGTATTATTAGTGCCCTATTATGTCCTATGTGTATTTCTGGCTCCACATCTGACACTGGGGCATACAGCTGAGAATATCAACATCAATATAATTCGCACTTACAGAACTGGCAGTCATTTTGCATTTTTGCTTCATGAGTTACATTAACCATAAACCGTATTACCTAGTGGTAGCACAGTGAATAGAATTCAAGACCTGGAGTCAGGAAGACCTAAGTTAAAATCCTGCCTCTGACACTAGCTGTGTGACCCTGGCCAAGTCACTTAACCCTTTCCCCCCTCTTTCCTCATCTGTAAAATGAGCTGGAGAAGGAAATGGCAGATCAGCCCAGTATCTCTGCTGAGGAAAACCCAAATTGGGTCACAAAGAGTCAGACAAAACTGAAAATAACTCAAAAACAAGTATTACCTAGTGACCAGCCTATTGGTACTGAATCTATTGGTCCAACTTATAACTCTGTCTAGTTAGTGTTGTCCTCAGAAAGGAGACTCAGCTACAATTAGAAGACATAATTGCCACAATAAGGAGACCAAAAGGGTCTAAAATAGATGGAGCTTCATTCAGTCAACACTTAATTTACTCACCAGGCAGAGAGATATGACAGTTAAGATAACTCTGGTTTAAGTTATAAACTATTTTACAAATTTTATGGAGGAGGATGGTGGAGGATTATGAGCTATATTGCCTTATAAAACAATAGCGAAAAGCAGTGGAAAAAACATATTTACAGAAAGCTCAGTGATATAGACAAGAGTAAATCAGAATGAGTACACGTGGCAGGGTGGTGACCTCCTTATTGGAGAAAATAACTATAGTGATGAGATCACAGATCTTTGGTACCATCAAAGCATCTTATGGACTTTGGCACCATTAGTAGTATAAAGATGTGCTGGCTTATATTTCAGCCTAGTTGGAGGTGGAAAGGGGAAAAGGCAGTCAGAGAAACATAAAGATAAGACCCTTTCAGGTATAAACGAAGTATTCCAACACCTAAGAAGAGGTTGTTGCTCTTCAGTCCTGTCAGCCTCTTTGTGACCCTATTTGGAATTTTCTTGGCAGAGGTATTGGAATGGTTTGCCATGTCCTTCTCCAAACCATTTACAGATGAGGAAACTGAGATAAACAGGATTAAGTGACTTGGCTAGGGTCACACAACTACTAAGAGTTTGAGACAGGATTTGAACTCATAAAGATTAGTCTTCCTGATTCCAAACCCAGTGCTCTATCTACTGTACCACCTAGCTGCTCCAGAGGCAAACAGATATAAGTGACTTGCCCAGGGTTACATAGCTAGTAAGTGTCTGGGGCTAGATGTGAACTCACATCTTTCTGATTTCAGGCCTGGCATTCTATCTCCCTAGCTTCCTAAGAAGGGGTTGGAGACTTTGAATAACTCAATTGCATGTGAAAACACCAGAAGAGACAATCAGTTTACCCCAGAACGCACATTGCATCAATATTTTTGTCCCCAGACACTCATTTGTATAATGTTGAAACAGCAGTCTTGGAAACATAAGTGGTCAGTCACCAGAAATAAGGGTGGTGGAGATCCACATAGAGGGTACCAATCTTTGAAACTAAGGGACTGTTGAACAGTCCTGCTTCTTGTCTGGAAGGCTATCACCAACCTTATACTAAAGCTCTCCATCCTTTGTGATAATAACTCTTCAGTTGAAAGAGCAGAGTAAAACCCAGCTAAGCCAAGACTGGAGGTGATAGAGAATATAGCTGCTCATTGAAAAGTCAGACTAGAGAGTTCAGTGGATTAACTAATCCAGTAGAAATGCCCCATCCTGTAAAGAACCAATCTTTCAGCCAAGTGACCTGTCCAGCCCAACCAAGTGATTTGCCTAGCATAGAACAGCAGAAGATCAGTTTATCGAGCTAAGACATTGTCCTCCGCAAGGAGTAAACCCAGCTAAGCCACCTATCCAATTGGAATTATGTCTCCTACAGTCACAGCTCAGCTGAGAAGTGGAGCAACTCATCCATCACTGATGACTTGCCTTGCTGTGAACTTCATGAAGACTCTCCAGGGGGAAAAATGATATTGTGATCTTGTAGTTCTGGAGTTGTGAATTGTCTTGGTCACATTCAATCCCTACACATATGCCACACTACCACTGTTTGTGTCTACTCTCCTTTCTGCTCTCATGAATGCTATGTGCATATTTGTTGGAGAGGGCACCCCAGCTTTGTGGGATAATGCATTGCAACTACTGTTTTTGCCATATTGTTTGAGTAAATAACTTTTTTAAGGGTTAATTGAGTCTACTGGCTCATTGCTTATGGGATACACACCAGTAGGGACTCATGTTAGGAGTGTTAAGAGAAAAGTTAGGCCCAGGCATTCTCTAAGAACTGGAGATCCAATCTTCCAGTACCACTGCTCATTGATGGAGAAAGTTCATCATTTTAAATTCATTTTACTATATACACAAAAGCCAATAAAGTTTTGGTCAAATTCAGTGTAATGGCCACTGTCCAAAATCTGAAAACCTCAAACTATGTAAGGATGTTTTTTCCTTGGTGGACACCTGTACCCTTTGGCTTCTCAGTGTTTCTTTGCTACCAATAACCTGAAGATTAGGATCGAAGGTCTCAGGGTTGTGCTATATGTTCTGTTAGCTTTCCCAAGCTGTACAAGTTCTAAAAATAATCCTCTTCAGCTAAAAGTCTTAGGGAGCTATTCTCCATTGAACACTTTAAATCCAGGGTCTTCTCAGCAAGACAAAATCCTTACATCAAAATATTAGTTTTTCCTTTTTTTGAGAGGGGGGAGGGAGAGAAGGGATCCATTCCTTGAAGCATATATATATATATATATATATATATGCATATATGTGTGTGTGTAGATGTATGTGTACATATATATATGTATATATATTATATATACGTATATATTATTGTTCATTTCATATTTCTCTTTTTCTGCAGAACTAGTTCTAGCTCACAGCTTTCATCTAGAGGTGGAACTTATGCCTAGTGGTGCACAACCTCCATCCAATGAGCTAAGACTGTTGTTTCATTTCAGTTCCACACTGATTCTGACCAGTGAAACTGGTTCTTTGTTATATTATTCTACCTCCTCCCCAAATTCCTTCCTTGATGTCAAACTGGATGATAGTTTTTTCTCATGTATGAGAAGGGGTACAAACACATCCCTGACTTGGGAGCATTATGAGGTTTTGTGTGAAAAAAAAACAACAAAGAAAGTTTCAGAGGCTTTGCCCAGTAAATTCTCTAGGACATAAAGGAACAACAATCCTACCTCATAAAGGCCAGTTTCTATGGAAGCCTTTTACCATCACAGCACCCTCTCCTGGTTGACCTTACTCTGAGAGCTTTTGGTAACTTAATCCTTTCATGGGTGTTATATGCACTGTGGGGGACAGAAGCAGGAAAGAAAGAGCCATAGAACTGGAGGGAGAATCAAGTATAGAAATTCAAGGAAAGAAGGGACATCAAAAGGAGGGGAGGGAGGTAGGATTTAGTAAGGGGGCATTGGGGGTGGGCCTGGAGGATAGATTGGGGAGGAGATGGAGAGACAAGATGTATGAGCACACAGAAACTAAGAACAACGCTGCTATAGTGTATATATCAATAAATATAATTCTTCTCTGAATGTGGAAAGTAAATTATATAAATCCTAATGTATGGAGGGAGGGACTAGGAATCAGTGTAAAAGACCAAATCTCAATACCAAAAAATAATTGGAGTTATGGAACAGAATTGGCAAGAAAGGGAAAGGAAAGAAAAAATAAAGACTTAGGGCTTGATTGAAAACAAGAAAAGGAACAGGGATTGCTGTATGATAAATGCCTGTGTGAGAGGAAGGTGAGGCAAACAGTTTCCCCCCTGTTTTAGCTTCTTTCCATGTACTTTAGTTTTTCTTTATGAAAATAGTCATTGGTATTACATTGGTCCTTATATGTGTATCTGAAAGAATTGTAGAGGAAAGAATGCTAGACTTGGTGTCAGTTAGACCTGGGTTCCAATCTTGTTTCTGACACTTTCTAGCTGTGTTCCCTGAGTAAGTCTCTTAACCACCCTGGATGAAGAAGGCAGCTTCCCTGGAAAGAGAACTAAATCTGAAGTTAGAAGACCTGAGTTCAAATCCCATTTGGGCAAATTAGTTAACCTCGATGGCCTCAGTTTCCTCTCTTATTAAAAAAAATGAGGTTATTGGACTAGATAGCTTCTGAGGTCTCCTCTGGCTCTAGAGCTCTCTGATTCTATGAAGCTGAAGTGCTATTTTCACAAGACCTAGAGTGCTGTAGAGGAAAGGATGCTAGACTATAAATCCCATCTCTCATGTCTGTTACCTACATGATCTGGGCTTAATCCTATACTTTTCAGAGGCTGCATTTCCTTATCTGTAAAATGACACTAATAAACTTCCTCCCCCACAAGTACAGTTATTTTAGGTAAAGCACATTCTAAATCTTCAAGTGCTATAGGAATGTGAATTGTGTAGTTTTATTCAGGATGGCCATGAGGTACTCTTCTTGGAGACTTACCAAAATATGTTGAAAAGAAGAACCAGAAAAAAAAAAACCCACAGAATAACTACAATATTGCAATGAGAACAATACTGAAAGAAAGGTGTCAGAAATCAGAAGTGCCAGCATTTAAGGAATGTACTTCCTTCCAAAACTATTGCCTTAGCCTGTGCCACATAATGCTATGAGGATCCTGCTTAGACTCATTCATATCCCCATCACCTCCTCCCCTTCTCCATCTCCTCCATGGGATATGACCTCACTGTACCTAACCTGATGGCCTGTCTTTTGCATTCCCACCCTTCCCCCTGTTGAGTTTGCCCTGAGCGTCACAATTTCTGGTTATGACTTTGCAGGCTACTCTTGCTTCCAAGCAGATAGTGCCTCTCACACTCTCAGGAAAATCTCAGCATCTCTTTTCTGAAGACAGGAGACCTCTCTGAAGACTGAACAGTTTATACTTCTCTCAGGGAAACTTCTGCAGTGTCTGTTTTTGCTCCAAGCAGTAAGTCCTACTATATACGAGGATAATTTCCATAGCATTCTCTGAATTCCTAGAATCCTGTTGCCATATTTGTGGGCTGTGGTTTATGAATATTTTGGGGGTGGGCTGGGATAGGATGTATGATGTTTTCCCGTTATTTGTACACCTTGGGAATTGTGCCATTCAGGGAACCCTGGTACTATATGCTTGACTGGGGGCATGAAATACCCAGGCCCTTTTCTGGGATATTCCTTTTCTTGTGGGAAATCTGCATATTCTTCAGGAGCATTGCTCCTCAGCTGCTATTGTTTTTTTTTTTTTTCATGAAACCTCATTATACATAGGGCTATTTATGGGTGAATAAGATATTGCATGGTTGGTATAACAGGTGCTTAAATTATTTTTCATTTGGTGGTAACAAGATTTCCTCAATCAGCTTCACACTCTAGCCTCAAGTACCTTAATTGAAATGATTGACAGGATACCTGAACCAAGAGTCCCTATGCTCTCTCTAAGGCAGTAAGAGGTTGTACTTCCTTGTGCTATTTGACATCCAGTGTGGGAATAAGGTACCTACAGGGAACCTTCATGGTGAATATCAGGTACCTATATTAATCATGAGATCATCAGTGTTAGCAGTTCATTTGAAAAAGATCTTGTGGTTTCAGTGGCCTGCCAGCTAAGGATGGGATGGGGCAGTCGAGAAGGCTAATGAGATCTGTATTCATTTTAGACTGAGGGAGAAGGGGTTGATTGGGGTGGGAGTGGGAGAGAGCACTAACACTTGGGAGGAGAGGGAAAGTCTCATGAGCTATCTTGAAGGAAGCTAGGGATTCAAGGCCCTCCAAGTATAGCTCCTGAAAAATCTCAAAAACAAGAACAGCTTTATCTTCCTGATCCTTGAGCTGGTAATTTACACATGTGTGCATTTGCACATACACACACACACACACACACACACACACACAAAATGTTGCTGCCTAGGTCTTCAGTAGAACTCTGCTAGCCTGGGGCAGAAAGGGAAATTCACATCTCAGAGACTTCATTACTTTTACAAAATATACACTAAAGGACATTTACCAGTGTACCGAGAGCTATTACCATCAATAATTAAAACTAAACTCTGCTTGTCTAAATAAATGTACGAAGTACATTGGGTGATTCAGTGCTCCAGGCTTTTTCTTTTTCCGACGTGCTGTTTGGCTCTCTTGCAAAAGCTAAGACCTACCCATGGCCATTAGCGCCATGTTCCTGTCCTACTCTGAGCCTGTAAAATAGACTTAGCTGCTGCACCAGGGCCTAATACATTGATCTCAGCCTAATTTGGTCTTTGTTACAACTGAGCCAATGCAAGCTATTTATAAAATAAAAAAAAATGCATGTTTGGAGAGACATCATTCCACTGGGAATTACAGTTTTCATGCAGACATTTTAGCTGCAGGTTTAAAGTGAAACAGAGAAGATAATGATAAAAGAACTTGACCCATGGGTCAAGAAAGTGTGTGTTTAAATATTACCACCAATACCTATTAGTTGTGTGACCAGAGGCAAATCTACTTTGAGCCTCATTTCTCTAATCTGTAAAATAAGAAGGGAAGGAGAATAGGCATTTATATAATGCCTACTATGTGCCTGTATTGTTAGTGGAGTGGGAAGATCTTTCTTGCTCATTAATAGGCCTATGTAACCTGCTTTGAGCCTGGGTCACATAGAAGCCTGAGTCCCATGGAGCCTGTGGTGGGAGGAGCCTGCCAAATGGGTGGAGCAGGAAGTAGGAGAGTAAGGTGGATCTGAGAGAAAGAGGATGCAGAGAGAGACAGAGCAGCTAGTGGCCTGAGAGAGGGGCATTTTGCCTAAGGGAGCTTGTTTGTGGGGAGGCCTGACAGAGGAAAGGCTTGGGGATGGCGGTATTCCATGCTTTGGTAATGTGTACCAACTTCTCTATCACCATGGTGGATTTGGCTTTCTGGTATATGAATAAATATCTAGGTTTTATCTTTTAAGAAGACAGTCTGTTATATCTTGTGATTCAAACCTGGAAATACGCCTGCATATTCATAGCAGCTACTGTGGGTATCACATTGGTGATATAGTGCCAGGCACTCTGCTAAGCACTTCACTAATACTATATCATTTGATCCTCACAACAACCATTCAAGGTAAGTGTTGTTATAGTCCCTGTTTCATAGTTGAAGGAACTGGGGAGAACAGAGGTCAAGTAATTTGCCCAGGGTCACCCAGTTAATAAGTGTCTCAGACTTCACATTCTGCATTTTATCCATTGTGCCATATGACTGCCTTTAAGGATAAAAAATTAATGGGGATAATAACACCCACTTCACAGGGTTGCTTTGAGGATTAAGAAAGATAATGTATGTGAAGCTCTTCATAAACCTTGAAGTGTTATGTGCATGTCAGTATCTAAGAGTGGTGAGCAAAGCTAAGCTTTAGCTAAGAATGGTTAGCACAGCAGTCACACAAAAATAGCTGGTGGGCTGTATTTCGCCCACTGGTCATCAGGTAACTTTCTTGATAGCAGGGGAGACGGCATTTTTATCTTTATAACCCTAGCATCTTGCTCAGGGCTTGGCATGTAGTAGGCATTAATAATAAATGCTTATTAAATAGAATTGAATTGAACATGAGCACTTCCCAAGGACCAAGGTCTATCAGGCCAGAAGCTAGGCAGCAGGCATTAGGTCAGTTATGGCAAGATTAGGACAAAGGATGGGTGAGGAGTCCATTGGGGCACATATTTGAGGGGATATGTAGTTTGAGAGATGGCCATCTTTTTACTCAGAGCTGTGTGGAAGACATTTCTAGAGAGTCAAAAAGACTTTAAGATGTTGTGGTGTAAAGCCAAGCACAAGTAGCTCTCTAGAGGACTGCTGCTGTGAATAGCTTTAAGGTTCTGATTAGTTAGTATAGTGAACTCTCTATTTATTCAGTAATAAATTAAGACAAAACATTCACAGAAACCAAAGTAAAGCATTAACAATGTTATAACATAACATTGTTATAACATAACAATTTATCACTGAAGTGGCCACATAGTTTTCACCAAAGTGGCCACATAGTTTTAAACAAAAGATATTATTCAGTAAGTCCTTAACTCAATCATCCTTAAGGAGCAAGCCTCCTTAAGGGACACAAAGTATGAAGGTCAAAGTTCTCCATCCCTAAGTCACATTGAATCATGATCTTTTCAGTCAGCATTAAGTACCCAAGAAGAGGTCTTTTCATCTTGACACAAGGCTGTCTCCCAGATTCCATGGTTCCTCTTCCATGGGTTCAGTTCCTGCCTGAATCTACCCAATTGTCACCTGGATTCACAGGTAGGCAACTCTCAGCTCCTCGACCAGTTCTATATTGAAGCTCACAGTGTCCAGTGCACCTCAAGTCCTTTGCAGTTTCTGTTTCTGGGAAGACAAAGCTTAACAGAGCCACAATAACATTCATCCACATTGCTGGCACCATCATCAATTCACTGTCTGCTTATGAAATCAACACAGACCCACCAACAAAATCTAAGAACTCAACACAAATCATCTGTATGGTCCCAGGACCTCTGAAACCCTCCTCTGGGACTTCTGTAAACAGACAACCAGAAAATCCTCTTTCAGGGCTTCCAGTAAGGTTCCAGGGCTTCTGTACAAAGCATCACAAACAAAAATCAACACAGACAAACAGAGTGCCTGGCCTCCACAGCTGTTCCCCTTCTCAGTTCTGCTCTTTCCCATCCTGGTTTCTCCTTATACATGGTCAGTAGCTCCTCCCTGTTTTGCCCCTTCCTATTGCATCATCAAGTTCCTCCCACTGTTGGTTTCAAAAGTTCTGTTTCTTAACAAAGACTTGATATAATCATGGGCAAGGCTTAAAAGAAACTTGAAACAAGGTACTAAATAATTAAATAGCTGAAACAAGGTGCTAAGTACTTCTTAGCTTGCCATTACATGTGGCTTCTGCCAAAGTCATTGGCATAATGATACCCTGATATTGACTCATTCTAGTTTATTTGACCCTCTTAATTCTCAGAGGTTGAATTAGGATTGAAAATTCTCTCTACCATTTTACAGTGAGAAAGTGGCTACCTAGAGCAATGAAATGACATCAGGTAGTATTTAGCAGAGCAGAGATTTGAATCTGGGTTCTCTGGCAGCTAAGTAGTGCAGTGGATAGAGTATCTGTCCTGGAGTCAGGAAGACCTGAGTTCAAATTCAGCCTTAGACACTTACTAGCTGTGTGACCCTGGGCAAATCATTTAACCCTGTTTGCCACAGTTTCCTTATCTGTCAAATGAGCTGGAGAAAGAAATGACTTCCCAAGAAAACCCCAAATGGGGTCATGAAGAGTCTTCTGACATGAGTAAACAATAACATATTGGTTATATATGGTTACATATATCTGGTTACATATCTAATGCAGACCAAGAAATTAAATTCAGCTGATATTGATTAAATACAGTGTCATTGGTCCTCTTTGAAAATGAAAGACAAACAACAACCAAAACAATTAAACACCCAAAGTAAGTTAGCAGTTGGAATTGTTATGATAAAAATGAAAAGAGTCTCTGCCCTTATATATTTTTCTGGGGTGGGGGGAAGGAGATGGCACATACAGAAATAAATACAAAATATATATAGTAAACATAAAGTTATTTTTAGGTCAGTACTAACAGTTGGAAAGGATCCAAAAAGAACTCTTGAAGGAAGTGGTACTCTTGCTGAGACTGGACTGGAGCTAGGGATTCCAAGAGGCAGTGGTGAGGAATGAGTGCCTCCCAAGCAGGGCAGGTAGGGATGAGAAGGAGAAGCCTCTGGAAAAGGAATGAAGGCAGGAGTTGGAATGTTGTTATGGGGAACATTAGGGGCAGTTTGGCTGGAATGTAGAATGCATGAAGGAGAATAACATGAAATAAGCCTAGAATAGAGGTTCTTCCCCTTTTCGTGTAATGGACAACTTTTGACAGTCTGTGGAAGCCTATATGGACCCTTTCTTTAAAGAATGTTTTCAAATGCTCAAGCTTTAAGCACTTCACAGAACCAGCTCCAGCCTCCTTCATGATCATCAGAACAAATTGTTCTCATTTGCCCATTCTGCTGAGTCTTCACATCCTTGAGGTAGACATCCTCCTAACTCACCAACTGGTCCGAGGCCCATCAGTTACCCTCAATCAGGTTTAACCTGTTTGCCAAAAAGCTTTACTGGGGTGTGGCCATATATATGGGCTATAGCTTCTTGGAACCCACAGGTGAGAGTTGAGTGTTAGACAGATACAAAAGGGGGATGAGAAGTCCTGAAAAGGACTCAGCAAGCTCTCACCCCAGAAGTTCCAGTCCTCCTTGAATATCCCACGCAGGCAATAGGGAGCCACCAAATCTCCTTGAATAGGGGAATAACATGGCCAGATCTGTCCTTTAGAATCTTCCTTTGTCAGCTGTGTAGATGGATTGGAGAGAAGAGAGTTTGGAGGCAGGAAAACATTATAAGACTCTTACATTACTCCAGTTAAGAGAAGGGCTTGGACTATGATGGTAATCATGTGAGTAGAGAGGAGACAGATGTAAAATAAACCATAGAGATAGAATCAATAAGAGTTGGCAACTGATTGGATATAGGGCATGAGGAGGGAAGAATGGAGGATAACTCTGAGGTTATGAACCTCAGTAATTAAAAGGATGGTGGTATCTTCTATCAAAATATGGAGGGGTGTGGCTTTGTTTTGGTTTTGAGAAAGATAATGAGTTGTTTTGGATATGTTCATCTAGATTGAGTTGTCCCAGTATGCAATAGTGGGACTGGAAATAAAGAGAAAGATGAGGTCTGAGCATATAGACTTGAGAATTATCATTTGAAAAAAGATGGTAATGTGTGGGAGAAGATGATATCACTAAGATTTCTCTCATAGTAAAAAGGGGGAAGGGAAGACTCAGGATAAAGCCTTGGGGCGTATATGTGCATAATAGACCAGATAAGAACAGCTATCTAGCAAAGAAGACTGAGAAGGAGTGGTAAGGTAAGAAGGAGGAGAATAAGGAAAATCTTAGGACCATGAGATTTAGAGCTAGAAGAGATTTCAGAGATCATTTAACCCAACACCCTCATTTTACTGATGAGGAAACTGAGAACCAGAAAGGTCCAGTGAATTGCTAACAGTCACACGTAGTGTCTGGGCCAGGATGTGAACACAAGTCTTTGACTCAAAATCCAGAGCTCTTTTTCTCTCTTTCCCACTAATCCCTTAGCAACAATCTTTATTACCTTGGGGATAAATTAGTAGAAGAAAGCACAGTAACCCTGAGGTTCTACCAAGGTAATCCAAATTCACTAGAGGGTTTCAAGGACTGATCTTGACTCACAAAGGTTCTACATAGCACCAAGTCAATATGAGGCCATATATTGCAGTATCTTGAAACTGAAGTGGGCCTACCTTCCTTCCCCATATTTCAAATCTTTTTATCTGTCAATATATACATGCTAGGGGCATAGGTATAGTTTAAATTCTGGGAATTATGGTCAGGAAAACCAATAGATCTGACATATGTTTAAATGTCTTACATCTTAGAAGTTGATATTGGTCGAATCTGTAAACTTCAGGGCAAGGGAAAAATCAATGAAATATATATTTTTTGGTGCAAATTTTTAATTCATTTTAAACTTAAATACAAAATGAGAAGTGAAAAAAAGAACATATCCATGTATACAGCAGAACATGAGAGGATTCAACATAAAACAATAAATTTCTATTTCAGAACTACACTTTCATTTCATTTAAATTCAGGTTTACTCAACAAATATTTATTAAGTGCAAGTGAAGAGGTGCTGAATGACCTATGTAATATATTTGGGGGTAACTTTATGATTTTATTCATTCAGTTTTGTGTTAAGCTGTAAAAGCCACATTTCTTAACTGTTTCTCCCCTTCCCCCAGCTTTCCCTGCCCCAGCCTAGAGGTATTTC
>CM053583.1:142379107-142394837 GCA_028627135.1 Pseudochirops cupreus
GCCAGGTTTCCTCACCCTACCCCTTTTTGTCCTGTGAATCAATAAACTTTTGTAAATCTACCAAAAGACAGCTGAGCCTGTAATTCTTTTCAGATGCGAACCTGGAAAGGATTTCTCATTAGAAATCCCCCCAAAACCTATCCCGCATCACAAGGGTTATTTTCTTTTTTATGTGTGTGTCTCTCCCCTTTCCTTCCCTCCCCTCCTCGCCAACATCTTGCATGCAGTATATAGTTAATAAAAGCTTGCTGAACTGAATTGAATTAAATGTAAAGCCCTAGGGATACCAACACCAAACAAAGACCAGTTCCTATCCTTAAGTAGCCTACATTCTACTAGGAACCTGTGTTCTACTTCCCCATTACAGGACTGATTATGTAGCCTACTCAGGCCAAGAGAGCTACCTTCTATGGTGAAAGCAGGTCCCTTGTTTCTTTCATGTGTGTAGCCTATTCATGATATCCTTCCAGTATTACCCACGGTTAACAGGAGGTCAGTTAGTCTGTAAGTATTTATTAACTGCCTACTCTGTCAGGCGCTGTGTCAGGCTCTGTGCTAAGAGCTGAGGATACAAAGAAAATCAAAAGACAGTCTGCCCTTAAGAAGCTCCCAGCAGAATGGTCTGGAAGCCTTACAGAGTCCTTTGGGAACACGCTTTTTTCCTGCACTGTGCTGGGAGGACAGCTGAGCAGAGAAGGAGCACGAAATTCAATTCAATAAGCATTTATTAGGTTCCACTCCACAGAATGTGAGTTCACTGAGGGTAAAGACTTTCATTTTTCTCCGTGTATCCTTATAATCTAACATGTTGTTGTTGTTGTTGACCGATCTGTGATTCCATAGCAGCAGGGAGCTTCTGGAGAATCATTTCCCCTCCAAGGCAGATTGGGATTTTGTCTGCAACTTGTGGTCCTGAGAATTGCATGAGGAACTCAAAGAATTAGTGAATCACCCAAGGTCATACAGACAATATGTGTCAGAGGCAAGATGAATAAATGTTTGCTAAAGTGAATTGAGTTATTATGTGGAAGGTACTGTGGAGGGGCATAGACCCCTCTAATTAGGTGGGAGGTCTTATTCAGTGACTGTTGGTACTTGGCAGACAAAAAGTAGCTCTGGAGAACAGAAGTCTGCCAATTTTTGAGAAGACAATTTAGCTACTCCTGGGCCCTAGATGTCATGGGCTGAGAGTTGTAACCAGGAAGGGAAAACTGGGGCTTGGCTTCAAAGTACCCCAAACTAGGGGAAAGGTAGCATCACTTCTTTCCTTCTCCTCCATGAAGGACAAAAAATTTGACCCTGTTCACAGTGAAAATATCATACCTTGGCTAGAGTGGAATCTCATAGTCTTCCCACACAGTTTAATCCCACCCTGTTCTATGTCCTCAGTCATGGCCTCGGGGAGATCCAGGGGTCTGTGCCTCCTCTGACTGAGCCCTTTCCCTTAATCTCTCCCACAAAGAGGCCTTTTGTCCTAAGTCCCAAAGTATTCCTGGACCGTGCATGCCCTCCCCAGCTTCCAGAATAGATAATTATGACTCTACTAGTTCTTAACAAGTGACAGAAGCACACAGTTAGGGTAAGAGCAGCACCAGCTAAGGGATCCAATCACATTTAAGAGAGGCAGCTGCTGCCCTTGGGCTGTGTGTTTCAATGGGTAATGAGGCTGCCTGTGGGAAATTTTTGTCACCCTACACAACATTCCTGGGTGCGTCCAGAGCCAGATTAAAGTGTAATTGGGAAATATTGAAGAAAATAAATACAAACACGGCAAAACATAGGTCATATTAATACGTGGTTTTCTAAGATGAAACGTGACCCGCAGGGGTTCTTATGTCCAGTTTAGTGGCCTCCATTTCCATTTGAGTTTGATATTCCTAATTTTTGTGTGTGTCATGTAAACTCCTTTAGCATGGTGGGGAGGCCTATGAACCCCTTCTCAGAATAATGTTTTTAAATGCATAAAATAGAATACATAGAATTTCAAAGGCAAACAAAGGTTAGTGAAAATAAGTATGTATCTTTTTTTCCCATCCCAGTTAACAGGTCCCTGAAATCTATCCAGACCCTTTAAGGATTTACAGAGCTCGGGTTATGATCCTCTGCTTCAGACTTTAAATGTTCTTAGTCTCTGGCCCCCTACCAAGGTCCCAGGGAATACTATAACAATGGTACTATTAACTTATTGACTGAACTTGACGTGTTAGTAAAAGAGGACTGGATTTTCCAGAAAGGCAAATTTCTTGTAGTTTCTGGATAGGAGTTTGAGCCATTAAAAGTAGATAAATCTCTAGACTGTGCCACCAATCTGTGTTGGCACAAGTATGGAACATTGTATCATAAAGCCTATTTGTCCCAGGAAGGTCTGCCCTGGGCAGTCATAGGTTAAGAGAGGCTAAGGTGAAGGAGTGTCCCTGGGGGAGGCAGGCAGAGAAGACAGCAGACAGTAGCAGAAAACACACCAGAAGAGAAGTCAGAGGACTTTGGTTAGAATTACTATTCTGCTAGGTACTAATCTTTGGGATATTGGGCAAATCACACTTGCCCTCTCTTCAGTTTTCTCATTTGTAAAGTTGGAGAGGGAAGATCTTTAGGGCCCTTTCCAAACTCTAAATCTTACAGTCTCTCTACCTAATTTTCTTTGCTGAAAGGGGACAAAGGTATAGGGCATAAGGCCAGCAGGTGTAGGGAGTAGATATGCAAAAACAAGACTGACAGGTAGCACCAGTGAACAAATGCCAAGATTGACTAATCAGAGTAAGGAGCTGGGCAAGTGGTTAGTCCAGGTCATTCTTAGGTAGAAACTGATACATTCAAAGCAAGAATTTCAAAAAGGGAAAGGGTAGATCTAGCAGCTTGGGAAAGGGCCAGAGCAGACCTGACTAAGGGAGAAGGTTCTCTATTACAACATAGGCTAGAGCTTCACTATACAAAAAGATGCATGGTTGACAAGCAGAGATAGAACCTGAGAGAGAAGCTGACAGGGTGGGGAGGCAAGGACGAGGCTGAAGTCTGAGGTAATAGTTAGGATTTATTCCAGGGAGATGAGTTGAGTCAAGTGAGGCTTATTGTCTATTATTTCAGGGCCTCAGTTTCCTTATCTGTAAATTGAAGATATTGGACTAGTTGAGCTTTAAATTTCCTTCCAGCTCTAAATCTACCATCCTATGAAACTTGACTTTTAACAAGAAACTGTTTTGAGAAATAGCTTCATCTCTAATCTAGCAAATAGACATTGATTCCATGCTGGGTCCCTGTGTCAGCTGAGTTTGGGCACCAATAACCTACTCCCTCAGAGAAACAAGGGAAGACTTACATGACATGATTCAG
The DNA here is from genome assembly GCA_028627135.1 of Pseudochirops cupreus. Lineage (NCBI taxonomy): Eukaryota > Metazoa > Chordata > Mammalia > Diprotodontia > Pseudocheiridae > Pseudochirops > Pseudochirops cupreus. The sequence goes on from CM053583.1 coordinate 142,382,438, forward strand.
AACAGAGCCAGTAGAACAATGTATGCAGTGGCTGTAGTAATCTAGATGGAAATGCTAAAAGGCCACAATGACCACTCTCAGTTCTAGAGAATAAGCAGATGATGAAGCATCCCTTTCTTTTCAGTAGCAGTATAAGGGGACTAGAGGGGATAGACTATCAGATGCGGTTTTGATGATCAGTTTTGCTTAACTGCTCTTCTTTCTTATGAGTGACAGAGGGAGATGTTAGACCTGAGTTCAAATCCTACCTTAGATGTGTGATCTCAGACAAGTCACTTAATCTCCGTTTGCTTCAATTTCTTCCATTGTAATATAGGAATGATAGTAGTAGTAATAATACTAGCCAGCATTTCCATAGGCTAAATGCTTTATAAATATCTCATTTGATCTTCACAACAACCCTGGGGTGTATGTGCTATTATTTCCTCCCTTTTTACGGTCAAAGAAATTGAGGCAAACAGAAGTTAAGTGACTTGTCCAAGATCACACATCTAGTATGTGTCTGAGGTGATGATGATGATGACTGTGGTATAAAAACAAAGGTATCGGTAACACTTAAAAATTAAAATAAAACAAAATGAATAATATTCCAAGTCCTCAAGGTTATCAATTTTCAATTTGTACTCTAGGGCCAGGACCAGAGGACCTGGGAACAGATTACATGTCAAGGGGCCTGATATACTCTCAATAATGAAGAATAATAAGAAATAAAGTAGAATAAGTGAAATTCACAAACCTCATTTTAATTAATAGCTTTAGCCTCTTAATAATAACTGACATTTAAAAAGAGTTTTAATAGAGAGGAACTAATTGATTATCTTGTCCCAAAGGTATTCCAGGTGGCTTCTCAGAATTACATGTCTGTTGTGGTTGAAGAAAGGATGAGAGTGTGTTTGTGTAATGACAGTAACTGACAAATACAGGGCCTTAAAATTTGCAAAGTGCTTTCTATTAATTATCTGATTTGAGACATAACTATCCTGTAATGTAGGGACTATTGCCATTTTACAGATCAGGAAAATAAAGTGCATTGAGGAAGAATGATTTGCCCAATGTGACACAGTTAGTGAGCATCAGAAGCCAGATCTGAACTCAGGACTTCCTTACCCCAAGCCTGTCACTCTCTATCTGTTCTGCATGCTGTTTATATAGTATTTTAAGGCTTATAAAATACTTTTCTGGAAGCAACTTGATGAACAACAACAAGAAAAAGCATATATAAAATGCCTACTATGAGCCAAGTACTGTACCTTAGAAACAGCCCCAGGGACAGTTTCTTTTTCCTTGTTTTTGTCTTTGATCCCTACCATCTAGCACAGGGCGTTGTATATGGTCAATACCTAATGAATGCTGATTAACTGAATTGAAATATAGAAGCTAAACAATGATTATATCAGCAAGCGAACGTAGGGAAACCAGAAATAACCAGCTAGTTTTCCTTTCCTGTAAACCTAATGAGCAGACATCTGGTATAATTTAAGAAAACACAACTTTCTGAGTTTTTATGGTAAGGGCTAGACTTGGAGTCTAGGAGCATTCTAGTACCCTAACTATGGGCAGGTCGTTTGACCTCTCTGAATCTCAATTACCTCGTCAGTACAACAGAAATAGCTGAACTTTGCATCAAAGGACTGGTATGGAAAGCAGATGGGCTAATATATGTAAAATACTCTGCAGACCTTAAAGTGCTCTATAAATGGCGGCTATGAGTAACAACCAAAATTCCAAATTTGCTCAATTGACCAGAGAATAATGATTGTCGTTATAAAGGAACTAATTGAATCCTAGATTTCACGATGGAAGAGCCATTAGAAATCACCCTCAAATCCACTCAATTCGAGATAAGAAAACTAAGACTGAGAAATGATTTGCCCAAATCCACAAATTTAATGAGTGACAAAGTATGTGTGTATGTATTTATATGTCTATTAATTTTTTTTTTGCTTTGCTCTTTTGACAGGAAGTTGCTAATTGTCATGCAAAGGTCATCCAACTAGTTGGCTTCATTTGCAGGAAGAGGCAAGAGGACCGCTATAAGTAAATCAAGTCCAGGGAATAAGTCCCCAGCGAGAACAAGTGTGGCCTATAGCGTTTGCCACAGCAGCTCCCTATGAGAGCTGACCATCAAGCTCTACCAATAGGAATAACTGAATTAAAGACTAAAGTCAGCTTCCAGGAAATGTAGAAAGCAAGGAATGTTTTGCTGAGGTCTCTACAGGGTGTAGTGTTTGTCTTTCTGCCATGGGTAATAACTGCTATCTATGTTCAAAGGGCAGATTGGTCTTCCTCCTAGAAGCAGATAAGGTTTTACTTAGATGAATGCTTCTCCAGTCTCCAGGTTATCAGGAAAGATTAAATATCTTCTTTTTACAAGTGGACAAAAAGAGCATCATGGTAAAAGCAAAAGGATCCGAAGAGGCAGAAACGAATTCTGACCTCTGCAAATTATTTCCTATTGATCCTGTATGTATCTCCTTCATACATAGTTGTTTTCATGTTGCTTTCTCCATTAGACCAGGGGTTTCTTGAGAGCAGGGATTTTGGGTGGTTTGGTTTTTTTTTTATCTTTCTCTGGATCCCTGCTGCTAAACATAATGCCAACCTGTAGTAGGTGCTTAATAAATGTTTACTGATTAACTGACCTATGTCAGGAAGTTAGAGAGGAGAAGAATGTGACTAGGAGGAGGAAGAGAAGATGAACCGTTGAACCTATGGAGTTAAGGAATTGTGGTGAGATACTTCTTAAAGGAGGGGTGAGCTCCGTTCTCTGAGGAGAAAGCAGATATTTTCATTCCCAGGAATGACGTTCTGCACTCACCAGCAGGAGAGAGCTCACCCGTAATATTCAAAATAAAAAGAGGCACATGATGGTCGCTGTTTATTCCCCTCTGAGAGGTTTGGAGGCATCTATTTGTTGGCTTGATGAGCCCTATTATCAACTTGGAGTATGTATCTGGGATGTGATGGATTAGTTTCCTAAATTTGACCAATGATTACTGTCTATTTCTGGTCATTCACATGGAGACAAATAACAGTGGATACAAGGGCTGGGCCTGGAGTCAGGAAGACCTGAGTTCTAATGTGGCATCAGATGCTTGCCAGCTATGTAATTCTGGGCAAGTCACTTAACCTGTCTGCCTCAGTTTCCTCAACTGCAAAGTAGGGATAATAACAGCACTTGATCTCCAAGGTTGTTGTAAGGATTAAATGAGATCATATTTGTAAAGCACTTAGCACAATGCCTGCCATATAGTAAATGGCATAAAAATACTAATTCTTGGGGCAGCCAGTGAATAGAGCACTGGCCCTGGAGTCAGGAAGATCTGAGTTCAAATCCTGCCTCAGGCACTTGACACACTTACTAGTTGTATGACCTTGGGCAAGTCACTTAACCCCTGCCTTCCCCCTTCCAAAAAAAATACTAATACTCCTTCCCTTTTAAATGGAACCTTGAAATGATCATTAGGAATTTATGTGTGGTCCTAGGCAAAAAAAAAATATATGATAGACCTTAGGGTTATAGATGGCTTTTTGTTTTTATTTTTCATCATAGCTGCTGATCAAAGGCTAGGGCTTCAGAAAATATAGGCAAATTTAGAAAATGAACAGCAAGTTAAGAAGATGTTCCATTAGAACAGGATTTGAGTTTCTAGGGCACAGATCAAAGTGGCGTTATTAGGAATGATGGGTCCTTGGCCGGAGCTGGAGTGGATTTAAGAAGGCCTGTTGAAGGTGTATTTGCTCGTAGGCTTGCAAATCTAACCGAGGGGAAATTAAATGAGTTGGGAGGGAAAGAAAGAACGTGGCTTTCCCAGAGCTATCAAGCTGGAAACCACACAGGACAGTGGTTGTAACACTGGGCCCGTTTCCTCACAGGGGACAAAATCCAGGAAAGGAGTGATCCATAAATCCCATGACTTCAGATGTTTGTGTGCACATTTACAATGTATGGACAACAAACAAGGTGACCTAGAGGCCCTGCCACAATGACACAAAATTGGAAGAGTAGGTCATGGGGCTGTTCTTTAGGCCCAGGATCGATTATCTCTTCACTTCTTAGAATCCTTATTTTCCTTCAAAGCTCAGTTTAAGTGCTATCTTCAACAGGAGGCCTCTGCCAACTTGCTAGAAGCATCTCTCAAAAATTACCATGTATTTAATTTGTGTATATTCATTGTAAGAGACTGCATGGGAGCGGTAAAGACCTGGCTTTGTACTCAAGGTGTGAATTAAAAGTCCTGCCTCTGACACATAGTGAATGACTGTCAGTGCTCTGGCCTACTCTCTAACACTAGGTGCCAACTTAGCTTAGTAGAGAAAGTTTTCTTTTTTGAAATTCCATAGAGCAACAAAATCATAAGTTCAGTCCTTATTCCTGGCACATACATAAATGTATATATATATGCATGCATGGATGTGTATGCATATATGTGTGTGTGCATATATCTATCAATTGATTGATCGACTGAATCTCTTCTAATAGCACTGAAGCTTTACAAGGGGCTGGAACTGCCAGAGAGCAAATTAAGGGGCAAATGAAGATTTGATACAAGGAAAAACTTCCTAAGAAGGAATGCTATCCTAAAATAGAAGGGGGCTACCTGTCAGAGAATAAGGTTCCCCTCACTGGAGGTCTTCAGGCAGAGAGGTTGGATGATAGGTTGTTGAGTGTCTGGTAGAGGGGATTTTTGGTTACTTATAGATATAATAAATGATGATGATGATGATGACGATGATGATGATGACGACAATGTTGATGATGACAACTAGAGTTTATGTAGCACTACGTGGCCGGCACTATATCAAGTGCTTTACAATTATTATCTTATTTGATCCTCACAATCCTGTGTAAGAGGTGCTGTGATTATCTGCATTCTACAGTTGAGGAAACTGAGACAAATAGAGGTACAAGATCACAAAACTAAGGTCAAATTTGAACTCAAATCTACCTGACTCCAAGTCCAGCATTCTATTCACTGATATAATGATGGTGATAAAATCATAATCATAATCAAAATGATAATAAATCAGAAGCAAATTCTTGTTCAATACTACATTAAGAGACAATTGATAAAGTTACAGTAGAACCTTGGTTTACGAATTTAATTCATCCCAAGATTCTGTTCATCATACAATTTTATTGCAAAGCGAATTTTCCCATAGGGAATAATGTGAAGTTGGATGATCAGTACCACATCCCCAAAAATATTCATATAAAAATAATTATTTATAATTTCAAGTAAATTTTTTTGTCCCTAATGCACCTGAAACACAATAGCAATGATTAGTACACAACATAAATTGGAAATAAAACAAAATTAAGCTGCACTTTATGTTTGAGAAGAGTCGTGGCTGGTGTGAGGGAGAGGAGAGGGAAGAGGAAGAGGAGGAGGAGGAGGAAGGGTTATTGCTTGGAAGGAGAATCTCCTTCTATGAGAACATCGGGGATTTCAATGTTGGGAGTATTCTCTCATGCTGCTTAGACTAAAAGTAAGACTAACACTACTGCTTTCACTTATTTTTCATTTTTTAGAATCACTTTCATGTTTTGACTCGCTGATTTTTTTTTCTTTACGTTGGCTTCTGACTAGGAATCTATCTAATGATACTTGTTTTTAATGTTTTTTCAGAATGTCATGGAAATGTGACATTGCATTATCATTAAAAATATTCCCTAGTTGAGTGTCATCCCTTCGCAAGCCATTCAAGTCCAAACATGATATTTGTACTGCGAATTTTTGTCCATCCTGCAAGACAAATTTTGTGAAAAATTTTTCCTCATTCAGTGAAGCATACATAAACCAGGTTGCTCGCAAACTGAGGTTCTACTGTGTATTCAAATTCCAGATTATACAAAACATAGCTAAAGGAGTCAAAAACTTATGGGAAGGCATGGGCATTTTGACTCTTTTTACTAAGAGTTTAAAAAATGGAAGGAGTCTTTCCAGAAGTTCTGCCACTTTTGCACAAGCCTTTGGGATTAGGGATATTTTGCCTCAGGAAGGCATGAGTGGGCATGCAGTATGAGAACTCCTCTAAGGTAGGAAGTTTCGAAAGGAACAGTGGGGGAAGCTGAGAGTTAGACTATGGGAAAGCAATGAAGGAGAAATGACACAAAGACAGGAGACAGAGAGGAAGGTATATGAAGATTCTGAGCTTCCTAGTGTTCTCTAGAGTCAGGATTTCTGTGATCCTATATCAGATCTCACAGATGAGAAATCCAGTGCACCATTGTTGGTTACTGTGGATGCCACTCCAATAACCTCCTTGCCAGGCTGATGAGCTTGCCCAGGGAGTGGAAGTATGTGGCCTCATGAACCCGTTTTTTTCCCCCTTGTTTTAGTTTATGGTGCTGGCTTGAATTGCAGAAGCTGAGGTCTCACAAACTATATTTATTGGAAGCATGAGAAGAGATTGTTTGAGGAAATGGTTGATAGAGTTGCCTGACTTTACTTCCTTGTCATTTATTTTGTTTTCTGTTTTAAGTAAATTGTACCTTTTCACCACTGCCATGTGATGTCATATGATGAGTATAGTGGCTGCTGATGGGGAAGACATTCAAAAATGAGAGAAGTGGAAGGAGCAATAATCATGGCCCAGAGCACAACTTGAGCTCTCGTCTGCGGGAAATATGAGAAATGAACCTATTACACTGTCAGGAATCTTGTTTGTTTTGTTTTTAGGAAAAAATAGTCGTTCAGGGTCACAGGAGTGTTGGGGTGTAGACATATTACTATAATGTCCTTCTTTCAGTTTGTTTCATTACAAAAAAATAAGAGAGAACAGATGAGCCAAAGGACGCCATCACCTTAAGTCTATCAGTTTAGCAGGGTTGGTACATTACTTATGGTTGTGCCACTTGAGGAAAAGCAAAGAAAAACGTTTGATATCGAGTTGCCCTGAAGTCTCATGATTGTTTTCGGAGGAATATGACTCCTAAGAGCTCAAGGTTAGTTATACGGAAGCAATCTAATTGAATCCAGAAAGAAAATGAGAGGGAGATTAAGCAGTATTTAATAACAGTTTAATGCAGTGAACCTGAGTTTCCTGGAAAACTGTAGGGCTGACTTGTTTGTAGACAGCAAGTGCTTTCCCCCTAGACTGGAACACTTTAGGGAAAAGAAAGCATAGACCCTGAAAATGACTTCCAAGGTTCTTTGTATGCCCAGAGCTTGAAGATGAAATACAGAGACACAGAAACCTGGTGGTAACACAGCATCTCTCTCTGATGCCGAGTTTATAGCACAGGTCTAAGAATTCTCTTGTCCTACTAACCCTTTAGAGCGGCAGTTCTCAACCTCTGGGTTATGTTCAATTTGTAACAATGAAAATACATCCTGCGTATCAGATATTTACATTACGATTCATAACAGTAGCAAAATTACAGTTATGAAGTAGCAACGAAAATAATTTTATGGTTGGGGATCACCACAACATGAGGAGCTGTATTAAAGGGTCGCAGCATTAGAAAGGTTGAGAACCACTGCTTTAGAGGTACACAGATATGAACTGGACCCTGGAGGTGGGTAGCCCAAACAAACCTGGAGGCCAAAGGAAAAGAAAGTGCCTTGTAGGAGTGACACGCATGTGCAATCCATCCCAACAAGAACAAAATGGGACTCAAGCTTCAGGTGCTGTTTATAAGTTCACTATCATGACTATTTTAATTATCTACTACTTCTTTGTGTGGCTATGGAAGTTTTGTTTTATTTTGCCTGAAAGAAAAAAAAAAACTTCCTCATTCTCTTTCTTCTTCATAGCCTAGGAAACCAAAGAGAGTAGAAACAGATTCAAATCTGAGTTAAGTTTGCCTGGGGGCTAGAGCTGGGAAGTGTTTGGAACATTACATTTTATGATTTAAGTGACTAATACTTGATTTTTACCGTGTTTTTACTAATCTAATGTTTGTTTAACTATAACCTTGAGGCTTAAATAACTGAAACAACACAGAAGAAATAGGTGTGGCCAGTGGGTGGGGGCTGAGATGAGTGGCAAGTCATGCTGACAGGTGCTCCCTGGACGGGGTTTCTTAACCTGAGGTGTGTAAACTTGTTTAAAATTTTTTTTGAAAACTATAATTGAATAGAATTGATTTCCTTCACAATTCTACACATTTGATGTGCTTTAAGACATGACTCTGGGAAGGGGCCCATAGGTTTCACCAAACTTTGTCCATGACCCACAAAAAGTTAAGAATCCTCATCCTAGACAAAGAGCCAGGACACAGAAGGAAGGGTCAGGTGTGGGTGACTGCGAATAACCTGTTCTGAAGGTAGGGGAAAGCAGTGTTATAAAAAGTACTGCACGAGGCAGCTGTTACCTTAAGAATTAAGGTGCCACATTATGCCCAGACCCTTTCTCATTCTTGCTTTTTGCATAGTGGAGATTACACCCCATTGTGCATGCATGTAAGGACCATCCCACAGAGACGGAGCAGCTTCCAGGGATGTGGGTGACTCAACATTGAAAGGGCTTGATGCTTTGAAATAACAAAGCAATCCTCTTTCTAGCAGGAAGGCCCACTGATTCAGTTCTTTCTCTGTCTCTCTCCTCCTTTCCCCCAAGATGCTCCCTTTATTTCTCCTTTTTTCTCCTCCCTGTTGGCCAAGCAAGTCAGGATTCATTGAGACTCTGGAGGAATGGGACAGGTGGCTGTTGCCCTAACTCTCATGAGAGGAAGCAACTAGACAGCACTCTGGGCTTGAAGGCAGGAAGAGCTGAGTCAACCTCAGATAGTTACTAGTTGTGTGATCCTGGACAAGTCACTTCACCTGTCTTCCTCAGTTTTCTCAACTGTAAAATGGGTATGATAGTAACACCTATCTCTCAGGGTTGTTGTGAAGACTAAGTATTTGTAAATTGCTTAGCACTTCATAGACACCTAATAAATGCTTCATATCTTAATGTTTTAAGCATCAGCCTACTGAGAGAGTATGAGAGTAGTAATAAGTTATTATTGATTCTGCTTTTATAAGTTTTTTAAATGAGAATTTATGATTCTCTTGTATTAAGTATTTATTTTGTGTGAAAGAAGTAAGTAGCTGTCCTATACCTGATTTACATTATACATTGAGTATCTTTGTATTCTCCCTTTGGGGGAGACCCTGGCAATGAACCAAATTTAAGTTTTTAAGTAATTTCACTCAGAGCTCAGAGGTATGAAGTGGGTGGTATAAAGAATCAAATATCTATAAGTATTTTGACTCTTCTCTTTGTGGCAATTTCTCCCCAAGACTTTACAAGAGTTAAACCAGATCCACACATGTCCAGAGCTAAAGAGACCTCCCTCATAAACAGAAAAGGCAAGCACTCCAACTTCCTTAGGCTCAGAAACTGTATTTATTGTCATTTCCTTTTGCCTTACCTTGCCTTGCCTTGCCTGTTTAGTAATACTGATTAAGTTTAGCTTTTTCACTTTTATTTAAAAAAAAAAAGAATATTGAGGGAAGAAAACATGCTAGTCTCTCAGTGGGCTACAATTATTGCTGGATACTGGATTTTTGGACACAATCCACATAATCAAGGCATCACCATCACTTTATGTGATGGTGTACCCATACGTACCCATATGCCATGTACCTTTCTTAGTGTGTTCATCACTGGAGAAAGGCATAGCTATGGTGTATATAGGTCAAACTCCAGGCAATCCAGACAGAGTAAGTACTTAGAAAATAGTATAAATACAAAGGAAGCTGGTAGCTTAATGTGGCAAAACAGAACTAATTACCCTTTCTTCTAGGAACAGATTGATTGTCTGGCCAGTCAGTTTTTTTCAGGAGTGGTCTGTGCAGAAGTTTCAGGTGGTTAACCAGACTCTCCATCATCCATCAGCAGTTCAGATTAGTTTCACATTCCACCATGAAACAGGTCATGGAAACTGATCACCTAAAAACTCACCACCTTGCCGATTGACTCAACTTTGATTCTCAGCACCATTGGAATTCCCTTAGTTGTATCTCCCTTCTGATCAGAGGACTGAAGGGTAGAGCAATAAATTCCTCCCCAAGCCTTCCTACATAAAGGACTCGGAAATTTCCAAGTAATTCTTCATGTTCCATCAATTGTTCAGCTTGGTGACTCCACAGGAAATCATGTTCCTTCACAGTGTGCTACGGGTGGTCCCTCCACCCTAGTTTTTCTGATTCTTTTTGTGGTGGTCTTCTCCAATTAGATTGTAAGCTTCTTGAGTGCAGGAACTGTTTTTCTTTTTTTTATTTGTAATGCCCAATGCTTGGCACAATGCCTAGCATATAGTAGGCAATTAATAAATGTTTATTGAATTGAATTGCACTTGATCTATAAAACTTCTGCAGTTCAGTAATTACCTGATCCCATCCCATTCCTACCCCACCTCCCATGCAGTGAGTAAATCTGGTTTGTTTTGTTTAGCCTGGATGTCCTCTATCTCCCCAAAAAGTAATCGTCTGCCACCAGAATGATGTCATCATGAATAGAAATAGAGAAAAAAATAGGCAAAACCAGTCATTGGGAATTAATAGTAGAGATATACAATTGTTGCTGAAAAAATTTGCATTGGTTTTCTTAGTGATGGGTGATGTAACACTTTAGTTTTTGCTATAGACCTCTATCTGTAGGTTCAGTGTGCTCTTTGGACTGGGGGAAGTGTGTAGAGGAGAGCTGAAACATTACACAAAGAGTGGTGACTAGTGTGGAGCATGAAGTGGAAAGTATGTGAAATAGAAAGAACTCTGGATTTGGCGTTGGAGTGCATGAATTTGAATCTTGGTTCTACCATTTCCTGTTTATGTGACCTTAAACAAGTTACTTTGCCTTTCCAAGGATCAGTTTCCTTTTCTATAAAATGAGGGGGGTGAGACTATATGACCTTTAAAGGCCCTTTTAGCTCTAAATTAGTGATCCTATGACCTAGTGACATCTTACTATAAATCCTAAGCAAAGCACCTATAATAAAGAAAGTCTCTTTTGTACCTGAGTTTAATGGGTCTAAATATTAGTGTCACTCACAAAATTTAAGTTAAATTAAAATAAATAAAGCATGTCTGCCATTGTAATATAAGATATCAATGTAGTGTACTAGAAAGAGTGTCATACTGGGAGACAGGATATCACAGCTCAGCTTCTGGGACAACCACTAAGTGACTGATGACCTTGGGCAAGTCAGTTAATATTTTTGGGTCTCAGTTTCCTATTCTGTAAAACAAAGATGCTTACTAGATTCCTTCCGTGTCTAAAAATTCTATGATGGGGGGGGGGGGGAAATAAGGATAATGAGGCTTATAGAAAATACTTTAGGGGAGATATGGTGCTTGGTGTTTGTTTAAGTAATTTGAGATTTTCATATGAAGACACTGATACCAGGAAATACATCTTTTGAGTGAATCACTTTTTTTAGACTTGGACACTTTTCCAAATATAAAACTCACAGCCCAGACATTCCTATATCAGCCAAAGTAATTGTAAAGATGCTGTGAAGGCATAGTTTTTAGCTCCAAAATAAAAGCAGGTATAATTACAACATAACATTATCAAGAATCATTCTATACAACAAAGAAATATGTTCATGTTCTAGTAGATGAAACAGTGCTTTGTTTATCTGCTAATATGAAATTGTCTACAGCAAATTCTCCTTACAAAAATTGTTTTCTCTGGTTCTTGTCCATGGCACAATAGCTCTTTTAAAATAAAGTACCTGATTGTTTGCTGTTTGACACTTATTAGCTCTGTGACTCTGAGCAAGTCACTTAACCACTTTTTACCTGCTTTTCAGCCCTGATCATTTTCTTTGGCTATCTCTCAAGCAGGGAACATTCTCCCTTCACTTCTCTGACTACTAACCTCTCTGGCTTCCTTTAAATCCCAATTAAAATCTTACCTTCTATAGGAAACCTTCCCTAACCCCTCTTAATTCCAGTACTTTCCTTCTTTTGATCGTTTCCTATTTATCCTATATATAGCTTGCTTTGTATATATTTGTTTGCATGTTGTTTCCCCCATTAGATTGCAAATTCTTTAAAGGCAGGGACTGTCTTTTTTTCTCTTTTGGTATCCCCAACTCTTGGCACAGTGTCTGTCATGTAGTAGGCACTAAATTACTGTTTAATGATTGAATTTAATATGAACTCCATCTATCTGGAGTTCCATAATCAAATGTTATGAATGTGTATCTATCTATCTATCTATCTATCTGTGCAATTATTATTATTATTATTGACTACATCCAACTGGAACTCGAGATACACAGGCACTGCAGTTGGGAGATCCATCCTGCCCTACCAAAAAGTGACATAGGAGAGAATAGACTGGGGGAGGGGGGACACACTGGGATGGCTGTTTTGGGGTGGTGGGCGGGGGAAAGACAGGGAGAAAATATGTAACTCAAAATCTTGTGGAAATGAATGATGCAAACTATAATAAAATT
>CM053583.1:142395337-142463741 GCA_028627135.1 Pseudochirops cupreus
GATACACAGGCACTGCAGTTGGGAGATCCATCCTGCCCTACCAAAAAGTGACATAGGAGAGAATAGACTGGGGGAGGGGGGACACACTGGGATGGCTGTTTTGGGGTGGTGGGCGGGGGAAAGACAGGGAGAAAATATGTAACTCAAAATCTTGTGGAAATGAATGATGCAAACTATAATAAAATTTTAAAAAAAAGAACTCCATCTATAATATGCTCAAGAATTTGAAGTGTTCCAAGGAGCATGAACCCACCATTTCACTAGTGACAAACTATTCCACTTTTTGATACCTTTAATTGGTCAGAGGCTTTTCCTTAGATCATACCTAAATTTAACCCTTTACTACTTCTTCACATTGCTTCTAGGGGCCCTGTAGAACAAGCCTGTCTCTACTACATGATGATCTTTCAAATAATTAAAATGGCTCTCTTATGCCCCACTAAGTCTTTTCTTCTCCAGTCTTCAAAATCCCCAGTTCCTTCAAAAGATCCTTATAAGATATATTCAGTAGTGTTCTATCACGGTTGCTTTTTTCTTGATTCTCTCTAGTTTATCTAGGTCCTTCTTAACATGTGAAGCCTTAAGCCATTAACCACAACACAGTATACTATGGTTATTCCTTTCTGCATTCTGGTCACTATGAATCACTTAACGTATAGTTCAAAATAGTATTATTGGCTGTTTTTCCTTTCATATCATGCAGTTGACTTATATTGATCTTAGAATCCACTAACGCCCCCAGATCTTTTTTTATAGGAACTGTTGCCTAGTCATACACTCCAATCTTGCAAAGTTGACTTTCAGAACCAAAGTGCATATTTTACATTTGTTCTTATTAAATTGTATCTTATAAGATTAGGCTCATTCATCTAATCTGTCAAGTACTTTTTTTGTAGCCAGAATATGTAATTTAATCAATTAATCAACAAGGATTTATTAAGTGCCTTATACATGCCTGACACTATGATAGGTACTAATGTCTTAGTTTTCCTCCCAGTATTGCAAATTTGACAAACATTCACTCCCTTCATCACTTCCCACTCTAAATGTGACACCTGTCCCCAGAAGAAAAAGCCAGCCATGTGTCTTCCACCACTTAAAAAGGGCCATCGTCATGGAGAGCATGCAGATAGTGGGGGGAAGCTTTGTGCAGCAATAGCAAATTTAGAGGAAGTTAGCGGTAGGGATCGCTTTACATGGCCAAGCATGAAACATGACTCTTTCTCTGTTGCCAACAAATATGATCAGATCTCTGTCCTTGAAAAACAGTCACTTGCCCTTACTAACCCCTTAAGCGTGCAACTAATCTTTCTTCCTTTTCATAGCCAACAACTAGAAAAAAGGGTCTGTATTCATTTCTTCCACACTCTCACCTCCCACATACTTATCAATCCCCAGCATTCTGATTGACTTCTGTCCCAACCACTCAACTGAAACAGCTCTCTACAAAGTCACTATCATTCTTTTTATTGTCGTGTCTAATCACCTTTTCCTATTCTTCATGATTCTGGACCTTTCTACAGCTTTTGGGCATTTTTTTGAAGGGGGAAGGCAAGACAATTGGGGTGAAGTGACTTGCCCAAGGTCACACAGCTAGTAATTGTCAAGTGTCTGAGGCTGGATTTGAACTCAGGTCCTCCTGACTCCAGGGCTAGTGCTCTATTCACTGTGCCACCTAGCTGCCCTGCTTTTGGGCATTCTTTACCATGTTCTCTTCTGAATACTCTCCTCCTTGGGGTTTTGTGACAGTGCTCTTTCTTGGTTTCCTCCTTATCTGTCTGACTTTGGAATTGATTGGGTGACATGGAGGACACTGGTATAGGACAGCTCAGTATGGTGTGCCTACATCAGAGAAGGTGCTGTGCTCTATGAGCAAATCTGAATTGAAATAGCTCAGGAGAAACACAAGATGCACAAACTTAGAGAATCCACCCAAAATGTTCACATAGATTATTTGTGCCTGACCTGTGGTAGAATATTCTGAGCTCATAATGGTCTGATCAGCCACTGTTGATCACACTGAAACTTGACTCTAGCCTGGTGATATCATTTGGGTCCTTTTCAAGAACAACCAACTAACCAGTCTGACTGATTCTTCTCTTTGTCCTTTGCAAGATTTTCATCCAAGGCCCACCTACTAACTATAAATATACCCCAAGGTTCTTCTGTCTCCCCATGCTCTCAGTGATCTCATCATTAACCTATCTATGCTAATGACTCCCAGACCTAAATATCCAGCCCTCATCTCTCTTCTGAACTCTAGTGTACAACTCTAACTCCAAGAGGGACATCTCCACCTTCATGTTCCATAGCCATCTATAATTCATCATGTTCAAAATAGAATTCATTATCTTTCTCCCTAAAGGCACTCCTCTTATTAACTTCCCTATTTCTGTCAAGATCAATAATCATTCTTCTAGTCACCAAGGTCTGCAACTGAAGAATCATTTTTGACTCTTCATTCTCACTCAACCCTCTGAATCCCATATGTTGCCAAATCTTGTTGACTCTACCTCCTCCATTTCTCTTATATCCATCTCAGGTCACAACTTGAGGTCTGGACTATTACAAGAGCCTCTTACACGTACCAGTCTCTCCTCTCCCATTCTGTCCTCTGCACATCCTTCACATAGTTTGCCAAATCGATATTCATAAAATACAATATTTGACCAATTAATTCCCCCCCTCAAGAAGCATCAGTGACTTTCTATTGCCTTTTGGATAAAATATAAAGTCTTCTATTTGGCATTCAAAGCCTTTCACAATCTGGATTGACTTTATCTTTCCAGATTATTTACATATTACCCTTCCTCATGCATGTCATCGTTCAGCCAAACTGTCTTACTTTTTTTGTGCCCCATACGTGACATTTCATCCTCATCTTCCAGTCAGAAGAGCAATCAATAAGCATTTGTCAAAGTACTTACTCTGTGCCAGGAACTGTGTTAAGCAGTGAAGACACAAAGTGACAGGCTTCCTCCTATTCCCAAAACGTTCTCTTCACATCTACCTCTCAGAACTCTTAGCTACCTAAGGTGTTCAGTTTGGATGCTACCTCCTTCAAGCTGCCTTTTCTGGTTCGCCTGGTTGTTAATCTCCCCCTTCCCCATCACGTTATTTATTTATATGTAGCATGTATTTACTGATTTGTGAACGGCATAGAATATAAACTCCTTAAGGGCAAGGATTATCTTGCTCTTTTTATTTGTATCCCTAGCAAAGTACAGTGCCTGCCACATTGCTTAAGAAGTGCATATTCATTAATTGATTATGACAGGATTTTCCTAGTACATTAAGTGTTTGCAGGTTCAAAAGCTATACCTGATGAAAGAAGCTTGGTCAGATTTACAAGGAAGAGTGAGATTTCTCTCTCCACATGCCCCCTGAGTGCTCCTTTAGAAGGTATACAGTAACAGAATAAACCACTGACTAAAAGAGGTAGGGTTACTAACATGAAGACATGTGTAAGAGGAAAGACTGAAAAGTAAATTCTTCCATCACCAAGGAATCTTAGCCACTCCATGGCTCAGAAACCCGTCATTACCCATTCTGATTTTCTTAGCTCTTGAATTATTCCTGTCCACATGTATTGCCACACAGGTAGATGATGGGCATATGAGTGCTCTTTTCTCAATGGCCCTTTGCTTTCAGGAAATAAGGCTTTATGCTTCTGTCGTGACAATTTATTTTGAAAGCAAGGACGATTTTATTTTCTCTTTAAATTTACATGTCTAGTCTACTCTGCAATTACATGCAAAATGCCATGTTCCTTTTCATTTGAAAAATGTGTCTGATGAGTTTTATTGCTCATGAAAATGAAATGATCCCTTCAGAAAGAACTATGTGGAACTCAGAGAACTAGTGATGGTCCTCAAGCAGCTTCTGAACTAAGCCCTAGTCTTCTTGACCCATAATGGACAATCTGAGGCATTTTAAGAAAGGAATGATGATCAAGACTAGGGAGATGATACTCCCTGCTTTACTATTCTCTACTCAGACCATATCTGGAATATTGCATTTCATTCTGAGTGCCACCTTTGAGGGAGACTGATAAACTGGGAAGAGTCTAGAGGAGGGCAGCCAGTATGGTAAAAGTTTATAAGTTTTTAACAAATAAGAATAAGTTGAAGAAACTGGGGGTGCTCTCCTGGGAGAAAAAGAAATTTGAAGGATACATAACAGATGCCTTCAACTATTTGAAGGGCTGCTATACGGAAGAAAGATAATTAAACATTTTCTTCTTGGACAGAGAAGATAGAACCAAAAGCAATGAGGAGAAGATGTAAACTGGCAAATTTAGATTTGGTGACATACGAAAAAACAAACCAACCCCAAGCCCTTTTATTAGTTAGGGCAATCCCAAAGTGAAATTAGTGGCCTTAGGACATACTAGGTTCCTCTTTACTGGAGATTCTTCAAGCATAGACTGCAACTTGACCAGGCATAGAGTTCTTTGTAGAAGGAATGCTTATTCTGGTATGGGGAGGACCAGATGGCCACTGAGGCCCCTTCCTGCTCTGAGATACTATGACAGTTCCAACTTCAGTATTATAGTCCATAGGAGTCTTGGGATCAGTTGTGTGGCAGCTTTGGTAGAAGACTTAATCAATCAGTGAACACCCATTTGTGAAATAATTATTATGTTCAAAGAACTATGCTAGACATTTGGGATATAAGGATGAAAATGAAACAATTCATACTGTCTAAGGGCTTATGCTACTTATTGATGTTTCATTTTCCCTCTCTCAACAAGTCCTGTTGCTCAGTAGCTCTGAAGTTTACCGCTTTCTCTATGCAGACTAGTTCATACCCAGAGAAGATGGGGGATCTACCTGTCAAAAGGTACCCTTGCATCCCCCAAATAATGAACCCCTTTACAATCCTATTGCCTTCCAGAGAACAAAATTAGGTATGTTGAGAGAGACAGAGAAATAAGGGATTTTAAACCTAGGGGAGCTTGAACAATTAAAATAGGCCCTAGTTGTGAATACAACAGATAAATAGATTTGAAATCTTCCTGGGGAGATGAGTAAAAGAAAGGGAGTTAAAATAACAAGATGTTTCCCTCTGGCTGAGTATCTTGCTTTGCCAAATGGAGTAAAAACAAATATTGAATGAATTGGGAGTCAGGGAACCTGGTTTGGAGTTTGAGTTCTGATGCTTATTACCTCAGTGATTTGGAGCAAGCACCTCCTTAGTCTTTTCATTGATTGGATTCCATGATCTTAAAGGGCTCATCCAACTCTAAATCTTGCAATCTTTGAGTTCTCATTTAAAACCGTAACATATGCTCTTTCTCCACAGTTAAAGAAACTCTTGATGAACAGACTCACCAAAATGGATGAACACATTTTTTTGGAATGTTGTTGTTTTTTTTTTGAGAGACAGCATCATGCACCTTTCAGACTTTACTAGATAAGTTGGGCAGAGCTTGCAAAACCCAGTGGTAGATGTAGAATATATAGAGTCTTCTCAGAATTGTGCCTATCAAGGGAATTTAACTTTAGTGGGTGATAGAATTCAGAGATTTTCCAGAGACTTTTGTTCACACAGGTTTTTGCTCAATCCACTGTAAAAGAGGTTGGGAATTCCTGATCAATGTGATAGTTTTCCCCAATCAATTTGATGAGATTATAAAACATTTGGTTGGAGGTATCTGAGGGTACATCTCTATGGGCTGTGTACATGGGGAACACTTGTTGACCAGCTGGCTTGAATTCAGGAGAGGAGCTGCCCCTCTCCATGGTCTATAAAAGCAAGATGGTAGAACAGTTCATTTTCTCTTTTGGAATACTTTATATTTTCCCTTGGGATTTTCTTTTAGAGTATAGCAAAGGTGGTGTGATGGTAGGGAGAAAGGAGACTTTTTCTTCCCTATCTCCCAATCCAAGAAATGAAAAGCATGTGGGAGCTACATGTACTTTCAGGTGATCTAAGAGGAACAATTCCAAGATAGGGTTATCCAAGCCATTGATATGGCAACATTGGGTATATTGATTACTTTAGCGAAGAAGCATGCTACATCAAGAAATCTTCTTCCTTCTCTGGAAAGTCTTATCCACAAGTTCCCAAACTTGGGGTTACCCAAGAGACAACCCCTCAGAATGACGTTGCTCAGGAACTTTCCTTTCTTGGCCTATAAGTCCAGAATGGCAATGCTTAAGGAATTCAAAATCCCCTTTTCTCCACCTAAGAATTAATGACTCATGAACATTGTCCATAAACTATCCTCTCTGACAGAAACTTTCCCAAAGTTCCTGAGTGGCATACTACTTAGAAAGCAAAACCAGTGAGTTACTTTGACAGCATAAGTCCTAAAGCAAAGGGAACTGTTTGTTCAGCAGCTCCCAAAGCATATTTACCTTTTAGGAGGAACCTAAACCACAGATTGATGGTAGAAGTCTTGGATTTCTGTGTAGGACTATGTAAGGAAAAGGGACTTAGCAGAATGTCAAACTGTTGCCCTAATGACAACCCCAAATTCAGTTTCATTCTGAGAGAGGAGTCATAAAATGAAGCCCTTAGATTAGCTAGATGGCTTCTGAGTTCCTTGTAATCCTAAATTCTTAGGTCGTGCCCAAGGAAGCAGATTTGGTGTCTCACTAGGATTTTTCTGTTGATTCAAATATGTCCCTTTTCCTTTGTGTTTGGTGATATCACCATTCCCAATGTCTGTAGACCATGAGTGCAGGTAGAACTGAAAAGTGATGTACACCCAGCAGGACCAGCATGCTGAGGAAAGGTGACCTCTGTCAAGACTTTGGGGTCTGCTTAATGCTTTCTCAGTGAGATTTTCTGAACTTCTCTTCCTACAGGTGATGTTAATATGTCACTGACACTCCAGAATCATTAACCTGGCTTCCACAAAGCCTGCTATTAATGTTCTTTCTCTCCTCAGATGATGGTACATACCTGTTTGCATATCGTATCCTTCCATTAGAACGTAAGCCCCTGGGATCAGAGGTTTTGTTTTTATGGCCCAGGACCTAGTACAGTTCTTGGCACAGAGCAAGTACTTAATAAATGCTTTCTGGATTAGAATGGATTGATATAGTACTAACTACTAGAAGGTCGTTTCACACAAATGCACGCACAAACATTAATGTGCTTATATAGTATTGCTGGATAAACAGGCATGAAGTGAAAATAAATGGCCATCTCTAATTCAGAGGAATCTGTCACTTTGACATTCTTGACCAGCTCATTAGTTAGAGGTGTGACTGTGGAGCCAATGAAAACAATTAAATTCTCTAAAATTGCAATCTTAACCAATTTACAGACACTGTCCAGGACACAGATATAACTTGGGCAAGGTAATGAGGACCTTGCCCTAGCCTACCAACATAAATGAGACATGTTTTCTCTTCCACTTATATAGTACCTACTCTTGGGTCCCTATCCCAAAGGTTTCATCATTGTAATGCCATGGAGTCTGCCTTTCCCTTTACTCAAATCCCTTAAGCATTCCTATTCCTGTCCTGGGAATGAAAGAGGGGTAAGGACCAAGGACTGTACCATATGGGTACAGTTCTTTCTGGGGGATTGTCTACCTGTTTCTGGTATAAGAATACATGAGGCATTCTATCCTCTATACACATTCTTACCCAAATCTAATCTATCAGCTAAGTTTTCCCTAGGTCTAAGAATTCCTAGTTAGAGCTCTAGGCCAGAGTCCAACCACATTTTAGATTTCCAAAAAGAAAGTAGGACTCCCTTTTGATTGACTTCTGATACAACCAATTAGACAAACCAGGAAGCCTAGTCAAACTCAAAAGGATTTGGCCTTCAACCTTGAAAAATAAAAATAAAATAATTTGAATCATTCCTCAGCACAAATTACCAATAAGCCAGCATAGTTCCCAGCAAGGTACCTTTAAAGAGTAAGGAGATACTAAAGTGGAAGAACTATCTTTTGAAGGTTATACCTAATTCATCTATTAATATCATCCTCTGAGATCTCATCTTGGCTTAAAAAGGAGTTGAATTAGGGCAAATTTCACCAAGCCCTACTGAATTGGAAAAGCTTCCGGTATTGGCCTGACAATGTACCTGATGTCTGCCACCTGAGGATCAGTGAAAAAAACCAGTGACTAAAGGCTCATTACCAAAACATGGCCAATTTGTGGTGGGGGCACAATAATTCATGAACAACACACTTATTATAACATACAGAGATTGTGAACTTCATCAATGAAGGAAATATCAACATTGTGGAAATCACAGTACTTTTGGAGCATTGTACAATTAACTTGAAGCTTATTCTTGAAATTTCTCTTCTGGGAAAGAGATTTGGCATGATAAGGTTGGGGGAGGGTTGTTTGTTTATTTTTCTCCCTAATTTTCCTTTTTGGCTTTTTAAGTCAATGAAAGATTAAAAGCCCATGTTACAAAGGGGACCATCTTTCATCCCTAATTCCTAGGTAATGGGTGATGATGTTCAGGGAGGGTAGCTACTTGTATGTCTACATGCAGCTGCTTTTTGGGCTGTGGGGATTGAAGCTTCCTTTTTTATCTTGTTATTCCAGTCTCTCATCACCATTTTACAGCCTTCATTCCCAAAGGGTTTTCCCTTGGAGTCTTTAAGACAACTGATCAAAATCAAAGAAGGAAAAAAATTTTTAATGCACTTATTTTTTTTTAAAAGAAGAAATTTCAAGCCTCGTAAATCAGTGCCACAAAACCTGTTTTTAGAAAAACAGCTTTCTACAATGTTTTTTAAGCCCTTCCATGTCTGGGGCTTTTCTCCAGACTTCAGTTCTATAATTGGATTGCCATCTTGTCATTTCTACTTTTATGCCATGAAGTTTTTGCCTTTTCCTTCTTCAAAGTAAAAATACAACAACAAAAAAGACTGAAGTCAAGTGGCCACTGGGCATATTTCTGACTTACTCTGTGTGTGGGGGGAGAGGAGGGTATGTGGTGGTGTTGGTGGCATATGTCAAAGGAACCAGATCTTTTTCCTGGATCTTTGTTTGGGGCTAGAGGGTGCCACTGGGGGACAGAGGGAGTGGGAAGAAGGAAAGAAGCTCTCTTGGGGCTCACAGGACACCAGTCTGGAATGCCAGCATTGCAAGTGACTAGGTTGTATGCCTAGCCCCCCCAAACCAATTAATTTCCAAGATAGGTCCAAGCCAAACAAAGCAAAGGCTAAAGGATTTCTGTAGAGTAATTCCAGAATTACCCAGCATCAGCAATTTGAGAGAGAAATATATACATCTAAAGGTCTTCTCGGAGAGACCACAAAGAACTAAGTGAACTAGATTGCCAAGAGATTACTCAAGAATACTCAGACCATTGTTGAATGGCATCACTGAAGTCCAACTAGAGCCATGCAGATTGCTGAGTCATCATTTCTTTAGCTGATCTAATGGGGAAAACATGGAGTCAGGAGTCCAAAGATCCACAAATTCACTTGATATGATGTAGGCATCTATGCAGAGGTTCTTTTAAAAAATTTTTAAATTTAATTTTTTAAGTTTATGAAGTATAACAAACATTTTCATAGTATAATATAATAAAAAGATGATTGTACATGAAATTGCAAGTCTGTTAGGCATAACTTGCTATTCCTTTCAAATGTACAACAAAATTATCATGCAAGTTTCTTTTTTTCTTCCCTACCCCCACCTTGCCCTGGAGATGTTTACCATTAGACTACATATATGTATGTATGTAAAATTATTCTATACATACTTATATTTATCAGTTCCTTCTCTGGATGCATATATAATCTTTCTTCATATGTCCTTTATAGTTAATTTAACTATTTATAATAGACAAAATAACTTCTTCACTCAAAGATGTTCTTAAAACAATATTGCTGTTACTATATACAATGTTCTCTCAGTTCTGCTCATTTCACTGTTATTTTGTGCAAGTCTTTCCATGTTTTCTAAGGTCATTGAGCTCATCATTTCTCATAGCACAGTAGTATTACATTATAACCACATATCACCACTTGTTCAGCCATTTCCCAATTGATGGGCATCCCTGAAATTTCCAGTTCTTTGCCACCAAAAAGAGAGCAGCTATAAGCATTTTAGAACTTAACGGCTCTTTTCTTTTCTTTTTTTTCTTAATCATCTTGGGAAATAGACAAAGTAATGGTATTGCTAGATCAAAGGGTATAGGTAGTTTAATGACTACCAGACTGCTCTCCAAAATGGTTGGATCATTTTACAATTCCACCACCAATGAATTAGTGTCCCAATTTTTCCACATCCTCTCTAATATTTGTCGCTTTCCTCTTCTACCATTTTAGCCAATCTGGTAGGTATAAAATTATTTCTTAAGGTTGTTTGAATCTGCATTTCTCTAGCCAATAATGATTTAGAACACTTTTTAATATGACTATAAATTGTTTTGATTTTTGCCATTGGAAACTGCCTATTCATACCCTTTGACCATTTGTCAATTGGGGAATGACTCTTATTCCTACAGCTTTGACAAAGTTCTTTATATTTTTTAGATATGAGACCTTTATCTGATAAGCTGTCTATAAAAATCCTCCCCCCCCCAATTTTCTGCTTTCCTTCTAATCTTGGCTATATTAGTTTTATCTGTACAAAATCTTTTCAATTTAATGTAATCGAAATTATCCATTTTGTACCTAATTTTGCTCTCTGTCTCTTGTTTATTATTAAATTGTTCACCTAACCATAGGTCTGATAAGTAATATGTTCCATGTCCTAATTTTCTTGTAAAATCTCTCTTTATATCTATGTCATATATCCCTTTTGACCTTATTTTGGTAAATGGTGTGAGATATTGGTCCATGCTCAGTCTCTTACATAGGAGTTCTTAACTATTTTTGTACCATGGAACTCCTATAGTTAAACCTGTGGACCCTTTTTTCAGAATAATTTTTTTAACACATAAAAATAAAACACATAGGATTACAAAAGAAACAACATTGAAATATAATTATCCACATTAAAAAATAATAAGTTGATTAAGAATTCCTGGATAGAGGATAGAGTCTTAGATTTGGAGTCAGAAGAAGTAGATTTAGATCCCTATTTTGCCACTTGGTTTATGACATTGATGGGCAAATCACATCATCTCTTGGAGCCTTGGTTTTCTCCTCTGTCAAATGGGAGTTGATAGATTTTAACCTCTTCTGGTTACAACTTTATTTTCAGTGATGCTGTGATAATGATATCAACATTGTTGTTGTTGTTTACAACATACTTTATAAAGATTACCTCTTGTTATCTATTCTCACAGCTCTATGAGGTAGGTACGAAAGATACTATATCCATTTTACAGATGAGAAAGTGGAAGCCTTGATAGGTTAATTGATTTGCCTGTAGTCACAAAGTATCCTAGGTCTCTCTTTATTCTAAGACCAATGATGGGTTCCACAGAGCCAAGATGGCAGAGTAGCTGCTCCAGTTTCTACCTCCTCAAATACATGTAAAAAAAATGACTCTAAACAAACTTTAGAGCTACAGAACCCACAAAGTGACAGAGAGAAACAAATCTCCTGCTGAAGGAAGCCAGGCAGGCTGGCAGGAAGGGTCTATTGCAGCATGCTGGGAGCACAACACAGTCCCACCTGAGCCGAGGTTTTAGCCCCAGGGTGGCCGCTGTAACTGGAGCAGCCTTCATGAGAGTAAATAACTAGCAGCTCTAGCAGTTTCAAGACTTCTCAATCCATAAATGCCAAAGACAAAGTAAAAGATCAGTGTGGAACATTGTTGGTCCAGGGGGAGATAGAAGAGTGCAGTCCAGCTACTACCCCCGGAGCAGGAAGTGGCGGAGGTGTAGTGGCTGCTGCAGCCATGTGGTTGCTTCAGAGCTCCTGGCCTGCAATTGTAGGGGAGCCAACTAACCATTCAGAGGGTAATCACTCCTGTTTTGACCTGCTTGGATCCAGATTGTAGTCTTGGGTGGTGGTTCTAGAGTGCGTGACCAGTGAGCCAGAGCATGTGGGGGCTGCAGAGAGGATACCCATCTAATAGCTCCAGCAGTTGCAAAAA
Organism: Pseudochirops cupreus; assembly: GCA_028627135.1. Lineage (NCBI taxonomy): Eukaryota > Metazoa > Chordata > Mammalia > Diprotodontia > Pseudocheiridae > Pseudochirops > Pseudochirops cupreus. Next base: position 142,407,319 of record CM053583.1, read on the forward strand.
CCCCAGTGATTTGGGACAAAGCTCTCTCCATTCTGGAAGCAGAGTTCTACTGTGGCAAAGAGCTCAAAAGTCAAGTAACTGGCTGCCAACATGAGCAAGCAGAGGAAGCACAAACACAATAGAATCCTTTTTGGGGACAGAAAGGATCAAGGCATGGAGCGGGAGGAAGACAGGGAAGTCAGAACTCCTGCATCAAAAGCTTCCAAGAAAAATATGAACTGGTTACAGGCCATGGAGGAGCTCAAGAAGGATTTTGAAAATCAAATAAGAGAAGTGGAGGAAAAATTGGGAAGAGAAATGAGAAAGATGCAAGAAAATCATGAAAAGTGAGTCAACAGACTGCTAAAGGAGACCCAAAAATACACTGAAGAAAATAACACCTTAAAAAATAGACTAACTCAAATGGCAAAAGAGGCCCAAAAAGCCAATGAGGAGAAGAATGCTTTAAAAAGCCAAATTTGCCAGATGGAAAAAGAATTTCAAAAACTCACTGAAGAGAATAATTCCTTCAAAATTAGACTGGAGCAATTGGAAGCTAATGACATTATGAGAAATCAAGATACTATAAAACAGATCCAAACAAATGAAAAAATAGAAGGCAATATGAAATATCTCATTGGAAAAACCTGGAAAATAGATCCAGGAGAGACAATTTAAAAATTATTGTACTACCTGATAGCCATGATCAAAAAAAGAGCCTAGACACCATCTTTCAAGACATTATTAAGCAAAATTGCTGTGATATTCTAGAATCAGAGAGCAAAATAGAAAGTGAAAGAATTCACCAACTGCCTCTTGAAAAAGATCCCAAAAAGAAAACTCCTAGGAATATTATAGCCAAATTCCAGAGTTCCCAGGTCAAGGAGAAAATATTACAAGCAGTCAGGAAGAAACAATTTGAGTATTGTGGAAACACCATCAGGATAACACAAGACCTAGCAGCTTCTATATTACAAGATTGAAGGGCTTGGCATTGATATTCTGGAGATCAAAGGAGCTAGGACTAAAACCAAGAATCACCTACCCAGCAAAACTTAGTATAATGCTTCAGGGGAAAATATGATCATTCAACGAAATAGAGGATTTTCAAGCATTCTTGATGAAAAAACCTGAGCTGAATGGAAAATTTGATGTTCAAATACAAGAAGCAAGAGAAGCATGAGACAGTAAACAGGAAAAAGAAATCATAAGGAACTTATTAAAATTGAACTATTTACAATCTTACGTGGAAAAATTATAAGTGTAACTCAAAAGATTTTTCTCAGTATGAGGATAGCTGAAGGGAATATATATGTGTGTGTATGTATATATATGTGTATGTGTATGTATATATATGTGTGTGTATGTATATATATGTGTGTATGTATGTATACATACATATATATGTATATATAGGAGGATGTATGTGTTTATAAATATATATGTGAGTGTGAACATTTGTATGTTCATGTATACATAGAAGGCACAGGATGAGTTGAATATGAAGGGATGACATCTAAAAATTAAATTAAGAGGTGAGAGAGGAATTTACTGGGAGAAGAAGGGGAGTGATAGATTAGGGTAAATTATCTCATATAAAAGAGGCAAGAGAAATCTGTTACAATGGATGGGAAGAGCAGGAAGGTGAAAGGGAGTGGGACAACCTGATTTTCATTGAATTTGGCCTAAGGAGGGAATAACATATACACTCAACTGGGTATCTTACTGTACAGGAAAATAGGGTGGTAGGGGATAAGAGGGAGGAAGATAGAAGGGAGGGCAGATTGGGGGAGAGGGTAGTTAGAAGCAAACATGTTTGAAAAGGGATAGGGTCAAAAGAGAAAATAGAATAAGTGGAGTGTGGGATAGGATGGAGGGAAATATAGTTAGTCTTTCACAATATAACTACTATGGAAATGTCTTGGGTAACTACACATGTACAATCTATATTGAAATACTTATCTTCCCAGTGGGGGTCAGTGAGGAGGGAAGAAGGGGGAAAAAATCTGGAACTCAAAGTTTTAAAAAACAAATGTTTAAAAATTTGCTCTTTACATGCAACTGGGAAATAAGATATACAGGTACTGGGGTATAGAAACCCATCTTGCTCTACTAGAAGGTTAGAGAGGTATGGGGGAAGATATAAGAGAGAAAAGATGGGGGGATGGGGTATTCAGTAGGCTCGCTAATTTGGGGTGGGGGGCAGGGGAAAGATGAGAAAAAATTGTAACTCAAAATCTTGTGGAAAAGAATATTAAAAACAAAAAATTAAAAAATAAAAAAAATTTTTAATTAAAAAAAAAGAAAAGTGGGGATGGTGATAAATACTACCTGATTAGAATGAGATCAGCAATAATGCAGGCTTGGAATAGCCGATAAGGAGCCTGTTTCAGTATCAGAAAGACCTGGGTTCAAATCCCATCTCCGATCTGTAAACATTGTGGGACACTAAGTCACTTAACATCTCAGACCTCTGCCCAGCAGCTTTGTCTTACCTGGACAAGGCTTCTACCCCTCTGGCCTCTTCCTCTCTATGGTGAGTTTCTCCCTAATGTTCCATTTGAAGAAACACCCACACCAGCCATCTTGTTCTCTTCAAACCTAGAAGAGCCCATGACACCTCAAAGCACCCTTTCACATCACCCTAATTCTGTAGCTTCCCTCCTCCTCCGGGCTTTCCAGCTCCCTTTTATGTGTCTTCCTCCATTAGATTGTAAATTCCTTGAGGGTAGGGACTGCCTAAACGCACTTAGCATAGTGCCTAGCACATAGTAAATGTTTAAGTGATTCTTTCCCTTTTTTCACTCTCCCTCTGTCTCTCTACATCCCTACTTCTCTCTCTTCTTCTCTTTCTTGGTCTCATCATCCATCTCACTGTCTGTCTGACTCTCTCACACACACATAAACAATAGTTGCCGATATGCATTGGTAGAGGAGTCACCTAATCTGGACTGCCCTGTACTTCAAAATCGAAGGTTCTAAACAAACAAACCAAAACAAAAATCCCAAAACCAAAAACAGAAACAAAAAACAAAAGCCCACAAACACACAAAATTCCCCCACACTTTGCATAATGGTGGTCAGGCAACCCCTGTATGAGCTCTAATGTGTGACATGAACTATTATTAAAAGTAGAAGATAGCCATGGGGGGAAAACTTTGAAAAGCAAAAAGGATTCGAATTGCAAGACATTGTTATAATTATTCATCCAAGGCCTTCACATCTCATCACCCTCCCGACTACTAATGAGTTCTGACCATTTGTGTCTTGATTTTTCTTTCCTTAGAGCAGTAAGATTAGACTCCCTCCAGAAAGCCTTTATAAAATCTGGGTAGTGCATCTAAACTTTCCTTCCTCCATCCTTCAATTAGGCCTTTGATACTCCTCCAGGGATATTGGAATATTTTGCCAGTGGGACCTTCAAAAGTTTAAAGGGAAAGTGCTTTGGGAGGGTGACTGCTGAGGGAGCAGAGAGAAACAGGAAGGTGCTGGTGGTAGAGGTTGCTGGTTTTTTAATCCTATGCCTGAGTTAAAAACAGCAGCTGTATCATTTTACTCACTTGGGAACACTATTCTAATTAGCTGCAGTATTTGCTAAGCCTTGAAGATCAAGAGCTCAGGCCTCGTTGCCTCAGTGGAATTCAATTCAAACCAATCCAAGTCAAACCAACCTGATCCAATCTATTCCAATCCAAACCAATCCCATTGACAAACAATTAATAAATCCTTACATGTGCCAGATACTGTAGTAACTACTGGGGATGTGAAGATAAAATGAAACATTTCCTACCTTCAAGGAGTTTAGTCTATTGGGTGGACACAAGGTGAACAGGGATAAGCAAAATAAAAACTTTAGATGTGTTAATGCATAGGATCGTTTACAAAGGGGTATCTACTTCCAGAGGTATAATTCTTAATATGCAGACTTACTCCCCCTAATATGTGGTAGGCATAATGCCCCTCCCCCCATACCACCTCAGTCTCTGCAAAGGGGAAGCTGATTAAGTTTAGAGTTTAGTTCAGTTCCTGTGCAGGGAGCACAATCCCAGTTACAAATCTAAAAAACCCAAAAAGCTTGAGTCCCAGGGACCCTGGCTCTTCAGGGCTTCCATGATGAGCTGGTTGGCTGCATCACCTTGACTACAGTCTTGCTCATCATGGCTTGAGCTCCCTGATCTGTGAAGGTCACCTCTGACACCTGAACCTGAGGATAAAAAACACAAAACAGAAACAAACACCCCCAGGACCCTATCTTAGGGGATTCAGCAGGCCCCATGTTAGGCAAAATGGGTACACTCAAAATGCCTCTCAAGGGTGTCTCCCTGGTAGAACAGGGCATGCCCAGAAGCCCAGGTTACACACAAAATAACTTCAGGAGGGAGAGAGTGCTAACACCTAGTGAAATCAGGAAAGCCTCCAGTAAGAAGTGGCTGTGTCTCAAGGGTTGCTAAGGAATTCTCCCCCACCTCATCTCCCCCTCCTAGCTTCTCTGGCTTCCTTCAAGTCCCAGCTAAAATCCCACCTTCTATAAGAAGCCTTTCCCAATCCCCCTTCAATCCAGAGACTTACTCTGTTGAATATTTCCAAGTTATCCTGTATGTAGTTTGTTTGTACATGGTTGCTTGTTAGTTGTCTCCTCGCATTAGACTGGGAGCTCCTTGAAGGCAGCTTCTGTCTTTTACCTTTTAAAAAAAGTATCTTTACTTTGTATCTTTCTTTACTGCAGCTCAGTGCCAGACACTAATTAGGTACTTGGTCAAGCTAGTTGACTGATTGCTTGTTGACTAAGGCTTTCAACAGGAGGGAAAGTGTTCCATACATGGACATCCATCTACTAAGGAATGGATCTAGAAAATTGAACCTTATGGACAAGGAATAGCCAGAATGGTCATTTAATGGTTCCAGGTTGAGAGTCAGGAGATGAAGTCTTGTCTCAGTTCTGCCACTTACTAGCTGTGCTATTCTATACAGATCACTTCTCTCTAGACCTCAGTATCTCTTTGAAAAATGAAAAAAATTGACTAGAATTCAGGAGTGCTTAACCTGATAGGCATGGGCTGTTTTAAAATATCTTGATATCTGAATTTCAATTTAATTGTCTTCCTTTATAATCCTGTGTATTTTATTTTGTGTATTAAAACTTTATTCTGTGAAAGGGTCTGTGGGCATCCCCAGATTGTCAAAGGGGTCTCAGAAATATACACAAAATATTAAGATTCTTAGACTAGATGATCCCTAAGGTTCTCCTTGTTAGCCTCAGTTTATTCTGAGCTTTAGCTCTCCTGGCCCTTTTGGTATAAGACTGAACCGTGTTTTTGCACCCATTCATCTGATCTGTCCTTGGTTTATCTTCACAACACATTTAAATATCTTGGTGCTTTCTGTGGGTTTATCCTGAGATTCCCTTATATCTGACATAGAGGGAAGAAAGATGGGCTACCTCAATTCCTATCTGCACATGGTGCAAATGACAACCTATCCATGCCTTCTAACCTTGTGTGATTCTTAACTACACACCTCTACTTAACATGGGGGAGGGGGCATATTTTTCTGAGTTAAGAACCTGAGATTTATCAACGAATATTTTAAAAAATATTTTGAAAATGGCATTTCAATATAATTTATTTCCTTTCTGATCATTCATTATTTTATTTTGTCCATTTCAAAATATTTTGAGAAGGATCCATAGGCTGCACCAGATCATCGAAGGGCACAATGACACAGAAAAGATTAAGAACCATGATTGTAGATATTTTCTCCTTTGGGGGTATTCATGATACTCTCTCTCTTATTTCTTCTCCTAGTTTCCTGGTCTCTTGCTTTTCTTTGTCGGGTCATCACCCATGTCTTTACTCCCTAACTGTTGTCCTGGGTCTCTTCTTTCTTCTTCTGCTCTCTCTCAGTGACCTCATCAAGTCCCAGGGGTCTAATTATTATCTCTATGCAGATGACTCCCAGAACTACATAACTAACATTATTCTCTCTCCTCAGGTCCCAACCCACATCAACAACTGCCTATTGAACTATTCCAAATGGATGTCCTATAGGCACTTCAAATGCAATGTGTTCATTACACCATCTCTCCCCCCCCCCCAACACAATTTTTTGTCTTCTTTATTTCCATTGAGTGTACTAGTGTTCTTCTAGTCACTCAGGTCCACAAGTTTGAAGTAATTCTTGACTGTTCACTCTCTCCATTCATAAAACAAGCATCAATAGCATCCTAAATGATCTCTCTCTGTCTCAAGTTTTTCTCCTCTCTACTTATCTTCCTCATACTGCCAAAATGGTATTCCTAAGGGACAGGTTTGACCATGTTACCTTTCTTAGCTCTTCTCTTGAGATATCCAACTGCCTCTATGTTAAAATAAAAACTCCTCTGTCTGGCATTTAAAGTTCTTCACAAGCTACCTCCTACCTGTCTTTCTAGTCTTATTACCCATGACTTCCTTTTATACACTCTAGGTTCTAGTCAAACTGGCTTACTGTTTCTCACCAAGTCACCACCATGCCTTTGCATAGGCTGTCCCTCTTGCCTATAATGCCCTCCTTCCTCACTTCTGCCTCACCTAGCTCCCTTCAGATTTCAGCTCAAATGCCACCTTTAATGGGAAGCTTTTCCTGACTCTCCCAGATATTATCCCTGCCCTGCCCCCCCCCCCCCAATTACTTTCCATTTACCTGCCTGGCAGATAGTAGGCAAGGCAAGGCAAGTCAACAAGAATTCATTAAATGCCTACTATGAACCAAGCACTTAATAAACTTTTGTTGATCAATCAAGCAATGCATTGATCCTATGAATTCCTCGTACATATCCTCGAGCTAACTGAGCAGGCTGTTGCCAACTCCACCATGCTATTGTGTCTGCTTCTATCAACTCTGATCTTCACCCAAATATTTTCCATGATGATTTCTTCCTTGGGTTCATAGATTTCCACATAGCTTATATCTACCTTCTATACTATGTTCTGTTTTCTTGATAGATAATATCCCTTTTACTTAATTTGTTCCTTTTGAACAGATAGCAAGATAAAAATCTTCGTGTATTTTAATTGTGACCTGTATCATGTCTCAGTAAGGTCCCTTCCCAGTTGATCAATAAATCAATTAATAAGCATTTATTAAGCACCTACCATGTGCCTGGAACTGTGTTAGACATTGAGCATATGGCTGCAAAACATGAAACAATACCTGTTCTCAAGGAACTTGCATTTTAATGGGGGAAAAAAACAAGTACATATATAAGCATATACAGAATAAACAGATGAAGGGAGTTTGGGAAGGACACTAATAACTGAGGGGTGTGGGATCAGGGAAGGCTTCACGTAGGATGTGGTATTTGAACTGCACCTTGAAAGAAGAGAGATATTCTTTGAGGCTGAAATGAGGAGAGAATGAATTCCAGGCATGAGGTGTTGTATGTGAGAAACGGTACAAAAACATAGAGATGGGGTGTTGTGTGTGAGAAACAGAGTAGACAGAAGAGTTTATATTTTATCCCATTCTTTCCTATCCTCTCCTATTATGTTATGTTCCATTATCTTAGGTGATATTATATTATGTCATACTGCAGAGTTAGAGTCAAGAAGCATTTTATTAAATACCTACTATCTGTGCTAAGCTCTAGGGATACAAAAAGAGCCATAAAATGGTTCTTGTCCTTAAGGAGATCACGATCTACATAAAAAGAAACAAAAAAGGAGGAAGGCTAACTTGCTATGGGGAATGATTAAGTCTTCCCCCCAGAGTGGGCAGTGATCTGACGAGGCAAATTTCTTAACTGATTTCATCTTGTAGAATAATGAATTTCTAGAGATGATGAAGTCCTGGAAAACAGCCAGGTGGGAAATGATGAGAGTTCCCTTTTTGTTGGGTGTTCCTAAATGGTGGTGCATCTGAGAGGAGGTCTCTAATGTCCATGCTCTACCCTCTCAGATCAGAAGGAAGGATAGGCCCCATGGGCGGGGATGCTGAGGAAGTGGTATTTTCTGAGTTGATTTTATCTTCTAGAATGATGAGTTTCTGGGCATGTAAAGTCCAGAAAGGCAGGTGAGTGAGAAATAGGTATTATGTTATATGATATAGTTTGGTATGGCATGGCATGGCTTTGTATCATATCATATATTATATCATGTTATACTCTGTTATATCATGTTACATTACATTGGAATATAATATTATAATTATATTATATTGCCTGGACTTATGATTTCATTGGCATGGGGAACTTCTGGTGAGCAACTTCTCTACCAGCACAAGTTGGCACCTTTACTGCCTCTCGTAGTCTCAGAGCTTCCTAATATATAGAAAGGTTAAGTGACTTGCCCAGGATCACATAGTCACCTAGGAGAGGCAGACCTTGAGTCCATATTTTCCTGACTCCTAGGTCAGTTTTCTATCCACTATACTGCATCAATATGTTATTATATATGATATGATAGCATATGATATTTTATATTCATGTATGCTCCCATGATTGGGACAGGGGAAATGTGCATCTAGGAGTGCTGTTTGAACCAGGTTAAAATGCAATTGGGAAATATTTAACAAAATAAATGAAAATACAATAGAATATGTGATTTTCTAAGTCACTATATGGCCCTCAGGGACCTTTATATATATGGTTTATTAGCCCCTTTTTAAGTGTTTGACACCACTGCTCTAGACCATCAATATTGGCAGGGGAGGGGCAAGAGATGGATATAATTCTAGTCTTTGGAGACTGGCAGTGGAAGGAATGAACAGTGCGTCTCAGCCCTTATTTCTTTCTCCTCAAGGTGGAGATCATAATCTCCCCTGGAAAGGAGTTGGACAGATTATGAGCTCCATTTAAAGAACTTACATGGACACACACATCTTACATGGGCACAAGCATCACACATTTATTCTGATGCTCTGGCTTTCCTTAAGTGGTTGGTTGGGTATTAACCAGATTCAGGAGCATAGACGTTGGTTTGGGAAAAGACCAAAAAGGTAGAGAAAGACAGAGGGTTGTGTATGTTAGGAAGACAGTGACATGGTTGCTGAGAAAAGGCATGAAAGTAATTCTCTTAGCCCCAACTTTGAGTATTTTCTTTCCCTTACTCTTTGTATCTGCCACCTGAATCTTCTCTAGCAGAGAAGAATAAAGAAAAAAAAAGAACAAGGAGGGGGAGAACAGAGAGAAGTGAAGGCAGGGGGATTGAGAGATAGCTTGGAGGAGTGGGCAAATCACTAGATCTGTTATAAGAAGGCCTAGATTTGAATTCTGGCTCTGTTACTTCCTGACTGTATGACCTTGGGCAAGTCACTTCAACCTCTTTGAGTGGCAGCTCTTAGACCTATGTTCTGATTTTCTATTCAGAAGTATAGAGGACAGAATGAAAACTACCCCCACAGAGTCAAAATATCAGTCCTTCTCCCTTCTCCTCCCTACTCTTCAGCAGTGAGGACTACTGAGTGACATATGCTATGAAGAAACAGAAGTATGTTGTTGTGAATTGTCATTGAATATGTTTATTAAATGAAATTGCCAAATGGCAAGATTTGTATGAACTGAGGGTGAGTGAAAAAAGGAGAATCAGCAGAACAATATATGTGATTACAAAAATGTAAATAAAAAGAAGACTAAAAAGGGGAAAAGAGAAGAGAATAAGTATTTATCCAGAACCTACTAAAAACTTCAGGCATTGTGCCAAGTGCTTTTCAAATATTATCTTATTTGGTCCCCAAAACAGCCTTGAAAAGTAAGTGCTACTGTTATCTCCATTTTACAGTCAAGGAAACTGAGGCAAATAGAGATTTAATAACTTGCCCAAGATCACACAGCTAGTAAGTATCTGAGGCTGGATTTGAACTCAGGTCTTCCTGACTCCAGGTCCGGTGCTTCCTCCAACGTACCACTTTGCTATCAGACTGACAGGAAGCCAAACTACAAGCAAACTTAATAACTAGTTTTGATTTCATAGAACAAATAATAAAACACAGCTTCCTTCTCTTGGCAGAGAGGTGAGGGACTATTGGGGCAAAATGTTGCATACATTATCAGACATAGCCATATATCCATTGTTTTTGCTTAAATATCTTCCTTTGTTACAAGGAAGGGCATTGGGACTGGAGAGAACTATGACTAGAAATTGCCCCAATATAATAGCCGAAAAAAATCAATAAAACTTTTAAAAGGTACACAAGGAAGAAAGACAAACCACTGGAAACAGACACTCAAATGCATCTGCAATCTCATTGATATGGATTTTCCCAATGGTGTAAATCACAAACCTCCCACGTCCGTCTATCCTGGGCAAGTCTTGTCAATGTCCTCCCATAGTCTCACTAGAAGGGGCCCACATGATACACTGGTCAGCCTCTTGCTATTTTTGACATCTAAAGCTTACCAATGGAGCACAGACAGTGTCATTCGTTGGCCATCTGGTGCTCACTCTCACCCCATAGGACCAACCCGCCTTCTTTTTCAATCACACATGTCTTTGATAATATCATTTACTCCAGTTTTTTTGCATAGTCCTTTTGTTACGTTATATATGTAACCTACTCACACCTCTCCATTGCCCTGTGACTGATAGTCTTTTTTAATTCTTCAGAGGCTACAGCATTCCCTGTCTCAAAGAGATATAAAAATAGCAGTAGACTATTGGTATTAAAAAAGATAGGCCTTTGTTTACAGGAAAAGTGTGAGGATATTAAAGAAGCTTTGCAATTTCTCAAAAGCAATTTATCTCATGCTTCTCCTCTTTTTAATTCTGGGCCCAACTTGTCTATTTGCAATATCTGTCTGAAAACAGATGCTGATTGACAAGGCTTATGGGTTGTCCACGCAACCACACATATTCTAGCCCAAAAGTGTCGAACCCATTGCTGTGGAATGTGATTAAAATTACGAGATAAAACTGTGACCAGATTAAAATGTGATTGGGAAATATTTATCAAAATAACTAAACAACAATAAAACATAGCTAATATTACATTTTAAAACCAAGTCAATATGTGCCCCATAGGATCTCTCTGTGTAGATTAGAGGCCCCCATTTCTATTTTAGTTTGATGTCACTGCTCTAAACAAAATAAAATGGGTTGTGTCCATTAGACTGTGAAGTCCTTGAGAGCAGAGACTGTCTTTTGCCTCTTTTTGTACACCTAGCACTTAGTGCAGTGCCTGCCTAAGCACTTAACAAATGTTTACAGATTGATTGAATCTGTCCATCATGTTCCATTGGGTATGAGGATAACAGTTTTGTTCCTAAATCTTGTTTGACCTCCTGTTTCTACATTTAGCAAATCATCGGCTGGGCTTTGGTTTATCCCTGAAATTGATTTTCTTTTTACTCTTCTTCTCTTGTCTTCTTTCTATAACCCAAAGTGACAGATTCAAGGGTAGGAAGAATAATTGAGACTGGGTGGACAGTGGGAGTCACAGTTGATGGGGAAAGAATTATTTTAGTTTCTTCCTTCACCTTCCATATCAAATCTTTCCCAACATTTCTATGCCTGCATCCATGCTTTCTGCCTGGCAGGGCTAAGCTATATGTTTGTTTTTACATATGGTCAAAGGATTCAGCAGATTCAATCAATCAATAAATGAAAATCTATTGAAACAACTATCTTGTGTGTCATACAGCTTCTCCCAAACCTAGACAGTCCTCGATTCCTCTATGTGGTTGTTGTCCAGTAGCTTCAGCTGTGTCGTACTCTTTGTGAGCCCATTTGGAGTTTTCTTGGCAAAGATACTGGAGTGGTTTGCCATATCCTTTTCCAGTTCATTTTACAAATGAGGAAACTGAGGCAAACAATGTTAAGTGGCTTGCCCAAGGACACACACCTAGTAAATACCTAAGGACAGATTTGAACTCAGTTCTTCCTGACTCTAGGCCCAGTGATCTATCCTCTTGCACCACTAGCTGCCTAATCCATACATCTGCTTCAAACCTAAGAATTTCCATACACAGTTTAAGTGCTTAGGTTTGTCCTCCCAAATAGCTACTTGAACCAGGAGTGAATAAACCATTTTAAAAAACCATTCTTTTGTTTACCATTTAGGAAGGCTCATGGTGGATCATGTTCTGGGGCTACTGGACTGGAAATGGTTAGGATTGGAAACATAAGTTCTGTCTTCTCAAGTGCAACCATTGGCAACATGACTTTGAATGCTGATTTCTCCTACAGTTGTTTTTCTTCAATGCAGGTTGCTTTTCTCTGGCCAGACCTCCCTGCCTATCTTTTCTTATTGTTTCATGCACAATCTTGCTCCTGTTCAGAAGATCTCTTATTATCTTGGTCTCCTCACATTAAAATATCTATAGGGCTAAAAGCAGGTTTGCTTTATGTTTGTACCATCTTGCCTTCCTTTTGCCTGTCCTTCTCCTAATGTTCACATGCTAGCTGCCCCAATATTATTGCTGACCCAGTTCCTTGACTTTTAGAATAGCAGCACGAAGTTTATGGACGAGGCTGATCCCAAACTCCTTTGCTTATCAGATGGTGCATAGTATATATAACCCCTGCTACCAACAGAAAAGACTCCCCAAGAATCCCTGACACTGAGGGAAGAGCCCTTTTTCCTCGAAGCCATTTATTTTGCTATGGTTCTTAACAACTCACAGTTACATGGAACTATAAGTTTCACCAAGCCCTTTACAACAATCCTGTGAAGGAAACTGTATAAGTATTAATGCTACCCTTTAACGGTCAACAAAAGTAGAGAATGTTAGAGCTGAAAAAGATCCTGGAGCAGAGTTTAATACAGTACCTGGCACTTAATAAAGATTTATTGAACTGAATTGAATTTTTGTGTATGTCACAGATGGTTTTGGTGGTCTGATGATGCCTATGGACCCCTTCCTTCTAAACCAGTGGTTCTCAACCTTCCTAGTGCCACAACCCTTTAATATTCATATGTGGGTGTATCTACATGTGGGCAGACTCACCTGGAGATGGATAGAGGAGCAATGTCTCCATTCCTAAGACCATCAGAAATATGTGTTTTCCAATGGTCTTAGGCTATCCCTGTGACCCCTGTGAAAGGGTCATTCGACCTCCAAAGGGGTCACGACCCACAGGTTGAGAGCCGCTGTTCTAAACAAATAAATTTAAATACATATAATTACAAAGGAAATAAATTATATCAAAATAGAGTTATATATAGGCATATATATACACACATAAACTTACATACGTATTTACATATATGGATATATACCAAGTTCATAGACCCCAGGTTAAGAACTCTGGCCTTGAGAGCTAGATTATTCTAGACCCAAAGAGGGAAAGTGATTGACCCAACGTCACACAGGTAACCTTGAACATGATAAGTCTCTTGACCCTAAGACCAGTGTGCTTTCCAACATCTTACCTCCCCTCATCCAAAGTTAAGGATACCCTTTCTGAAACAGTTGGCTTGGGGGTAGCCTGGGATTTGAACATTAGCCTAGAGCTGAAGAATAGGAGGGGGAGTCCAGAATGAACGAAAGATATTGAGGGAGAGGAGAAAGAACAGATAGTTTAATTCAGCAAACACTGATTACATGGTCTAATATGTGTAAGGAATTGTGTTAGACCCTAGGGGTATAAAGACAAAACCAAAACCAAAATCCAATCCCTATCCTCAATTATATTCTAATTGAGAATGCATAAAATCAAAAGAAAGGGAAAAGGAAATGATGAAATCTGCCCAAATCTTTGTTGGGCTCATTAATGACAAATGAGTCACAGGGGAAACTGTGTATTATAGTGAAAAGAGGGAAGCAATATGGTGAAGTGGAACAAATGCTGAATTTGGAAATGTTGGACGTGAGTTTGAATTTCAGCTCTGCTACTTATTACATGTGTGACCTTGGGTCAATCACTCCCTTAACTTCTCTGGGGCTCAGTTTTCTCATCTGTAAAACGATAGTGTTTGGACCTTGGATAACCTCTAAGATCTATGACATTGTCAGTGTGGGATTTAGAGTCAGCATAGCTGGCTCCAAATTATGGTTCTGTCACTTACACTACTTGTGTAATCCTTGACAAATCCCAAGCTTTTTGAGCCTCAGTCTTTTCATTTTGGAAAACGAGTGATAAGAATACTTGCACTAGCTACCTACAGAAATGTTGTAGGGAGAGTGTTTCGAAAACCTTAAAGTGCTATAGAAACGTGTGCTATGAAGTCTTACTTCCATAACGTCCAGATGCTGCCAAAATACCTGTCTAGGCCCCTAAAGTTATATGAGTCTCTCTGCTGGCTAGAAAACCGTTTACGAGCTGTTAATTGGCACTATTGAGAAACACCCAACCATAAGCCACAGACTCCATGTAAAGTTTTTGTGGCAACCTGTTGGGGAAAAGTAGGGGATTAATTCTACTTCTGTCCAGGTTTACAGTAAAGATGGGATAGGACAGATCTATTTGTATCCCTCTTGGGAGTAATATCTCCTTTAACTCTCATGAGCTTCAAATCAACTCTCGAAATTCCGTTTTTCTTCTTCCTCACTCCCTGCCTCGGGTCTACGCCAAGCTTGACACTTCCTTTGCCATGAAGTCACACTCTTCCCTGCAGACATCCATAGTTTTCTGCCAACAGTACTAGATAATCTGGTTTTCCTCCCAGAAACTCTAATTCATCCCACTCTTGCTTCCAGATCCTCAAGACATATCATGCTCTTACATCAAGCCCCAAGCCCCATTTCCCTCCCTTCTCTCCACAGGAGCCAGAGAGAAGTCGCTGTAGCATTTGTTTTACTCTTTCCTTCTGGGAGGGAAAGATAGAAAAGGAGGAGGAGGTGTGTGTGGGGTGACTTGGGGTTATGCCTCAGAGCATCAAATTCATTCTTACAACTTTTTTTTTTAAGATAGAGCATGAATATAGAGTGCTGAACTTAAAATCAAGAAGACCTGTGTTCAGAACCTGTGACTGGGCAAATCACCTAACCTCTTTAGGCTTCAGCTTCTTCATCTGTAAAATGAGGTAACTGGACTCAGTGACTTCTAAGGTCTCTTTCAGTTTTAAATATATGATACTGTGAATAAAGTCATTTGCTAAATGATTCCTCAGGAAGAGATTTTTCAGGTACGTTTGGGTCTTTTTTCTCCTTCCTCTCCCCCTCCCTTCCCCTTCCTTTCCCTTCCTTTCTCTTGTTTTTTCTTTAAAAGAATTTTTAAAGGTGAATGCAATAAACTGTCTTGTTGGCTGTAATGTTTTCCTTCCAGGCAGGAATATTTTTATCTGCATCTCACAAATAAAATTAATAGTCAGTCAATAAACATTTATTAGGCACCTACTGTTTGCCAAGCCCTGTACTAAGATCTGGTAATACAAAGAAAACCCAAAGAACATTACCTGCTCTCAAGGATCTCACAGATACAGGATGCTTAGGATAAATTGAAGATAATCAACAGATGGAAGACCCTAGCATTAAGAAGGATCAGGAAAGATTTCTCATTGAATGTGGGATTTTCATGGGAACTTGTAGGAAGCCAAGAATAGAGACCTTAACATAAATACAGACCTTAACAGACATCTGCACCCATAGGAACAATTATCTTTGAGACTCAGAGAGTTGACAGGACTTGCCCAGGGTCACATGGGTAGTCAATATCAGAGGTGGGATTTGAATTCAGGTCTCTCCTGACTCAAGGCTCAATTCTCTTTCCACTACACTAAGCTGCAGCTCCATGAAACCCCAAAGCAATTTCACTCACAGATAACAATAGTCCTAGATAAATAGTTTTTATTTTTTCTGGACCAAGAATAAAAAAAATAGTCCATATTGCTATTAACAGGTTCATCTCAATGGGGAGATAGAGAATAGGAGAATTATTATCCCCATTTTACAGGAGATGAAACTGAGGCTTAGAAGATAAGAGAGGTTCAGTTACTTGCCCACATAGCTAAGAAGAATCATTGATTTAGGACTGGAAGGGACCTTTGAGGCTATTTCATATATGAGGAAACTAAAGCTAAGCTAGGCTAAGTGACTTGCCTGTGATCACAGTCAGTTAAATATCACAGGATGAGATTTGAACTCAGGTCTTCTTGGCTCCAAGTCCTGCCCTCTGTCCCCTATATCATGATGGGTCAGATCCAGAGCTCAAAACCTAATCTGCTTAATATTAAGTCTAGGCTTCAGGGATTGCTGACGGGCTGTTGTTATCAGCTAAGGCAGTGGTATGAAACTTAAATAGAATCAGTACTAAACCATATATAAGGATTCATGCAGATCACAAATTGATCTGGAGAACCATATATTAACTTTATCTATTTTCTGTTACATTTTCAATAATTTTGTTAAATATTTCCCAATTACATTTTAATCTGGTTGGGGCTGCACTTTCATGGGTTTAAAGGTAATGTGTTTGACATCTCTGAGTCAAGTCATTGCAATGGTCAATTGGCCTAACTCATCATTCCTCTTGAAAGCAGGGGTTCTTACCTTAGGGACCAGGATGCTAGTGGACAGATTTAATGGGGTCTTGAACTTGTGTGGGAAAAGAAATTGCATTTTTATTTCAATATAATTGGTTTCTATATAATCCTTCATATTTTATTTTATGAATTTAAAAATATTATTCTGAAAAGGGATCTATACATTTCACCAGACTGGCAAAGGGGTTCAGGACACAAAACAGGTTAGGAACCCCTACCCTAGATAAAGGTAACACTATCCCATTTGCAAAGTGCTTTTAAAATTTACAAAGTTCTTTCCTCACAAAAACCTTCTAAAGTTGTATAAGGTAGTAGGGGATTTTTATGCATCTAGAGCAGGGGTTTTCAACCTTTTCTGTGTAATGGATCTCTATGACACTCTGGTGAAACCTTTGGTTCTCTTTTTAGAATAACGTTTTTGTTTTGTTTTGTAACAGAAAAAGAATTTTACCATAAAAAACTACTATGGTTACAGGGAAGGCCAAGATCCAAACTCAGGAAAGATGACAATCTGAAAATAACTACAAGCAAAGCCTCAAGGAAAAAATGCAAATTGGACACAAGACCAACGATATCTTAGATCCAGAGGGTGGAATGGAAATCAAAAGAATCCTCCAATCACTTCCTGAAAGAGATCCCAGAATGAAAACTCCCAGGAATATCATAGCCAAATCTAGAGTTCTCAGGTCAAGGAAAAAATATTGCAAGCAGCCAGAATGAAGCAATTCAAATATCATGGAGTGATAGTCAAGATCTTACAAAATTTAATAGCTTCCATATTAAAAGAATGTAAGGCTTAGAATATGAAATTCCAGAAGGCAAAAGAGTTACAATTTCAATTAAGAATAACTTGGCCAGAAAAAAACAACAACTAAGTATAATCTATCAGGAGAAAAAAAAATGGATTGTTAATGAAATAGAAGACTTTCAAGCATTACCGATGAAAAGACCAGAGCTAAACAGCAAATCTGACATTCAAACACAAGACTCAAGAGAAGCATAAAAAGGAAAACATGAAAGAGAAACCATAAGGGACTTAGTAAGGTTAAATTGTTTACATTCTTATATGGGATGTTTACATTCTTATATGGGAAGATGATAGATCCAACTCCTATGAAATAAATAAATTAAATTAATTTATTTATTTTTAGTTTTCAACATAAACTTCCATAAGATTTTGAGTTTCAAATTTTCTCCCCTTTCTCTTCTCCCCCTTTCCCAAGACAGGCTGTAATCTGATATCTCATATCAGATATCTCATATTAAGCATATTTTCATATTAGTCATGTTGTAAAGAAGAATTAGAACCAATGGGAGGAACCATGAGAAAGAAAAAACAAAACAAAACAAAACAACAAAAAAGGGCAAATGGTATGCTTTGATCTACATTCAGACTCCATAGTTCTTTTTCTGGATTTGGATAGCATTTTCTATCAAGAGTCTTTTGGAGGGATTTTATCATTATTAAGGCAGTTAGAAGAAGTCAACATAGATAGAGGGCACAGGTATTAGTTATGTTGGTATAATCTCAAAAAAATTATGAAGGAGTGAGAAGGAGGGATGCACTGGGAGAAGGAAGAAGAGGGAAAATTATCTCACATAAAAGACACATAAGGCAGAACTTTTACAACAGAGGTAAAAATGAGGAAGGATGGTGGCAAGTAATGCTTAAACCTCACTCTCTTCAGAACACACTCTGTAGGTTATAGGGAGGCAGTGATCCCCCAACAGGGAAGTAGGAGAAGAGTAGGATAAGAGAATGGGGTGTGTGATAAAAAAAGATTAAGGGAGGAAGTGATCAGAAGCAAAATTGACTTTTGAGGAGGGACAGGGTAAAAAGAAAGAGAGAAAGATAAACAGAAGAAAATAGGATAGAGGGAAATATACAACGTTCATAACTGTGAAAGTGAATGGGATGAACTCCCCTATAAAATGGAAGTAGATAGCAGAATGGAATAGAAATCAGAATCCAACAATATGTTGTTTACAAAAAAGATACTTGAAACCAAAAGACACATGAAGAGTTAAAATAAGGTGCTGGAGTAGAATCTATTGCCCTTCAGCTGAGGTGAAAAAGGCTGGGGGAGTAATCAGGATCTTAAATGGAGTAAAATAAAAAACAGACCTAATTAAAGGAGATAATCAGAGAAACTACATTTTGCTAAAAGGTACCATAAACAACAAAGGAATATAAAAAAAATTTTGCGGCAAATTTCTCTGATAAAGATCTCATTTCTCAAAAATATATGCAACTGAGTCAAATTTACAAAAATGAGAGCTATTTCCCAATTGATAAATGGTCAAAGGATATGAACAGGAAGTTTTCAAAACAGAAATCAAACCTATCAATATGCACATGAAAAAAAAATGCTCTACATCACTATTGGTTAGAGAAGTACAAATTAAAGCATTTCTAAGGTACCACCTCACACCTATCAGATTGGCTAGCATGACAGAAAAGGAAAATAGTAAATACTAGAAGAGAGGTAAAAAAAAAAAAGAAAAGGCACATTAATGTATTATTTGTGGAATTGTGAACTGGTCCAGCCATTGTGAAGAACAAGTGGGAATTACTCCCATTGCCCCCCTAAAAGGAAAAGGAACTATACTTGCAAAAATATTTATAGCACCTCTTTTTGTGGTGGCAAAGAACTGAAAATTGAGGGGATGTCCTGAACAAGTTATTTATGATTTTGATAGAATACTATTGTGCTATAAGAAATAACCAGGGAGGTAATTTTGGAAAATACTTGAAAAGACATATACAGATTGATATAGAACAAATATGAGCACCAGAATGAAACCAGAAGATTATTGTACACAGTAATCCCAATATTGTAATGATGATCTATTGTGAAAGGCTTGGTTACTCTGATCAATGTAGCGATCTGAGACAGTTGCAAAGGATTTAAGGTGAAAAATGCTATCCACTTCCAGACAGAGAACTGATGAACTCTAAGTACAAATAAGAGGAATATTTTTCACTTTTAAATTTTTCTTGCTTTTTTGTGACATGGCTAATATGGAAACATGTTTTGCATGATTTCATGTGTGTAACTGATTTAAAATTGCTTACCTTCTCAATGGGTGGGGGAGAGCTTATAGGGAAGGAAAAAAATTTAAAACTCACAATAAAAAAGAATGTTAAAAACAAATAAATAAACAAATAAGCTGTTCAGTTATTCACCGATTGATGGGTATCTGCTCACTTTCCAATTCTTTGCCACCACAGAAAGACCTGCTATAAGTATTTTTGTCAGAATCACATTTTTAAATATATTAAATAAAACAAAAAATAATTAAATAAAATATATTAAATAAAATCCATTGGATTACAACGGATTTACAAATCAATTGGTTTCTAAAAGAAACCAATTATATGCAATAGAGTCTACCATACACAGGGAGACTGTGATTACATGCAATCTAGTGTTGGGTCTAATAACTACAGTAATTTTGAAGTAGTGATAGGTATAAGTGATATTTTGAGACATTTACAACAACTGTAATATGATATGAAAATATCTGTGATTTCTGCTGGTGACAAAGTCACAGGAATTGCTGATACTACTGTGGTTTGTTGCCTACATTCATAGTTGGAGGAAATGATAAATTTCATTTAGAGATTAGTGAAAATAAAGATATATATTTTTTTCCTATCCAAGTTCATGGATACCCTGAAATCTATCCATAAATCCCTTAGACTTCAGAATCCCTGTTCTAGCAGGATCAACTTAATGAACTTTTGTGGTGGTGAGGGTATGGTGCTTGCTCATTCTGCCCATTAGCAATGTTGGACCTGGCCCAACTTTACTGATGATGAATGATTAAGTTTCGGAGATTGCAGATGATTGGGTTGGCTTGGATTGTTGTGAGACAAGCCAGATCTTTATGCTAGGCCCATAAAAGGGAATTCTCATTATAGACTCAACCCTTCCTTCTCTCTCTCTCTCACTCTCTCTCAAAAGGAGGGGGGGGTCCCCTTTCAGAGAGAACAGAATTATAGATTTAGAATAAAAAAGAAAATATGGGACGTCAAGTAAATTCCCTTCATATGAGGAAACTGAGGCACAGAGTGACTTACTCAGGATTTCACATAGTTAGCAAGTTGCTGAAGTTGGATTTGAACCTAAATTTTTTTTTGACTGAAAGTCCAAGTCTCTATACCACCAGAATACAACATAGATAAGAGTGGACCTGGGTTCTGTGGTACTAGGATGAGAAGGGAAGCCTGTATGTATTCACAGAATCCCCTACCCTGAAAGCTAATGCCAAGATGAGGAGTTTGCCTCTCCAACAACTCCAAATCTGTACACCATTCAGAGGGGATCCAAGCTATTAGAGTAGCACCATAAAGTTAGAAGTCTATTTAGGCCTTTCAGAGGAAAAGTGGGACCCACCAGAAGGAATGTCAGATGAGCTGCTTTTCAGTAACCCTAAGTTAGTTTTCTTTGCAAAGGTATTGAAACCAAAGGATTTTGCTAGCTGTCAAGGGAACTGGATAGGATCCCCAAGAAAAGAATTGTATTGATTGTTTTTGAGATGCTTATGTGTTAATGTTTTCTGTATTTTCCTATAGAGTAAAATAAGTTTCTTTACACCTTGTATCATCATATGTACCATTACTTTCATTATTTGTATAGGACCTGGGAACCCCTTTACTTACATCTTTGCAGAGCTAAACCCAAGCTACACTTGAGTTATTTTATGAGTGTTCTCAGAAGCCAAAACAACAAAAAGAGTGATGATATCTAGGGCTACTCCAAGAACTAGATCTCATCAGTGTTAGCCCAAATCATGGGATACAGGGTTATATGATTATGCTAATTCTGCACATGAGAAAACTGAGGCCCAGAAAGATTGGATTATTTTACCCAGGCTACCCAGCAAGTGAGTATCAGAGCTAGAATTTGAACCCAATTTTCTTGTAGGTGAAAATTTGCTAACGATTAAAATTATCCTAGCACCCTGGCAAAGTTGTGGGCTTTTCCCCCTTACCAGAGATCTTCCAACAAAGGAGAGATGATCACTTCTTGGGATGGTTGTGGAGGAGATTCTTTTTTAGTTATGAGATGGACTAGAGAGACAATGAAGTCCCTTCCAAATGTGAAATTCTGTGGTTTTGCCACTTTGAGTCCAGTGATCTGTCTCATTAGGATACATTCCACTGATCCTGGGGAGAAGGGGAATTTATTGTAGACCACAAGCATTAAATAGGATTGAAACAAAGGAATAATGGAAGCACGATCTATTTACTAAGAGTCCCTAGAATGAATGAGACAGACTCATTGGGTTTTAAGGAAATAAGAAATTATGATTTACATCTGTTTTATATTGTATTCTATGAGTGGCAGGCATGCTTAGGTTTGCCCCAAAAGGATGTGGGTAAGGTCTTCCTCTGTTTTCTGCCTCTTTGATAAAGGTCGAATTCCCTAGTCAACGTAATAATTCTCCTAACCCCAGAGTTCTCTTCCTGCGCTGGTGAGATTTGTCTTTGGTCACGACTCAGCTTCACACTCTTGGTTTGCTCACCTGAGTGGACCCCTGGGAGGTTAGACTGAAACAGGGGAAGTAAGACAGGAAAACACAGAGAAAAGAAATTGGTTGAGTGAAGAATACACTTGTTTTCCTTGAGAGAGGCCTAAACATTCACTCTAAGACTCCTCTAGGGAGCATGTGTATCAGGGAACCAGTGGCAGATGGGGACATATACCAACAAGGAATCAGAGACATAGTAGCCATGAGGAAACTCCTGAAGGGAAATTGGAAGGCCAGACTGACTGGTAGTTAGACATACCCCAGGCCCCAAAATAGGCCCCAGAAGGGTCAAGAGTCCTTTTCCCATGATGCCGTAAGTGTCAGATATAGGCATATAGAAGAGCAGAGCTACCAAGTTGCCAACCATATGGAAGGCATGCTTTGATTTCTCCCACTGCAAATAGCTTAGGGCACCCAGCAGGGGAGAGAGAAATATTCTGAGAGGCTGAGCTTCTGACATAATGGCAGTGGCTACTGAGAGAGTGTCAAGTAGTTTCTGGAGCCAGTTAGTAGCGTCAGGAGCTGAGATGACTGGGACAGTGCTAGGAGACAGGAAAGCTCTGGTAATTATGAGAGCAGAGTAGCTCCTGGGACCTGGGACAGCTGGTGAGGAGCAAAATCCAGAGATTTTGCACCAGCAATCCAGAGAGAAGGAAGAAGAGAGCTGATGCAGGATTGGCCCTGGGATAGTTCAAATGAGTTGAGGTGGAGCCAGCAAGTATGGTGACATGGTTTAATAACATTATCTTTTCCCAGAGATAAGTGCTCTTACCCCTGATTTTTTATGAACAGGTTCACTATGCTTGGATCACAGAGTTTTGTCTACCTGGTGAGACTGAGAGTTTTGTCAAGCTGTAACTTTCCCTTAATAAATGAAATGGGCTCAGATGCAATTTTCTTATGGTTCTTTCAATGCCTTTAAATAAACCCATTCAACATTTAAATGTTTTTATTGTCCTGGAGTGCTTCCAGGGGGTCGAAGGACCTAAAGCACTAGAAACTAGGGAAATTTGGATGTTCCCAACGTTAATTTGGAAGAAAGGAAGGAGACAAATGTTTGTTATCAGAGAGACACTCCCAAGATTAGACTTGGTTTGTGTGAGCCCAGAACTGAGGTTCTGAGTTATAGTAGAATATAAGCTCCTCAAGGGTAGGGACTATTTTAATTTTTGTCTTTGTATCCCCAGAACCTCTTTCTGTACTGGGCACACCATGATTTCTTCATAAATGCTTGTTAAATTAAATTGAATTGAGCCACAGGTTACACATGTGTCTTTTGCAATTCCTAATTTGCTTGAGGCACATAATCCCTGGAGTTTATTTTTAACTGACAGTCTCATTTTCCTCTTTAAATACACTTAAAAGCCCCACCTTTCCATCTGGTTTAAATGGAAAGCTTAGAGTTGGCTTATTTTCTTGTTTCTTGCTCCCTGACTCAGCTGCTTTGAGTAATGCAAATAGGCAGGAACCTAAGAAAGGAGAAGGAAGCGTACAGAGTAGGCTGGAGGTGAATCCAGTGAGCTTTTTCTCCCTTAGGCTGACTACTGTTAATTATTTAATCCCTTATCAACTGTGAAATCCTTCAGTGACTATCTGGAGAAAGGGTTGCTGCTTTAGGGTGGTGCTATTCCCCTGGTATATGCTCAAAAGAGAGTTTGTATACAGATCCTTGGTTACAGAAAAGAGCCCCATGGTCTGAAGGTCTCTGGAGATCACCCTCAGCTCCAAGATTCTAAATTGATCTGAAGATCATGTGCTTGGAGCTGAGTGTGACTGTAGAGGTTAGGGTCCAGTCCCCCCTATTTACAAAGACCCTGAGATTCTGAATTTAAGACCTACCTCATAGTAAGTGACATCCAGGCCTTGAACCCAAGTTCTCTGAGGCCTGATTTGTGCTCTTTTGTCTCTGTCACACTGCCTCCCTTTTGTTTTCTAAATCAATCTGAACTTATTTAGGATGAGAATGGTACTCACTAGCTTAGATTGGTTCATTTCATCTGCATTAAGAGGTACAGAACCCTTGTAGCCAAGGCCTCACATATTGGAGGTGCTTTACTGATTGATGTTTATTGGGTTGAGCTGAGTCAAGGGGCTGCCAGTGAATGCAATGGCATTGTCTACATTCAACATTCATCTTTTCCCAAAGATCAGTGCTGTTACCACTATCCTCTTCCTAAAAGGCTCACTATACTAGGATCACAGAATCTTATCTTATTAAGGGAATGTTACTCATCTTCGAGTCTCAACCCACAGTTTAAGAAATGTTCAATAGGGGTTAAAAGTGAAAAATGTTTAAGAAGCCCTGTCTAGTCCATCTTACCTCCTGGTATAGCAATAACCACTACACAACCTTCAACAGATGGTCATCTAGTGTTAGGAACCTGCCTACTTCCATATCCTTGATAATACTCTAATTATTAACTAATCACAGATTTATATCTCATTACTTTCTAGCTCTTTAGAATAGGGGGAAGGGGAAGGATAACAATGCTTTTCTAAGCTTCCATTGGAATCTATTCTATTTTATTTTTTCCTAATTAACAAAAATTTACTTTCCTCCCCCACTCTGTCTCCATTTGAGGAAAAACAACAACAACAGATTTTTTTTTTAAGGTGACAGTAACAGAGAATAGGGGATTTCTGTAGTTAACTGTGTTTTATCTCCTTGATTCAAAATCTACCTGTTTCTGAAAAATAGGCAGTACCCGCAATGACCCACAGATCTGTCCTAGAACTTGGAATGTAACAGATGCTGTCATCTTCTCTTAGCAGGTGCTAAGAGACAGGCCAGAGAAACTCTAATGAGAAAAAATGTACCTACGCAGACTGTTATACCGCTTCAGTGTCTAAGAGCAAGCTACCTAACCAGGCATCCAGATGCAATTTAGAGCAATTGTTAGGTGATTCCCCTTCACATTGGGTCAAAATTCTCCTCTCTGTAACTTTCCCCCATTGAAGCCATGCATAATGTCTATCCTCTCTTTCATGTAACAGTTCTCCAAATATTTGAGGAGAGTTACTAAGTCATCTCCTCCTCTCCCATCTCCTAATTTTCTCTTTTCCGGGCTGAAAAGCCTCAGAGACATTTTCTGGTTTGTCATTGTTCTCCTTAAAGTATCGGAAGTATCAAATGGACAGACACTATACTTCTGATGTGGTTTGATACCAAACTTAACCAGTCTTGCCATGCCTTTGACAAAGTAATAAAGGCTTCTGAGTGCTAGTCAATATCCCACTGACAACATCGTTCAGAACAATAGGAATGGCCTACAATGCAGAATCTTCATGAGGGAATTTAGAGGTCTTCTACTCGAATTAGGAGGCATTGAAACTACTCAAGAATGAAAAACAGTTAAAAGTCACCTATTTTCAAGCTCAAGTCTCTCATTTCCGTATGACTGAGGAACTGATGAAGTTCCCTGCTTGGCTCCCGGACTGATGCTGCTCTCCAACTCCCCTCTCCCCTGCCCCCTCCTTTTTCTGGCAGATTCAAGTCAAAGTCAATGGCCCAAAGCCCAAAGAGGCAAAACTTTAGACAGACCTAGAGGGAGACAGGAAACAAAAGCATTTCCTTTCAGTTGTTAATAGTTCTTTTTTTTGTTTGTTTTATCTCGTTAAATTCAAGAGGTTTATGTAAGAGTATACCCATTGTTTTGAATACTGATATGATGAGTCTTTTGTCAATGGTTATTGTTTATAACAGGACAAAATCAAGTCTACCTAATGGAAACATAAGTTTTCCCCTTCTAGTTCAAGCCCTATGCATGGGTAAAATGTAAGGACTTTAACTGGAAGCAACTTTGTAGATCATGTAATTTCCTTATTTTATAGAGGAGGAAACTAAAGCCCAGAAAAAGCATATGACTTGTCTAAGGTCCCAAAGTAATAATAATAATAAGTGCCACGTGCCTGGCATTGTAAAGTTTACAAAGTACATTCATTGTCTCATTTGAATCATTCCACAAACCTTTGAGATGGGCAATACAGATACTATTTCTCTCCATTTTTACAAATTAAGAAATAGAGCCTGAGAGAGAGAGCAAATGACTTTGCCCATGGTCGCAGAAGCAGCGAGTAACAGAGCTCAAGTTTTCTAACTCCAAGGTCATTGCTCATTCCAGGAGGCCCTGCTGCCAGCCCTGATTCAGGTGACTAGGAATGTCTCCAAATCACTCACCAGGACAGACTCGAGTAAAGTTTAGCCAATCCAGGATTATGCTAGCATAATGACAAGGCCCAAAGAGAGGAGCCAAGAAAAACAGGTCTCCCTATACTCCAGGTGCCAGCTGGTTCCTGTCCCTGTGGGGATGAGAGTCTCTGCAATTCATTGTAGAGTATCAGTGTTATTGGAATGTAGCCCCCCTCTTGTAGCACCTTTTCTGCCCAGCTGTTCAGTGTTCAAGTTTTGATTGCAGAAAGGAAGTATGTCACCAGAGGAAGAATAGAGGTCCAAAGGTCAGAGAGAGAACTGGAGCAGGATGTGGGCTGAAGGTTTACTTTCTGGGGATGATCACTGGGTCCACTCATCCTCATCTATAATGAACTGTGGTGAAAATTTGTTGAAGATCCTTGCCAGCAACAGGACAGTTGAGGCCAGGAGAATCAATCAACCTTTAGGAGTTCCAATTAGTAGAGGATACTCAGTTCTCTAATCCTTTTTTGGAAGAGGCCCCTAATCCAGATTTCTTCAATTTTGACCTGATGACCAGTTCTATAAGATGTATGAGTTGAATATTAGTTAGGAACTCTGTTATTTTATCTATGTTCCTTTGCTCATTAGAAGAGAGATGGACAATGATGGCAAAGCAAACTGAACTAGGAATTGCCTATAATCCCTGGTCCAAAAGGAGCTTATGTACTCTATAAGGACTACCAGGGTGTGAGAGAAGCTGCAGGAACACAGTCAAATAGTCAATATTGTATTTCCTGTTGCTTTTATCGAGATTATGCATTGTTTATTTGTTTTTATTGACATTTTGTCAGGAGTAAATGCCGTATACGGTATCCAGACTTGTTCTGCCAGTCATTTATTCAATCAGCATTCAATCAACAATCACTTATTCAGCCCTTACTATGTGCCAGGAAGCTACTCCATTATGCTAAGGTCACATGACTGAGCATCACCAATGTATAGTGAGTTTAGTGAATAGACAGGATTTGCCAAAAGCGGAGGTTCACAAATCCACATCACCTAGTTGGGGGAGGAGGGTAGTCAGTGCTTTCCCACAAAGAGAGGCGCAGCTGAAGGGTAGAAGGTTGTCCACTGTCTGAGAATCACAGTGAGCTCTATATTTCCTCCAGCAGGGTAGATGTGTATAGCCCCCAAGGTGAAAGTGTGTGAGCTCCCAAAGACTGATCCTTACTGTTGAGCGAGACCCAGATAGTTACTAATGGTACTGGGTCAATTAAACAAAGAACATTACAAATTGTCAACCTCTAGTAAAATTCTTTTCCTCTCATGCCACTCTGTCTCACAGAAGCACTGTTATTTTAGGAGAGCCTATTTATCCTGTTGGGTTTTGAAGTTTCCATTACTTACTTATCCCCCATGCCCATCTCTCCTCCATACTCATTTTGACAACTTCTACCCTGGGCTTTGATACTCATCTACTCCTACTGTTTGTTCCTGTTCCCCTGCCTAAGTGAAATGGAAGTGGATGTGGTCAGAGCCATAGGATGCTTTAGCCCCCTATCTGGAGATCCTGAAGATCTCTGGCTCAACAACAGGGGAACGAAGGCCTGGCTGAGGAGGTGGGAGCAGGCACTGGCGGGTATGACTAAGGCTGTGAGCCAGCAAAAGGGAGCAGCTGCCCAAAAATGTCGGGAACCAGCAGGTGAGAATGCAGTGTCAGAGAACTGAAAAAAACAAGTTGTGACTAGAGACCAGAGCCTGGGAAAAGATCCTGGAGTCAAATTGCAGCCCTTGCTTAGGGGATTGAATTTTCTATCCCAGCAATGCGCCATGCCATTCAGACCAAGAGAGTATGAGGGAGCTGTCAGAGGAGATAAACTGTCTCCATGCCAATATTTGCATCTTCTGCTTGAACCCAACAAATAGTTTACAGCAGTCAGAGCAGCCTAATGAATACAAAGTATGCTGAGAAACTGCTATGTTGTAGCTGATTTGGAGACTCCTTCTTGGGCTGCAGAGAGAAAATTAATCAGCTCCCTGCAGGTGGTGTGAACTTGCCAGGAATAGACCACCTGTGGTAGAAGGTAGACAGTCCCAATCCCTCACTCATGGCGGCCTGGCATTGTCAGTGCTAAATAGAAACTCTCTGCTTTCTCCCACGAGCACACCACATTAACTAGAAAGAAAAAGGGAAAGGGGAAGGATGTGACATAGGGGAAGAGCAGGTATTTGGGAGACAGGGGTAAGTAGATAAATGACCACTGAAGATCAGTTTATGCTTTAATGAATATTCTGGTGCTTCTGCTTTTCTCCCCATCGTTCACCAAACAGGTTGCCAGACACCATGAATAAGGCCATGGCTCCAACCCTCAAAGGATGCTAAGAAATACAGATATTGAAGAGAGCCTTCTGCAACAGCTCCAGTTTTTTTCTGCTGCTGGGGCTGCAGGCTAGATTGAAAAGCAAACACTATTTAACTCAATATCTTTACCTTCCTAGAGATCCCATACTGATGACACTCTATTCCCAGACTCTTTCAGGCAACAAAAGTGGTCATCAGATGTCAATGTAACAGCAATCAAGCTCCCCCAGTCATCACATGTTCTTTGAAAATAAGAAAATAGGTCACCCTTTTGGAAATTCTGCTGTACTATCATCATAGTTGACATAAAATACTTCAAGATTATTTTTTTCCCCATTTCTGTAGGATAGTTCAGTTATAGAAGCCTACAGTAAAGATAACAGCTAGCATTTATGTGGTACCTACTATGTGCCAGGTATTGCAAGTGCTTTGCAAGTATTATTTCTCATCTGATCCTCACAACAACACTGAGATAAAGATGCTATTATTACCCTTATCTTACAGTTGAGGAAACCGAGGCAGACAGAAGTTAAGTGACATTGTCAGTGTTTGAAGTAAATTTGAACTCAGATCTTCCTAAGCCCAGGCTTAGTGCTCTATCCACTGCACCACCTAGGTAACCTTTCAGGGGAAGGTACTGTAATGTTAATAGGATTTGAGGATCTTCCCTGCCCATTAATAGGCCTCACACGGAGCCCATCAAGGGAAGCTAGCTTAGGTGAGGCTTATTTTGTAGGAAGGCCCACACCTTTTGCTAATTTCTAATTAGGCACTGGGTCCTGTGGGTTGGGATGCCCTCTGGCTCTGAGAAGTCTATATGTACTCTGAGGTTAGCATTTTGCTTTGGGACTCACTCATTGGAAGAATGTTCCTGTGTTTTGGCGGGAGGAGACTCTGAGACCCCTCATAGCCTTTAAGGAGCCCTCCCCAGCTTTGAAAACTCAAATGTTGGTGCTTCTCTCTCTGGTAATTATATATGCATTGCTATGGTCAGACAGTTGGATCTGTACTAATTTCTCAGACGGTTAGAAGCCCTGTCTGTTATCTGTGCTATTTTCTCTGTAATTTCTGTTTATAATTTTGGTTTGTATTTTCTCTGAAGTTCAGGGTGCTGACTTTTCCTTTGAACTAAGTGAATTATATATATGTTTAATGAAAGTAAGATTGTTGAGCCCTTTAAAGTTGCTTTCCTTTAGAAAAGCAGATCAAATAACCTGTGCTAGTAGCCATCCTGGGTATGCCAGTGTAGTTATTGCTACAGGTATTAGCATCTTGAAGGGTCAGGAAAGGCTTCCAATTTCCTGTTGTCCCTCTATATCACCTCCTCCTCCTTCCTTTGCTACCTCTAAAGAATGAAAATTATCTAAAGGGCAAAATAGGATGTGGTAGATATGAGCAGGCAAAAACACCTTACACATAAAGGATTATGAAGGAGAAACCAATTAAGCATTAATTAAGCCCCTATTATGTTCCAGATGAAGGAATACAAAGACAAAAGCAAAAAAGTCTCTGCCCTTAAGGAACTTTTATTCTAACAGAGGAGTCTACTTGCACATACATAGGTAAGGAAAAAGACCAAAACAGATACTAGGTAACCTTGGAGAAGAAGTACTAGCATTCGGGGGAGGGCAGGAAAGGCTCTCACTTTTGTTTTCCCTTTGAATCACATTCTTTTCCTTGGTCTTCCCTTCATGCTTGAAATGAACCTTGAAGGAAATTGGGAATTCTAAGAGCTAGAGGTGAAAAATGAAGTAAATGATATCACCAGAGAAATGTTTTAGCAAAAAAGAGTTTTGGTCACATGATAAGAGTAAAGAATGACCAACTGACAGACAGACCACATCAAGAAAAAAAAGAGGAAAACTCCCAGCACACTGGAAGGACTCCTAGTGGCGAATTTCTTGGAGGACCTTGATAAGAATTGTACAGGGGCAGGCATGAATGAGTTACAGTCTGAATCAATGGAGGGAATATTCTCATTGAAAAGAGCACTTAAGGTTCATTGATTCCTTTAGGTACTTTTTTCATTTGATCCTCCAAACCACCCTGTGAAATAGATGCTACCATCATCATTCTCCTTTTACAAATAACAGAGGCTCAGTGACTTGCCTGCTAGGGCTGCTGAGTCATATAATAGGCTGGACTTGGATTCTAGAAGACCTGAGTTCAACTCCTACCTTAGACATTTACTATTGGTTCGACCCTCGGCAAATTACAACCTCTTTCATTCTCAATTTCCTTTTCTATAAAATGATTATAATAGTAGCATCTACTTTACAGGATGAGATAGTATATGTAAAGCATTTTGCAAAAATATAAAGAACTCTAGAAACACAGCTATTATTTTTTTAAACATTTGTTATTCTTACCCAGGATTACAGAACAAGGACCTGAAGCAGGAATTGATCTCAACTATAAATCCAGCAATTCCCTATGCCATGGTGGTTACCAAGCAAAATGGTCATTGCTTCTTATTTAGTCACCAGCCCAGTACGATATGAAGTGAGCATCACCAAAAAGAAGGAAGTTATTGGGTGAGGCCAACACCAAAGAAGTTAGTGGGTGTAGAACTTGGCAGGTTAGACTCTGAGATGAATGAGCTAACAGTCATTCCTCCTGCACCTAAAACACAAACTTCTGCTGTAGTTATATTGGCTTCACAATGTGTTTGAGATCACAAGACCAACCATGGCCCTCATCCAGAAGCCCTCATCCGCCCATGTTCAAGGTCCAAGGAGAAAAAATGCCACTCTTTCCTCAGAGGATGAAGAAAGAGAGCTACAACAAGATAAAACAATGTCTCTTTGGCAGTCTGTGTATGTAACCACGGAAGGAAGAAAATCCATAGTGAAAAGGCATCCTGAGTCAGATTCTCATAATTGCTGAGAGTTTTCGTGATGGGAACTGAAAAAATTTACCAATCATTCCTTTA
The DNA here is from genome assembly GCA_028627135.1 of Pseudochirops cupreus. Taxonomy (NCBI): domain Eukaryota; kingdom Metazoa; phylum Chordata; class Mammalia; order Diprotodontia; family Pseudocheiridae; genus Pseudochirops; species Pseudochirops cupreus. The sequence goes on from CM053583.1 coordinate 142,438,657, forward strand.
AGGTCGCTGTTCTGAAAAACAAAACGGTCCCCTACTGGCCCAGAATAGTTAGTGCAGCTTCTAAATGTCAACAAAGAAAGGGTCAGATCATCTATATTTGCCATCTCAAGCTTCTAAGCTATAGAAATTTTCCAGACAGAGGCTCAGGTTGGAGAACCCCTGTTAGGAAGCTAGGATGCCTTGCAGACGAGCTTGGATGGCCTCAGTAGCAGTATGGCCAATGGCACAAAAGGCAACCCCATCTTCTCCCCAAATATTTCTGGTAGGAATTGAAAAGAGTAGTGACTGTTAAGTTCCCAGTAGGAGGACCTAGTTTCTGATCCCAGTTCTGTGATTTAATAGTTGTGTAACCTTGGACAGTTCACTTCTTCTCTGTGTTTCAGTTTCTTAAGCTGGGGCTTTAAACTTTTATTTTATTTTTTAAAAAAAATATTCTATTTTTCCCCAATTATATGTCAAGACAATTTTTAGCATTCATTTTAGTAAGATTTTGAGTTCTAGATTTTTCTCCCTCATTCTCTCCCCTCCCCTCTTCTGAAAATGGTAGCCCATTTGATATAGGAAATACATGTACTCTCATGTAAGACATATTTCCATATTAGTCATAGTTGTAAAAGAAACAAAAGGAAAAAAACATGAAAAAGAATAAAGTAAAATATATATTTCCATCTGCATTCAGAGTCCATCAACTCTTTATCTGAATGTGGATGGCATTTTCCTTTGTGAGTCCTTTGTACTTTTCTTAGCTCATTGTGTTGCTGAGAAGAGCTGAGTTATTCATAGTTGATCATCACACAATATTGCTGATACTCTGTACAATGTTTTCCTGGTTCTGCTTATTTCACTTTGCATCAGTTTGTTCAGGTCTTTCTAGGTTTTTCTGAAATCTGCCTGTTCATCACTTCTTATTGCATAATAGTATTCCATTACATTCGTATACCACAGCTTATTCAGCCATTGGCTGATTGATGGTTAGCCCTTCAATTTCCAATTACTACCATGAAAAGAACTGCTATAAACATGACAAAAAGGGAAAATGATAAATGTTGGAGAGGATGTGGGAAAATTCATTGTTGGAGTTGTGAATTGATCCAACCATTCCAGAGAGCAATTTGGAACTAGGCCCAAAGGGCAACCAAATTATGCATACTTTTTGATCCAGTAATACCATTACTATGCCTGTATCCCAAAGAGATCATAAAAAGGGTGGAAGGACTTGCATGTACAAAAATATTAATGAATTTTTAAAATAATATTTTGATAAACTGGTTGCCTCTTAACCCTACATATTTTATTCTATGCTTTTAAAAACATTATTCTGAGAAGAAATCCATATGCTTCATCAGAAGCCTTAACAAAAAGCAAAATTAAGAATTCTTGAGTTAGAGTATGATAAGAACAAAGAAGGGATCCAGACAAAATGCTCTAGGAAAACTATAGGAAGCAGAGATCAGTTTCAGTGGGAGTAAATCAGGGGAGGGAGCAAGAGCAAGCATCTGGACTAGATCTTAAAGGAAAAGAAGGTCAACAGGTAAAGATGAAGAGGGGATGTATTCTAGAAAGAGGGTACAACCTGCAAGAACGTATTGAGATTTCATATCAAGGTCAGGTTGAGTTTGATTAGAGCATAGAGTCCATAAAGAAGAGTAGTAAGGAAAAAAAGCCTAGAAAGGCTGAATCCAGAGTTTGGAAGGGCATTAAATACCAGTCTGAATTTAAATTTTACTGTAAAAAACAGTTGGGAATTGCTAAAATTTTGAGCCAAAATGTAGTAGAGTAGGGTGACATGGACAGATGTATGTATTAAAGAAATTAAATTATTAGCTGTGTGAAAGATGGATTTGAAAGGGGAGAGACCAGAGGCACAAAGAATGGTTAGATTATTATAATGGTCCAGGAGAGAGATGATGAGGGACTGAATCTGATATGATGATGGCCTTTAGAGTGGTCACAAGATATAAATGATGTTATGGACATAGAACCAAGGGGACTTGGCATCTGATATAGATAAGGATAGAACACTGAATGAAAGAGAAGAATCACAGATAGCTTCTCTGCCTTTCCAGTATTTTAGGGGAGACCTTAAAGACCTTAGCAGAAGAAAAAAAAATCAGACTTACAGCTAGAAGGAATCTTAAAGGCCATGGTCTTTAACCCCCTCGTATTCCAGAGAAGTGAGCTGCCTAAAGTTACACCAGTAGTATGTAACAGTGTTTCAAAGTTTGCTTACATATATTATCTCATTTAAGTCTCAAACATTTTTCAAGAAAGGAAAAGGAAACTGGGTCTCAGATTAAGTAAATTCCTTGATGTCACTCAGCTAGCAGGTGTCAGGCAGGATTTGAACCCATGACTCCACGAACAGCACACTATCCACTATGCCATGCTATATCTATCTATAATCTTCTCTACTTTTAATCATAGGATATGGTTAGAACCTCTGTATTTCTGCCCCTTAATACAGTGTTATTTCTACTTTATCATGATAAAAAATCTCAGAAATGTACTGTCTTGACTTCTACTGGGTGACCTTGGGCAAATCCTTTCTCCCCTACAAGCCTCTGTTTCCTCATCTGTAAAATGAGGGGGTTGGACTAGCTCTCCAAGGTCCCTTTCTGCTCTAAGCCGATGACTATGAATCTGACTCTTCCAGTTTTTGCTTTGACCCACCCAAGCATCTTGTTTGTTCAGCTAACTCAGCATGCTTAAGATCATTCCAACAACGTAGTATTATCATGTGGTTTTGGTTGTAAAAGTCACTATGTAAAAATAGCATCTTCTTCCTCAGCATGTCTGCTCCCTGTGTGCCTTTGATGAAAATCAGACTTTAGCACAGACCGAGCCAATATAGCTATCTAGGAGGAGGAAACAAGACTCTGTCGTCTGCTTCGTCAGCCAAATTCACTAACGATGATACTGACAGTATGAAGGACAATGCTGTGAAAGGGACCAGCAGTATGGAATAATTCAGCTCTGATCTACCACATGTCAACAGTGGTTTCCTTGAGCAAGCCCTGTGGAGAATTTAGCCAATTGGGGGTCACAGCAGCTCTGAAATAAAGCCTAACAGCCAGGCAAACCAAACTGGGGGAAAGAAAAAAATAATCAGAAACACTCACAAAGTCTTCTACCCATTTAAAAACAAAGAGAGATTAACACATGTAAACTGAGCCATCTGGCAACATAGTAGGTTGCTTCTTTTTCACGGATGGGGTTTCATTCATTCTAACTCTGCCTGAATTCTATTAGCATGTCCTATGGTTGGAAGTGGGGGAGATATAGATACAGACTGACAAAGTAGATAGTGTACTGTATTTGGCATTATAGGTTCAAATACTGCTAATTGGGTGATGCTAAGGAAGTCACTTAATCTGAGACTCAGTTTTCTTTCCCTTCCTCCAAAGATGGTTGTGAGAATCAAATGAAACAATATATGTAAACAAACTTTAAAATACTGTCAGTTATATGCTTTAGTGATATGAAAAGAAAACAGGACATTGAAAATATCGAAGGTACTTTTTAAAAAGCTTTTAAGCATTATATAATCTCCTTAGGTGGGAAAAACTTTTCAGGTTATGTTACTTAGTATTTATTTTGACCCAGACCAGTTATATTGTCTATGTGGCGAACCCCCAATGCAGAAATTCCTTCTAATATAAAGTCCACAATTTATAGTTTTAGAGAGTTACCTGGAATACTGAGAAGTTGTTACTTGCCCATGATCACATACATGGTTAGTATATGTCAGAGAAAGGAAATCGGTCTAGGTCTTGTTGTGCTGTTCAGTTGTTTCAGTCACTCCTGACTCTTCATGGCCCCATTTAGTGCCTTCTTGGCAAAGATACCGGAGTGGTTTGCCATTTCCTTGTCCAGATCATTTTATGAATGAGGAAACTGAGGCAAATAGGGTTAAATGACTTGCCTAGGGTCATACAACCAGTGAGTGTCTGAGGCTGGATTTGACCTCAAGTCTTCCTGACTCCAAAGCCATTTGTCTGTCCACCCCGCCATGACATCTCTTTTTGGGACTTAAAATTGATTGTTGGGTTGTCTAGTTGACACCACTCATACTGGACCCCAAGGTTCAGAGAGCTTAAATGACTTGCTTCTGGTCGTATAGGCAGATCTAGGATTTGAACCCAAAGCCTCTGTCTCCAAATCTAGCACTCTTTCTACTACCCTACTGTAATCATGTCACCCTCAGGGTGAGTTTCCAGAATCTTATTTATATCCGTTGTAGTCAAACTTAATGAAATTGTTCATTGTGTTGGTTCAATGAAATTCTCTTTGCAAGAAGGCAAATAGTTGATCTAAAGAAAAAAAAAAGCATTTTTGAGAAAAGTTTTACTCATCATTGATGACTAAAAATAATGAATGTCCTAAATATAGGTGTGGCTTCTGTTGCCTAATCAAGGATCAAGCTCATAAATTTGGAGAGGATGCAGAAGGTATCAACAAACCAAAAAGAATGTATTAAGTGCTTACTCTGTGCCAGACACTGTGCTAAACTATGAGCACAAATACCAGCTGGGAGAAAGTCCCTGCCCTCAAGAAGCATACAGTCTAATGAGGGAAGACAACACATAAAAGGAAGAACAAAAAAGGGAGGGGGGACAAAGATCACTGGCCAAGTCATAGGGTAATCTATGGCCTGGAGAAGAATGTGAAGGCTGGCCTGGATGCTTGTGTTTTTAAGTGGAGGTTCTAGAAGGAGCCATCCAAATAAAAGGAAAGGTCACAGGGGTGAAGGGTAAATTCCACTCAAGGACAGAGTGCATTTAAGGATGGTAAAGAATTCCGTACTGTAGCCTAGAGACAAGGGTTGGTGGAAATGAGTCTTGGCATACATCTGATTACTAAAATCTCAGTTCCATTGGCATGAGAACATTCTAGGCTTGACTTAAAGAACCATAGCTTTAGGGTTGAAAGGGATCTTAGAAGTCATTGAACCCAACTCTCATTTTACAGATGAGGAAACTGAGGCCCAGAGAGGTTAGGTTACTTACCCAGGATCACACAGCTAGTAAGCGTCAGAGGTAGGATTTTAACTTTTAATCAAGGATCGTGTTCACAGTTTTGGAGAAGAGGTGAATGTAGCACTACACTTCTGACTACCAAAAACCTCAACCAGAAAGCTGCTTCATCAAGAAAGGAAACGGAGTTCTAATGTGATAAAGGAATCCTCCCAATTCAATTTGATAACCATTTATTGAGTTACTACTAGTTGGCAGGCCCTATACTAAGCACTGGAGAGACAAAGACGAAAATAAAACAAGGTCCTGACAAAAGAGCTTGCATTGTGCTAGGGGGAAATGACATTATACACAGGTAAAATAGATACAAAGTACATACAATAGAAATTCAAAGTGAATTCCAATGAGAGAGGGCCTGCAATAGCTGGGGAATTGCAGGAATGTATGCAAGTTTTTCACTTCTTGCATGTCTGCAGGAGGTTGCACTTGAGGTGAACTTTTTGAGAACCAGAGGTTTCAAGAGGGAAAGTTGGAGGAGAGTGTTCACAGCCTGTGCAAAGGAATGACAGGTGGAGATGGGATGCTGTGCACTGAGGCCCCTGAGAAGGCTGGTTTGGCTGGAATATAGAGCACATAAAGGAGAGTAAGATTAATTGCTTGAACAGATAAGTTGGTGCCATATTGTGAAGGGTTTTAAATAGTAAACAGGATTTTGTATTTGCTTCTAGAGGCAAAAAGGAGCTAGGAAGGGTCTTGACGAGCAAAGGAGGGATATGGTCAGACCTTTGACCTTCTGCACCAAAAATCAAGGTTTCCTCAAAAGACAAAGTTTCCTTTCTGAAAACCCCTTTGAAGGTCATTTGGGGTGTTCATCTCTAGCTAGTTGTGAGAGGCAACAAGATTCCTAGCTTGCTAGAGTGACCAGTGTTTTCAGGAGTCTCATTTCCCCTTTCTGATGTTATCAGATCCTCTGCCTGGCTACTGCTGGCCATCTGCAAGAATATCCATGTATATTCTGTATCCCTTTCAACTCCTGATCTTCAAAAAAAAATAATCTAGAAATAAGGTATAGGTTCATATATTTAGGCTGAAAGGAACCTCAGAAATCCCTCACTTTAAGAGACCAAGCCCCAGATGAGTTAAGTGGCTTACCCAAAGTCATTCAAATAGTAAAAGGTAAAAGTCAGAATTTGAACCTAGGTCTTCTGATCTTAAATCTTGTACCCTTTTCTCTGTACCACAAAGAAGCTTCTTCGGTGTTCTGAATAGATCTCAGTTTGATGTCTAAGAATTCTTTCTTCTAGCTTCCTCTTTACTTACAAAATGAATTCCAGTTCCTAGATAGTAATTATGGAAGAATTCATGGAGAAGGTGGTATTTGGGCTTGACCTTGAAGGATGAGTAGAATTTTAGTAAGTACATATGTTGGTGACAAGAATATATTCTGGGCAGAGGAAACTGTGAGCAGAGTCAGGGAGATAGGAAAGTGTATGGGTGTATATAGGGAATAGAAAGCTGTCTAGTTTGGTTGAAGCTTTTTTTGGTACAGTGTGAGTAGGAGAGTAGTGGAAGATAAAGCTGGAGAAATATATTAGGTCCAAATAATGGGCTAGGGTGGTCTTAAATGTTAGACTAAATAATTTGGAATAGATTTGGGAGCTGCAGGTTTTTGATCGAGGAAATGATCTAGGAAAGGAAATATTCTAGGAATATTAATCTAATAACTATGCAGGATGTATTGGAATGAAGGAAGACTAGAGGTAGTACAAGGAGAAGGTTCAATATCTGATTTATCAAACTTAATTTTCCCCAACAACCTCCAGTTCTCCATAGGTTATAGCTTTTCCTTCTTCCCTTTCTCCCATCCTTTCTCCCTCTTTTCTCCTCCCCCCCCTTCTTACATTTTTAATTGCTTACCATATTCAAGGCACTGTATTGGGTGCTGAGGATACAAATATTTTATTTTATTAGGAGACTTGAGGGATGGGAATAGCTACTAGAAATCAACTGATTAAGAATTGATAGTTGACAGAAAGAGGAAAAAAAAGGAATAAGCATTTATGCATCACCTACTATATGCCAAGCACTATGCTAATCACTTTTTATTTATTTATTTTTGCTTTTTGGAGGGGGGAAGGCAGGGCAATTGGGGTTAAGTGACTTGCCCAAAGTCACACGGTTAGGAAGTGTTAAGTGTCTGAGGTCACATTTGAACTCAGATCCTCCTGACTCCAGGGCTGGTGCTTTATTCACTGTGCCACCTAGCCACCCTGCTAATCACGTTTTTTACAAATATTATCTCATATGATGATATGATCTCATTTGAAAGGAAAGAGAAAGCATCACTAAATATGGTACTAGAAAAGTCCAGCAGTTAGGAGAAATCAGTAAAAGGGCAACATTGATCCTTAACATTTAGCAAGCCAGTGGGATCATGTAGAGAGAGCTAGAATTAAAGACAAGAAGACCTGGGTTCAAATTCCACCTCTGATATTTAACTTGTGACCATGGACAAAGCACTTAAAGCTTCTGGCCTTCAGTTTCCTTATCTATAAAATTAGGGTAATAATGCATCTAGTATCTAATTAGTGTTATGAGACACAATTGAAATAAGATATGAAAAACACTTTGCAAACTTTAGAGTGTTGTTTAGATGCCACTTATCATTATTATTGTTAATTTTCACATACCCTAAAGCAGTGGTTCTCAACCTGTGGGTTATGTTCCATTTGTGACAATGAAAATACATCCTGCATATCAGATATTTACATTATGATTCATAACAGTAGCAAAATTATAGCTACAAAAATAATTTTATGGTTGGAGGTCACCACAACATGAGGAACTGTAGCATTAGGAAGGTTGAGAACCACTGCTTAAAGGAATCGCTGTATTTCTACCCAATATAATGGTTGCTGTTCATAATAAGGACCTTAACTCATCAAGAAAAGTTTAAATGACATTATTTAACAAGACAGAGAAGTGCACATTTCAAAATGGTGAAAATTTTCAAAAATTTAGCTCATAGACAGACTAACTACATTTATTTGGAATGTGAAAAACTGCATTTCTTGACAATACCAAATAAATGAGGTGGTACTGTATTCACCTTGCATTAGAAGGGAAGGAAGAGGTGACAGGTGCAAGCACCTAAGCAAAAATCTGGGTGGGGAAGCCTAAATGTTGCCTTGAGAGAAAGACAGCAAAGGGGTATACTGAGGAGTGAGATAGTATAAACCAGGGTTTCTTAAACGCTTTTGACTCACGACCTCTTCAGTGCTTCTTAAACTGTGGGTTGAGACCCCACACCATAAGCCAGGTTAGGGTTGATTACTAGAGGGTATTGAGAGGTCCAGAAAGCACTAGTAATTCAAGGAGCAAAGGCAAAAGGAAAATCAGTGGTGACCAGGGACAAATGGCACATTGGATAAGACAATGGACCTGTATCCTGCCTTAGATTACTAGCTAAGGCTCTGGGGAGATTCATTTAACCAGGCTTCAGGTTTCTTATCTATAAAATAAGGGGACTAGATTTGATGGCTTTTAAGGTCTTTTCCAGATCTACTGTATTCAAATTAGGGTTCAGTTGGGATTCAAATGTGTCATTTATGTACCGAGTCAAAAAGTTAGGACTGTTAGACTCAAAGTGAAGGTTAAAAGATATTCTATTCAAATTAGGCTCCATAAAGCAATTTTATAACTTCATGTTTTTTTTTGTTTTTTGTCAGCAAGATTCTTTCGGTCTATAATGTGTTTATTTCCCATTTTCCCATTGCCAAACACTATCAATTACTTCACCCCTCCCACTACTTTCATTCAGCAGATACTAGACTGGCACCATCAATAATCTTGTTTGGCAATTTGAGGCTTCAGCTTTCCTTTTCTGTAAAGCATCTCTTTTTATCTGGTTTTCAAGAGGCACACTCGGCCTCTTAATCTTCCATCTGTTGGAGACCGTCTTGCTGTCCATCTTGACTGTTGTTTCCTGGATACAGCATAATTATTGTCATCACAATTCTCACCACTGAAAACATTTATTGAGGGCCAACTTACTAGGAACAGTCACTGTAGTGTCTGCCCAGTGAATTTAAATATTTGTTTACTCCTGATTGTGGCAAGGTTGGCACTTCTTATCCTTTATCCCAGCTCATCAATTCCATCATTCCAAAGGCCTGGATTTAGAACAGAATTTCATAGCCTAGACTAAAACCCTTATCCTGGGCTTTAATCCAAAAGCCAGAGACTAAGGCTCATGACTGAATAAGTACAACACCTTCAATTCAATTCTACAAACATTTATTGAGCATGTACCACAGGTGAGACACTGTACTCATCCCTGAGGGAGATATGAAGATGAGTAAGACACGGTCCTTATCCTTGGGATGCTTACAGTACATCAGAGATTGAAAAGCCACACACACAAACAACAACAAAACAACGAAGATAAATGCCTAGTAAAGGTGTGACAAAGTGCTTTGATAATTCTAAGGGGAGAGAGATAATTTCTAATATAGAGAATCTTGGTTTTTTTCTCCTAAATCTTCTAAAAATTTTCTTGTAAGCACTATATAAATGATGGCTATTTTCATCGTTGTCCATATCTTATCCATATCTTAAGAGGTAAGGTGATATAGTGAAAACAATACTGGGAATCAGGAACACCTGGAAGAATATCCATCCCCAGATACTAACTATATGACCATGGATAATTTACTTAATCTTTCTGTGCCCCAGTTTCCTTATCTGTAAAGTAGATATAATAATAAATCTTACCTCATAAAGCCGTTGTGTGGATCAAATCAGAAAAACTCTGTCAGGTGGTATGTGTCTTACTGACATTAATCACTCCATTTTAGAATCCATCTACATTTTGATATAAATGGTCAGCGATGTCCACCCTCTATTCTTTCATTTTTCCTTATCCCAGTTCTTGTGCCAGTTAATTTTTGTAAAAGTCTTGTGGGCAGCTAAAAGACAAACACGGCCTGCCTTTACTCAGATCCAGAGGCTAGTAACAGACTAGTAGATTAGGAAGTCTCTGTCTCCTCCCTTGGAAAACAACAAATTGTCCCCAAGACCGTTTGTGGAAGGCAACACTACTATTTGCTTTTCTGTACACTATCAAGATGCATATAATGGGGTCTGTTCAAAGGTCATTTTGCTTCATGGAATCTTCCCTTCTTTATGCGTCAATCAATGCTTTTCCATGCTATGGCTTGTAACTATGGATTTAAAAAACAAAACAAAACAAAAACCCCCTTTTAATGACTTATGTCCTAAACTTCTATCATTGGGTTTTGCCCCCAATGACATCGGTTTACAGACCTTAAGGGACAATAAAAATGTTAGCAACTAGTGTTTTATCTTGCTTGTATTTCAATTTAATCCAATTAAACAAACATTTATTAAAGTGCTAGGAGCTAGAGATACAAAAACAACAATAAAAAGCAGTCCCAGAATTCATCAGTGTTCCAGGAATATTTCAAGGTTTACACCCCTTCCCCTCTTTATTCTAATTCTTCTGCTCCCAATACATCATCACCACCGCAGCTGGTTTGTTGGTACTCTTCATACCTTGGGTGGTCATAGCATCATTTGGTCAAATTTTGGAACTTCCTGGAATTCCTCCCAGAACCTTCATTTTGTAGAGAGGTCCCTGACTGGCCTTCATTCTTATCCCAGCCCTGTTCCTGGTTTTAACCCAAGCTGGATACCTGTATCCTTCCCCCCACCTTCACCATCTTTTTCATCTCATTTTCGTATGTTGTGTTCCCACATTTGAGAGAAGCTACTGAAAGGCAGGGCCTCTTTTTTTCTACAGTACTTCTTATATCAACTCCTGTATCTTCTATGTCCTTAACACCCATTTGTCCAGCCATCCAAACAAAAGCTGTTACATTTTTGTCACTCTGGTCTCTTATTTCTGCTTGGGAATAGGGGGCTCAAACCTGTTGGTGAGTTAGGGGGATGTCTACCCCAAGCATGCTTAGACTTCTCCTAGAGGAATGACAAGATGAGAACAATTTGTTCCAGTGGCATGAAGGTGGCTGAAGCAGGCACTGTGGAATGCTTAGAGCTTGTTCAAACAGCAAAGATGCCAAAGTCATCCACTGCATCCCAGACCATGGCCAATTGTCTTTTGTCCTGCCATTGGACTTCAATGACCCAGGAAGAGAGTGAGGCTGATAACTTTGCACAATTCTGCCCCACTTAAATCTAATTCATACACAAGTCAAGATATCACCTGTGATATTATGAATTTCTTTGAAAACGAAGGACAAACAACAACAACAACAAGAGCCTCCCTAGATGGCCCCTTCAATTGTTCCTAACTATTTGTTTGCCCCTGTAAACTCTCAGAAGGTATGGGTTAGAGGCCCTTAAATCAAAATGAACTTTTCCTGAAAGACAGATAGGTTACTGGAGGAGCCTATAATAATATGACCTCAGAAGACAATCTCTTCCTCCTCAAATAGTCTTTCCTATCCAACTGGTTAACATTTGAAATTCAACAATTGGGGATTCATTCCTTTAGCTAAAGGATTTATTCCAAGTTAAAATGTAAATGTCCACTTTGGAGGAGTAAGTGTGACATTGTAAAAAGAGTCCTTGAGTCAGGTATGAGGCACCATGGCTCAAGTCCTAGCTCTGCCATTCACTTCCTCCACCATCTGAGCAAATTTTGGAATCTCTCTGGTACTCAGTTTCCTCAAATGAGAAATGAAAGGGTTGGACTGAATGATAATAACAACAACTGACATGAACATAATTATTTAAAGTGAGGCGGGTATGCTTTGTATACGCTGTCTCATTTAAACCTCATAACTCTGAAAGGTAGGGACTACACATATTATTATTTCCATTTCATAGATGAAGAAGCTGAGTTCAGAGAAGCAATGTGGCTTGCTTTGCTCACCCAGCTGGGAAATGGCAGAGGCAGGAGTAGGGAGCCAAGATCCTCCTGATTTCCCATCCTCCAGCCATTCTAGAGACTGCTACTCCAAGGCCCCTCGTGGGTATAAAATAGAATAGTAAGTACTTGATTTAGAAGCTAGGGAAATGCTCAATTTAACAGCTCTGCTACTTAATAGGCAAGTTACTTAACCACTGTGTGCCTTAGTTTTCTCAGCTATAAAATGACTTCCCAGGTACCTTTCAGCTCGAAGTCTATGACCCTGAAGAGCCAGCCTTCCTAGTGGCTGCCATAGTCTGATAGCTGGAAGGACTCTTAGATGTCTTTCAGCCCAACTCTCTCATTTTTTCCTAACAAGGAAACTGAGGAACTTTCCTTTAAGTTTAAACCAAAGTCCTCAAATCTTTAGGATTCATTAACACATGATTGTAGTTGAGGTTCTCAAATCTTCTTGCAAGAGTAAGTTTCAGTAGGGAATGGGAAACAGAGCACAATGGACCCACTGCCTGGGAATAGGTGAGGTCAGCCCATGGAAGAGGGAAAAGGGGACTGAAAGGTATAAGTGGGAGTACCCAAGACTTTTTCTCCTCCAAAGCTCTGACTACTACCAGCCCTGTATGAAAAGATGTGGAGAATGTGATTTCAAAGCTGGTGCTGTTCTTGGGTACCTCGGTGCCTGCTGGTTTCTGCTTTCTAGATCTCTTTAAGAGTGGTCTCCTAGATCCCATCAACTACTTTCTGCAGCACGGAGCTCAGATAGACACACTCATTATGCCTCATCAGAGACCAATCATTTGCCATTACTTTGAGTTTCCCAACCTCTCTTCTCTCTTTTCAGTGTATTTCAGATACTTATTTCTTCGCTTCCCCTTATACCAGGGTATCAGGTTCCATAGACGATCTCAGACCTTCCAATCAAGAGATGTTCTGCACCAAAAGTGAAGTTATTTTCAAACTCTCTTTCATCTGAGCTTTTCTATGAACCACTGAGGCATCAAAGCCCAGCACTCCTCAGCCTTCTATAAATCAGACACACTGTACAAATGGGAGCCAGCACTATTGCTTTTGAAAAACAAGGGGTCAGCAATACCACTACCCCCCAGGAATAATGAAATAATGGAAAGGGCTTACTCCAGATATGATCTACCTTCCTTCTGGGTCTGCCAGAGATGACAGCTTTTTTTTGCTCAATATGCAGACTCAAAGGATTTTGTACTATTTTACTAACTACTATGTCACAAAATCATAGGATTTAGAGGGGGAAACTGTGGGGACTTCCCTGAGATCATGCAGCTAGTATTTCGCTAAGTCAGATAGTGCTACAACCAGGGTGGAATGATGAGCACTTTGACCCTGGGTGCCATAATTTAGAGGGTGCTGACAGTATTCACATTTTCTCATCAGCTAGAGAAGACTGAGCTTAGCATTTAGTTAGCAAGAGTGATGAGCTAAAATAAGAAACTATTAGAGGCCAAGGTGAGCTCTTCAACTAGGTCCTCCCTGATCTCTATCCTCTCCCCCCACCCCTTCCACCAAATGGTGACCTCCCCAAATAGTAGCTCCACTACTGGTTTCCTGAGTCTTTATCCCCATGGGCCTCATCTTTCTAGGTCTGAGTTCTTTGTCCCCAATCCCCAGCTGAATTTACTTTGAAGTTTATTTTGAGATGATTTTCTTGCATTTGGTGATGCCTACTCTATGTGCCAGAATTATTAGTGACAACTCTGGGGTCCCCTGATACCAACTCTAGTACTTTTTCCTACAAAGACCTTAAGTTTTTTTTAAAGGGTTTTTGGGGATGGTGATGGGGAACTCTAGAATGATCTATTAAGTCAGTAATAGTTCTTGGCTAGGAAAGGACATATGGGAAAAAGGTATGAGAGTGAAAAGTAGCTAAAAGAGGGAAGGGAGATGATAAGGTAATAAAGAAGAAAAAGCATCAGATTGGAAGTCAGATTTTGAGTTCAAATCCCAGCTGCACAATTTACCACCTACCCTTTTGACCCAAATAATTTTTGTCCTCTAGGCCTCAGTCTCCTCATCTGTAAAATGAAGGGGTTAGACAGGATGACCTCCAAGTTTCCTCTCAGCTCTAAATCACTGATGTTATGATGTAGTAGTTGGTAAAATAACAAAACATCCTGTGAACTTGAAGACCAAGAAATAAGAAGTTGAACCTGTTCAGGATAGTGTGGATATTTCTTTCAATCCTTGTTCAGACCAAACTGGGGACAACAGTACACTACATAAAAAAGACTAGACAAGAGGCCTGAAATGGTGATCTCCACTAACTAGCTTTGGGACCTTGGGCAAATTATTTTACTTTTCTGAGACTTAATTTATTTGTAAAATTAATCAATCAACAAATGCCTATTATATGCCAGTCACTGAGACAACTATTAGATATACAAAGGCAAAAGTAAAATAACCCAAGCCCTCAAGAAGCTTACATTTTGACAAGGAAGAGAACATGTACAAATATATGTAGAATATACAAAAATTAACATGTTACTTTTGGGAGTGCAGGCACTAGCAGTTAAGGAAGTTAGGAAAGGCTTCATGGAGAAGATGAAGATGATACTTGAGCTAAGGCTTGAAGAAATCCAGGGATTCCAAGAGGAAAAGGTGACGAGGACATGCGTTACATGTCAGTGCAAAGGCAGAGATGGGAGATAGAACAGTTTGTGTGTGTGTGTGATAGCAAGTAGTTCATTATGGCTGGACTGCAGTACTTGATGGAAATGAGTAATAGATAAGCAGACTAGATATGGGGAAAGAGTCTTGGTTGTGAAGAACTTTATGCAAAAGATGTCAAGAAGTTAGAAATGGCCAGACTGGGCAATCAATAGATTAGACACGTGGGGTGAGTGCAAGTAAGGAGTTGAGAACGTTGCAAACCTGGATGACTGGAAGGATGCTTGTGGCCTTGACAGAAGCAGCTAAGCTTTGAAAAGGTGGTAGATTTGAGGTGAAAGATAATGAATTTATTACTGGACATGTTGAGTTTGAAATGCCTATGGAAAAACCCATTTGAAATGTCCAGTAGGCAGTTGGTGGCATAGGACTGGAGTTCAGAAGTTGGGTTGAATTTATAGATGTGGGAGTCATCTGCAGAGACATGATAAACAAACTTATGACAACTGCTGAAGTCCCCAAAGTGTGAGTGTAGGGGGAAAAAAAAAGAGAAGAGGACCCAGGATAGAGAATGACTGATCCATAACTAGAGATTTCGGTATCCAGGTCAAGCAGCATGAAATCAACTTGGCAGTTTGTTAGAAAACAAAACAATTATTACTCAAGTGGGAGGGGAAGAATCAGCTATTTTTATAGATTCTGTTCTACTGAAAGAACACACGGGCTAAATTTCTATGCTTCTGTATCCCACAGCAAAACCCTAATAGCTCCACCTTGGTTACAGCTCTGACCACAGAATTCTCTTGAAACATTTGAGAAGTTGTCCGGGACTCCTCCTACCAGGTCTCTATTTCCTGTTTTTCCCTCACCCAGTTCTCCCCTAATGTGTTTCTAGCATTTGAGTATTTCGCCCATCTGTCCCATGGGGATTCCCACTTGGCTCCTCTACATTTGAGCTTCTTGTGATATTGTGCTGCTGAGGCACAGACTGTTCCTTCACAACTGAAAAAGGTCAAGCATTTATTAATCCGTGTATCAACATGACAACAAAGGAGTCCTTGTAAAAATGGAATGTTCAACTTGGATAGAACGCAGATGAACGAGGCCCTCCCGAATCTGGCAAATTCTCTCCAATTTCCTATCCTTTAAATAGAGTATGTTAATGTCACCATTTCTTTTGGAGAATGTAGAGACCTGCTTTAAAGTACCAATCAACCTTGAGGAGCAAGTCTCTTCTGTCATCAAAAGACCAAATGCGGTTTCTTTTCAAGCTTGAACTCTCGATTGGTAATTCACATAAACAAACTCTAATATCCTGGGCAGAAGGCCATGGACTTTTCTGTGTGGCATATCCATCGCTGTCCTGCTGGGGGAATGACGTCCCTTCTCAGTCCTGCCCCAATTTGATCCAAACAGGAGGCAAACCTTTCCATTGGGCAGTGACCTATGGGAACTACAGCTCTGACTGGTTGTCTGGCAAGTGGAGTCATTCACTGCTCTAGGTAACAGTCAGTGTGGTGAGCAGCTCCCTGCAGTGTGGCCTCCCTGTAACCGGGGCCTAAAGGGAAAGCTCTCTTCCATCATTACTTGCTCTTTCATTTCAAACTATGCCCTTAAGTGGCTCTCCATCCCTGTGTTTTGTAACACCAAAGGACAGTTTATTTTTGTCCTCTCAAGAGTGCAGGGAAGCCTGCTTCAATAAGGCACTGCCAGGGTTTAAAGCAATTTTCAAAAATCCTTTTTGCCCCTTTTAAAAGGTGTAGTTAGTTCTATCATTTACAGCAAGGCCTATCCCTGTAGTAGAAAGAATGCTGGATTTAAAAGACTAAGCCTTGGGTCAAAATCCCAATTCTGTCACTTACTTACCTTTGTGAGTTTGGGAAAGCTTTTCTCAGACTCAGTTTCTTTATCTGAAAAATAAAGAGGACTGGACCAGATGACATCTGAGGTCCCTTCTAGCTCTACATTTATTACCCTATGATCTCTTTTTCCATACCCTGTGTTGAACAGACTACCCCTCCTATCCCTACAATCCACCATTTTCTAGCAATAATCAGTGATATCATAAGGGTGCTATTCATTCAACAAACATTTATGAAGTTGCTACTATGTCCTTTGGCATTGAAAATCCTTCATAACATAGCTTGAACCTGTTTCCAGCCTCATCTCTTGTAACTGCTCAACATACATCCTTACTTTTCATTAAAACCGGTACATTTGCTTTTCCCCATACATAGCATTATCTCCTTCCTCCATACCTTTGTACAGGATGTTTCTCATACTTGGAACGCTCTCCCTCCTCACTTCTTTTTGTTTGTTGTTTTTTTGCTTTTTGGAGGGGAAGGGAAATTGGGGTTAAGTGACTTGCCCAAGGTCACACAGCTAGTAAGTGTTATGTGTCTGAGGCCAAATTTGAACTCAGGTTGTCCTGACTCGGTGCTCTATTCATTGTACCACCTAGCCGCCCCTCCCTCCTCGCTTCTACCTCGGAAAATTCTTGGCTTCTCAAGTGCTAACTAAAGGCTCAGCTCAACTACTAACTTCTGCAAGGGAAATGTCTTGATTCTGCCAGTTGTTATTCTGTCCCCCAATTCCTTTGCATTTCTTTTGCATTTACTTATCTGGGTACATAGTCCTTCCCCCACCCCTTTCCCCAACAGAATACATAAGCTCTTTGAGTGAAAGGACTTTCATTTTTCGTATTTCGTTTTGTTTTATCCTCAGTGCCTACCCGTGCCCGTGCCCAGCACACAGTAGGCTCTTAATTCTTTTTTTTTTTAAAGAAATCAAATTTATTCAGATTGGAAACAGGGGTAAGGTCACATATGGGATAAAGGGGGAATCTTGGCGGTCTGGGTTATCTAAGCCCCAGCTTCTTTTTCTCCTTCTGCTTCTTTCGAACAACATCCAGGTTCCGGTCCTTCCACACGCTCTTGCGGAGCTTGATAGGACGTGAACCCACATACTTCCCATTCATCTCCCTCATGGCCCGCACATAGTCACTGGGGTCCTTGAAACTGACAAAGCCATACCCCTTGGTCTTGCCTGAGCGCTTATCCCGTATAACTTTGGCCTTGAGGAAGGAGGGGAATCGGCTGAAAGCTCGGGCCAAGATGTCATCATTCACTTCGTTGCCCAGGTCCCCGCAGAAGATCCGGAAGTCATCTGCGTCCCACTCCAGGAGGCTGGGGTCTTCCCAACTGCTTCCAGCCGCCGTCCGTATACAACGTTTCAGCTTCTCCGGCTTCCCCTTCTTCTTGTCCTCACCCAATAGCTCTGGGACCTCAAGGGCCATGAGGCCCGGGGTTGGCTGGGGCTCAAGCCGGGGCCTGGGCCTGGGCCGGAGCGACAGGAGCTCAGGGATCCGAAGGGGTGGGAGCAGGCTGCGAACGACTTCCAGGGGAAGAGGCAGGGGCTCCAGCTGGGGCAAGGGCATGGCCAAGGGCAGGGAGAGGCTGGGCCCAATGACTGCAGCAGCTCCTGGGCCCCCCACGGCGACACCGCCTTCTTCCAGCCCAGAAACTGGAGCAGCTGCCACAGCCACAGCAGCAGCCTCCTCTTTCTCCTTCGGCCCCAGGCCCAGAGCTAGCTCCCGGGGGGCTGAAGGCTCTTCTGGGAGAGGCCTCAGGGTCGCCATTGTGCCAAGTGGGGGGCCTGGTGCCCGGGCCACGAGTGACAATATCATGGGGGGTCCGATGGGACTTGGCAGGGGAGGCCCAGCCAGGGCCTGATGTGGCAGCCGAAGAGCCAAGGAACGGGGGGCCTCTGCCGCCAGGCGAAGGAACATGGCATCCCGGGCCTCAAGGCTGTCCAGACGACCTCTATCTCCTCCAGGGCCGAATCCAACAGGGCCCACAAAGGGGCCAGAAGGACCTCCAATGGGTGCGATGATGGTGGCTGCTGCCGCTGCCCGGGCCTCCAGGCTCTGCTGGACCTGCTGGTAGGTGTTGGTGGCAATGATCGGTCGGATCACGGGTGCACGCTCCACGGCTGGTACGACAGGGACTGGAATCTGGGACATGGGAGCCCCCAAGACTTCCTGCTCAAACAGCGCCATCTCCGCCTCCATCGCTTTCAGTCGCTCCTCCCCACTCTTCCCCGGCGGGCCCGGCCCTGAGCCTGAGGGCACAGCTTCCCCCATACCCAAGAGCGGCCTGGTCCCGGCCATCGTCGTTGCCACACCAGCTTCCGCAGCGGCCACCGGCTAGCTGGCTGTGCGGGCGCATGCCGAAGACGCAGGACGCACGCTGGTGACGCATGATGCACATGCTTTAAGTCATTCTTGAGAACCAGAAATTATTTGGAAGACTGTATGTCATAGTGAACAGAGAGCAGACCTAAGAGGCGGTAAGACTTGGGTTTGAAGTCCAGCCTCTGACCCCCCCCTCCATCCCCCACGCACTCCCCCCCCCACGCACACACGCGTGGGCACACGCGCACACACACTAGCTGGGTGAGCACAGATAAGACCAACCAGTGCTGTAGGCCCACTCTCCAAGAACATGCATTTTGCTGTGCTGGCTACCTCCGTGTAGGGAAGGGATGGATTCGAGCTAAAATGAATGGTACGTACAATTTTAGACACGGCTAACGAGAATTTGTTTTGCTTGGTTATGCATATTTCTTACGAGGGTTTTGCATTTATTTTCTTTTAAATTGGGGAGATGAGTGGGAGGAAGAGAAAATAAATGCTTGTTAATCCAAAAAGAAAATAAAATGAAAGAAAAAATAAGGCTATAAATTATGGATGAATTGTAGATCAGTGTGAGTGGCCACGGCGCATAAAGACATAACGAAAGCCAGAACTTACTTTCAAGGAACTTATATTCTTTTTTTTTTTTTGGAGGGCAGTTGGGGTTAAGTGACTTGCCCAAGATCACATGGCTAGTTTTTTGTGTTAAGTGGCTGAGGCCGTATTTGAACTCAGGTACTCTTGACTCCAGGGCCGGTGCACTATTCACTGCACCACCTAGCCACTCTGAGGAACTTAGATTCTACTAGAGGGATCCAGTATTCATGTTATATCTAAGAGGAAAATCATTTTGATTTGTGCCCTTCAAAAGCTACCATGGACTTTTCTCAAAGAACATGGCTTTTTAGAACCTTGTGACTGAAAACACAGGAGAAGGCAGGGAAGCCAAATGGGCCCTGTTTAATTTTATCTCCTGCCCATACTGTCTAAAGGAATCTCTGTGAGAACATTTGAAATGGAGGATTATGGATTTTTCTCTCCTGCCTTGTCATATCCTAACTAAGGCTAGGTACAGTCCCTATGGGCTTTGAAAGGTACCTATTGAGTATTGGTTCACTCACATCATTACTACAAAGTCTTCCATTCTACTGAGAAGTCATGTGCTACTGATTTTTAAATTTGGTGTCATCTGGTATTATATTGTAAATCTGTAACTAACGAAATCAATGGAATTTCACAACTGGAGGGGACCTCCCTGGTCATCTAGTCCACCCCTTACCAAGATAAGAAATCCTAATGTAAGATCTTTGACAAATGAACATTCAGCTTTGCTTGAAGATCTCATGTGAGGAGGAATCCTTTACCTTCCAAGGCAGTCAATTCCACTTTTGATCAGCTCTAATTGCTAAGAAGTCTTGTTCCCCCATATATTTGCCTTTTTGCAACTTCAATAAGCTTCTGTGTTGTGCCAAGCATAATGTTGAGGCACAGGTACTGAGGAACAGTGTTAAGTGCTGAGAATACAAAGACAAAAAAAATGAAGCATTTGCTCCTCCTTTTGCCACTCAGGAGCCAAACAGAACAAGTCAGATATCTCTTCCTGGTGACAACCCTTCAAATACATTGTCATGGGGAGGTGACTTTGGGTTCTCCAAAAGCTATGCCACCAGACCACAAACTCTGGCAGATTATACAAAGCTTGAAAAGCTTTGCGTATGGGCCCAACATTGGGTTGTAAGTTTAATGTGTGAGGACTAACCCTGCTAAGTCTAGAGAGACCCATCATCAGAGGGTTCATCACCATATGATCACACCAGCTTATAAAGACTGCAAAGGTAAAGAGGGATTTGTGCTTGGCATTGGTGGGAGTGGTATCCTTATCAGTGAAATCATGGTTCCTTGAAACAAACCTACATATATGGCTAATTTAGCTTCAAAATTTACTAGCCTGATCATTTTTAACATAGTGCCTAGCTTGTAGTAGGCCCTTAATTTTTTTTGAATTTATTCTTTTTTTCTTTCATTTGTTCCATAGGAAGTACAAAGGTAATCAAATTAAATATGTGTGTGTGTGTGTGTGTGTGTGTGTGTGTGTGTGTGTATGTTCTTTTCCTGTTTCCTTATCTTCAGTTGTTAAGGATACCATCCTGGACAGGTGGTTATTTGCCAGACTAGAATAAAGATTCAGTCACTCAATGGGACTAATCAATAAGGGAAGGAAACTCTCATCACTACCCTACAGTGAAGATAATTAGGAGCATCATCAAACCTTACCCAAAAGAACCATGTGTTTATCTGACTCATCCTGGCTTCTGGGGGGATCCCAACATATGTCATTCACAGCTTCACTCTTGAAGAGAGGGGACTTCAAGGACATTTCAACTCCAGCCCTAAAGAAACCCCTGCACACAGCCCCTTTTTGCATCAAAGCAGCTAGGTAACTCCTTTCTCCAAGTGACTTTATGGGTACTGTTAAAGGACTATAATCTGAGAATCTCAGAATCTGAAATGGAAGGGAACTAAGAGGTGCTTAAATCCAACAAGCAACTGAATTAAAAATTCCCCTCTGACAAATGGTAGACCATACAGATTCACTACTTCCCGAGACACCCCCATTCCTCATTCCTCTGTTGGAAACCTCTAATTATTTGGAAGTTTTTTGTTCACATCAAGCTTAAATCTGTTTCTTGGTAGCTGCCACCATTGCACCTACTTTTGTCGGCTGGGGTCAAGTAAAATATCCAGTGTCTCTTTTGCATAATGACCCTTTAAATGCTTTAAGACAGCTATTGGCCCCCCCCACTCCCCCAGTGCTTCTGTGCTCCAGGCTACATGACCCTCTCTTTCTGCTGAAGCTTGCATAGTGTAGCTTTGAGTCCCTATACCTTTCTAGTAACCCTATTCTGGACTTACTCAAACTTGTTAATATCCTTCCTTAAATGTGGTATCCAGAGCCAAACACAATACTCCAAATGTGACCTGACCAGGACAGGAGTACAGCAGAATGATGATATCCCTCACTATTCTGTATATTCTGCTTCTATTAATAAGGCCTTAAGATCACATTAGCTTGTTTACATGCCGTATCTCACTGTTGACTCTTACTAAACTTGTGATCCATTGAAATGTCCATGGTAGGTAAAGTTCTATGTGAGGTGAGCAAATCCAATCTAGGAAGCCAGTCAAGGCTTTCTGGGGGAAGTGGCATCTGAGTTGGGTTTTAAATGATGGGTAAAATGTCAGTAGGCATAGATAGGGAGGAAGGACATTCCATACATAGCAACCTGAGCAAAGGAATGGAGGTGTGAGAGCATAGTGCCTATTTCTAGTTTTTATGTTTGTTTTGTTTTGGAGGGGATTGACAGAAGGAGAGACAGAGGGTTATCTCATTTGGATACAGTATAGAATGCACTGAGGGGAGTAATAAGAAATAAAACTGGAAAGGTAAAGTGGGGCCAGTTTGTGTGGGGCCTCAAATGACAGGCAAAAGAGTATAAATTTTGTTCAGTTGGTAACAGGAAGCCGCAGAAGATTTTTTTGCAGAGGAATGATATGATCAGATCTGCATATAAAGAAAATTATCATGGCAATGGTATAAAGATGGATGGAGTTATAAAGAGTCAGACACAACTAAAAATGACCAAACAATACCAGGAAGATGGATGGGGGAGGAGGGAAGTGGACTTGTGAAAAACCTGTGAGAAGGCTATTGCAGGAGTAGTGAAGACCTAACCTAGGAAAGTGCCAGTGAGAATAGAGAGAATGGTTAAGATGTGAAAAATATCATGGGGACAGAATCAACAGATCTTGGTAACTGATTAGATGTGAAAGGGAAAGGGGGAGTAAAATAATAGCTCAAGTTATCAGCCTTGTCCAAGTGAATAGTGCTCCCAGAAGAAGAAAGAGTAAAGATTGAACATGCTCCATTAGTCACTATTCTTTCAGCTGGGTTGTTCAACTAGTTCTTAGTTTGCCTAATTGTACTATCATCTTGCTTATGTCTCTTCATTCTGTCCAGAAGGATATTGCAACAAAATTAGTCAAATTCCTACTAGAAACCTGAGTATAGCTTGCCTGTAGTGTTATCCTGCTCTATCAGCATAAGAATCCTGCAAAAAAGGAACTGAGATCAGTTAACAAATGAACCTATATTGGTTTATGGTGATTACCAGTTGTCTCTTTATAAATACTCATTATCATGGCCAGATCTCTGCGGAATAAAGCTTATTCTAGCTGTGGTAAGAAGGATGGTTCAGAGAGGAGAGACTAATAAAGTTAGTTTTTTGCAGGTGGTAGTAAGGCCCTCAACCAGATTGATGGCTGTGGGCAGAAACAGAGGTAAATAATAATTTATTCTGAAATTTTACCAGGAATTAAACTCAAAGTCCCTAGATTATAATGAGAAAAATCCACCTTCTTCCCCTTTCTGAAATTGAGACAGCATTCCACAACTACTTTTCTTCTGTACCTCTTCCAGTTCTCACAGTTTTCTCATTTACCAGATTCTTCTGTACAGTGGGTATAAAATTCAATAGCCCTGATACCTTGAACTAAATGAAGGCAACTAAATACTTCTTTTGTTATGTCTGATCTTTTTTGGGTGGGGGGAATGGTGGTGATATTTGACTTCATGGATCATATAGAAGGTATACTTCTTTGAACTACATTTTTAAGACTATTGATAAATTGCAAATATATAGTTAAATTTATTCTCGCTGTCCACTATTAAATGTATTCCCTCTCTCTTTAAGCTCTTTTATTTTATGCCCTTGTCCAGAAACTCCATTCCCATTCCCTAGCACCATTTTCCTAACTAGTTGTTTGCTTTTCTTGTCCATTTTTTGGTTCTGAAGTCACTATTTTCAAACAGTAGCAGTAATAAGTTGATGATCTCTGCCCTTCTTTGTTGTCCGGGACTTCATAATTCTTAGAGATGCTTTTTAGGTTCCTTCTGGTTGTATCATTCCCCCTGACCCCACCCAAATCAGGAAGAGTAAATATTGGTCATCAGAGTTTACTCATACTGGAAAGTTTTTACGATGTTTTTGGAAGAAATAGCCTGTCTCCTCATTGGTTATGTCAGCTTGACATCTGTCTGTCTTGTTAACCTTCAGCATTTAGTTGCTTTATCAAGCACCAAAAATCACCTTATTTTCTTGTGCCCAGTACTCAGTCATCTCTTGTCGAGGTACCTGCAGCTCTTTGTCATTACTTATAATGTTGATAGTAGTTGTGAGGCAGATGATAATTATTATAATTTAAGCTTTATTAACTGATTGCCTCAATAGACACTGTTAGTCATCCCTATTAGCTATGGAGCAAGATTTTCATCCTCAAGAGGCTAATGACCTTGGGCAAGTAAACCCTTCTTCCAGGGTCTCAGTTTCTTCCTCTATGAAATGAAGGAGTTAGGTTAGATGACCCTGAAGTTTGCTGCAAGCACAAAATAATAGGATTATATGATCCTAAAATAGATGAAGTTAATACCAACATAAACAGAAGCACATGTTTAAAAAAACTTTTGTTTTCCTCATGTTCTTTTGGTTTTGGAGAGGATAATAGGAATTATTGCAGTAGCATTCACTTGGTGCTAGAATACAAAAGTAGGCAGAAGGCAGATAAGAATTTTATCAATAATATTGAAAAAAAGATGTCATATCAATTTGAACTTCAGGATACTGATATTCACTAAAGTGTATGTATGGGATGTATGGGGTGTTTAGGGAGGATTACCACTTCTCTTATGAGGGCTTACCAAGCCCTTTTCAGGGCTGCTTATCTACCTTTGGGGTCCCCCTGTCACTCAGCTCTCACCTGTGGCTCCAAGAAGTTGTAGCATGCACAGAGGCCATACTCTGTAAACTTTTTCAGTAGACAGGCTAAACCCAGTTGAAGGTAACTGACAGACCTCAAACCTATTGGTGAATTAGAGGGATGTGTACTGCAAACATGTGAAGCTTCCCTTTGGTAGAATGGGCAGATGAGAACAATTTGTTCCAACGGCCATGAAAGTGACTGAAGAAGGCTTTGTGGAATGCTTAGAGTTTGGTCAGACATTGAAGACACCAAGGTCATCTATTGCATCCTGGGCCATCACCAGCCATCTTGAATTTTGTCTTACCACTGGACTTCGATGACACTGGAAGAGAGAGTGAGGCTGATGATGACTTTGCACAACTCTACCTCAGTTAAATCCAATTCATGTATAAGCCAAGACATTACCCTCATGTCATTGGTCGTCTTTGAGAACAAAGGGGGAACAATAACATATTTACTAAAGCCATTACTGAGATGCTTTTAAGTGTAAAATAGGAGAGTCCTACTTTGAATGGGTGATTTTAAAAATCCATTAGTCAATAATGTGAAAATGTTT
>CM053583.1:142464241-142501713 GCA_028627135.1 Pseudochirops cupreus
GATACATCTGGAAATGGTTGTAATAGAAAACAAAAACAACAATAAAATTCATTTTAAAAAGATGAGACTTGTGAGGGGGAGTGTCTGAGAATGTACACCAACTACCATCCTATTTGCCTGCTTTTTGACAGAATCTGAGAATCTCATCACTGAAAATGTTTTCAGTGCCATATAACCCAACCCATAGCCAAGAAAAAGTTGGAACTACAACACACTTAACACATG
The DNA here is from genome assembly GCA_028627135.1 of Pseudochirops cupreus. Classification (NCBI taxonomy): domain Eukaryota; kingdom Metazoa; phylum Chordata; class Mammalia; order Diprotodontia; family Pseudocheiridae; genus Pseudochirops; species Pseudochirops cupreus. The sequence continues at coordinate 142,464,467 of CM053583.1, forward strand.
ATCATTTACCTTTAAGAGATGGAGAACTCACTACCTCCTGAGGTAGGCAGGCCATTTCCCTTTTGTATAGTTCTAAGTGATAGGAGTTTCGTTATATCAAAACTAAAATTACCTTTTTGTGGTTTCCATCTATTATTTTTGCAACCAAGGGTGCAAAGCCAGAAACTAGAAGGAGTCTCTCTTCTCTCAAGCTCCGGTTTGTTCTGTCTCTCACAGAGGCAAACGGCATTGCATAATCCTTCTCTCCAGTGAAGAGAATCTTATGCAAACACCGAGGCTTAAAATCTGAGTTACACTTCCACTTTACTCTTAACCCCTTACAATCTGGTTTAACTGCTGTCTCCAAAGGTACCAGTGATCTCTTGATTGCCAAATCCAATGACGTTTTCTCGGTCCTCATTCTCCTTGACTTCTCTGTAGCCTTTGACACTATTTTTTACTTGCTCCTCCTTAATACGCTCTTCTCTCTAGGTTTTTGGGATTCTACTCTCTCTTGGTTTTCTTCCTACTCATCTGACTGCTCCTTCTCTGTCTCCTTTGCTGGATCCATATCCACATCATATCCTGTAACTATAGGTTCTTTAGGGGGGTCTGTCTGGACCTTCTTTTCTTTTCCCTCTATGTTGCTTCACTTGATAATCTCATCAACTCTCAGGGATTTAATTACCATCTCTATGCCGATGATTCTCAAATCTACCTATTCTGCTGACCTCCAATCTTGCATCTCCAAATAGCCTTTCAAAACATCTCAAATTGACTGGTAGACATCTTAGATTCAATATGTCTAAGACAACTTATTATCTTTCCTCCTATACCCTCCTCCTACTTCTACCTTCCCTACTACTGTAGAGGGCAATGCCATCCTCCTAGTCCCTCAAACTGGAAATCTAAAGGTCATCTTCAATTCCTCACTATCTCTTACCCTCCATATCCAAGGTGTTGACAAGACCTGTTGATTTCACCTTTGCAATGTCTTTCCAATATGCTACTTTCTCTCCTCTGACACTGCTACCATTCTAGTACAGATCCCCATCACCTCACATTTGAATTATTGAAATAGCCTGCTGGTGGGTCTGTCTACTTCAAACCTCTTCCCACTCCATTCCATTCCCCCATTCATTCACTAAAGTGATTTTCCTAAAGGTCTGATCATGTCATTTCCTCTACTCATAAACTCCAGGACCTCCCTATTGCCTCCAGGATCAAATACAAAATATTTTGTTTGGTACTCAAAGCCCACTCCAACTTTTCCAGGCTTCTTACATCTTACTTCCCAACACATGCTCTTAGATTCAATGACACTGGTCTCTTGGCTGTTCCACCAACCAACAAGACTCCATATCTCAGCTCTGGGCATTTTCTCTGGCTGTTCCCATGCCTGGAACACCTTCTCTCCTCTACTCTGACTATTGACCTCCCTGGTTTCTTTTAAGTCCCAACTAAAATTCCACCTTCTTCTGGATGACTTCTCTTAAACCTTCTTAATTCCAATGCCTTCCTTCTATTATTTTCTATCTATTCTGTATATAGCTTGCTTTGTATATATTTGTTTGCATATTGTCTTTCCCATTAGATTGTAAGCTCCTGAAGGGCAGGGACTGTCTTTTGTCTCTTTTTGTATCCCCAGCACTTTGTGGACTGCCGGACACTGTAGAGGCTTAATAAGTGTTTGCTGATTGATTGATTAGCAGCCTCTTAATGACTTGTAAATAGCTATCAACCCTCTCCCTCATTGTAAGACTGCCTTCACTGATGAGCTTCCCAGTTCCTTCAGGTGATTGTGATTTGGGATGAGCTTGAAGCCCTGAACGTTCTGGTCACCCTTATCTGGATGCTCTTCAGTTTATCAGGGTCCTTTCTACAATGTAGAAACCAGAGCTGAGCTCAGCACCCTGAAATGTTCCGATCAGGGCAAAACACTATGGGACTATCATCTCTTTATAAGTCATGTAATTTCTCAGTGCCCTCAGGCAACTCTAAGGCTGCGAGTTTCAAAGAAATTGCTGATCTTCTTTGACAGACAGGATTTCCTTACCAAGAGTCCCTTATTTCAGCAAAATCATGTCTGGATCAAAAATTAAAAAGAAGAAAAAATAATTTCTCTTAATAGAGCAAAAGGTTGCATTAGCTTTTTTTTTCTTCCCATACTACACTATTGACTCATATTGAACATAGATTTCTATGAAATATATGGGAAGGCAGTGTTGCAGTGTGGATAGAATGCTGGATTCAGATTCAGGAAGAACTTGGTTCTTAGAAGAACTGAGCAAGTCCCTTAACCTCTCCAGGTCTCAGTTTCCCCAACTATGAAATGGAGTTAGTAGCTTCTATTTCAGAAGGCTGTTGTGAGGAAGAAAAGAGAAAATATATGGAGATTGCTTTGCCAATCTTAAAATGCTATATGAATATGATAGTATTATTGTTGTTGTTTTTTGTGAGAATGGCATGTGGTCTCATTAAGGATATCCTTGATGAAGACACAAAATTCACAGATGATTTTCTATAAGACACTAGGTCTTTATAATCGTATAGCTGACTGAAAGGTCAAATGTAAACTACAGCAATGTTAATTTCTTATTGATTTTTTAAAAAGTGTTTCACTTGTTAGAAACAAATGCAGCCTTGAAGGTCCTTTTCTTGAAACCAAGAGTTGACTCCTTCTCCTCCTCGTCCTCTCCTCCTTATCGTGGCTAACATTTATATAATGCCTACAATATACCAGGCACTATGCTAAGTATTTTACAAATAATAACTTATTTGATCATCATATAACCCTATGCGGGGGGTACTATTATTATTCCCATTTTGCAGTTGAGGGAACCAAGACAGTCAAAGTTTAAGCAATTTGCCTAGGGTCATACAGCTAGTAAAATGTCTGATTTTGGATTTGGACTCAGGTCTTTCTCATTCTAGACCCAGTGCTCTATCCACTACACCATGATAACTTTTCTTAATAACCTCTTTATTGTTGACATGAAGTCATACATAAAACAAAGATATATGCTCACCAATGGTGTTCACTGCTGTCATGGAAGATGCCCTGTGCAAAGTCCAGACACTTATGAAAAGGTTCTCCAAATGTTCTTATCCCCAGTTAACACTGCATTAATTGTGTACAGCTTCAGAACATGACAAAGTTACCTCAGTGAAATCCTTAGCAGTGAGAAAGCGCTTGAGCTCACCAACATGGAGCAGAGAAAAGAAGTTTGGGCATCAGAGGAAGTAGGTTTAAATCCTGGTTCTGCCATTTGCTTTACATGTGGTCTTAGACAAATCACTTTATGTCTCTGGGTTCAACTCAAGGCAACAAGCATTTATTAAGTGCCTTCTATGTGCCAGATACTGTGCCAAGTGCTGGGGATAAAAAGAAAAGCTCAAACAATCCCTTCCTTGAAGGGACTCATATTTTAACGGGGACACAACGTGTGAACAACTATGTATGAAAAAGATATATACAGGATAAATTCAAAGGAATGTCAAAGTAAGGCACTAGCATTGAAGGGGACTGGGAAAGGCTTCTTGCAGAAGGTGGGACTTTAGCTGTGGCTTACAGGAAGCCAGAGAAGCCTGAAGTTGGAGAAGAAGAAAGAGAATATTCCATGTGTATGGAACAGCCAGTAGGGCAATGGAAATGCACAGTTGGACAGTGGAGCTTCTTATTTGAAGAGCTGCAGAGAGGTCAGTGTCACTGGATCAGTGAGTACGTGAAAGGGAATAAGGTATAAAAAGGCTGTCAAAATAGAAAGGGACCAGGTTATGAATGGATTTAAAGTCAAATAGAGGATTTTATATTTGTTCCTGGAGGTAATGGGGAGCCAGTGGAATTTATCAAATGAGTGGTGCAGGTTTGACACTGTCAGAGCTATGGTTTAGGAAGAAGTAGTCCAGGCTGGAGGTGATGAGGGCCTGCACCAAGGTGATGGCAGTGTTGGAGGAGAGAAGAAGGCATGTAAGAGAGATGTGAAGAAGGTAAAATCTATAAGACCTGGCAGCGGATTGTATTGTGGATGAGAAAGAGTGAGGAATTGGGTCTCTAAGGCCCCTTTTAGCTCTTGAGCTATGGTTCTATGGGCCACAGATCAGTACTGCTCCATTGTTCATAAATTGTTTCATATGTGTAAGCTTTGTCTGCTTAACAATGTTTTAAGCTCTTTGAGAAAAAGGACGGTGTTGCATACGCTGTGTGTAGTAATTCCCCCACGTTGCCAAACATAGTGCTGAGCATAATAGGCCCTCGATAAATCAATGTTGACTGGAATCATGAGAGAAATGCTTCTTTCTTGACTGCCATGTTTGTATATTCCATCCCTTTTAGAATGTAAGTTCCCCAAGGATAAGGATGATGTCTCCTTAACAGTATAGCACATCAAATACATAAAAAGTCTTTTATGTATGCATCAAAAATACATCAAATCATATTTTCCAAATCAGCTTTTCCAATCAGTTCTCCAAAGTCCCTTCCCAAATGAAGTATCTTAATGTTTAGGTATAATAAAGGAGCAACACTGATAATCTCTACAGTATATAATACTTTGCATTTACATAGTGCTCTAAAGTTTGTAAAGCACTTTACAGTCATCTTGTTTGAGCCTCACAACAACACTATGAGGTAGGTACTATAGATAGTAATATCCCCATTTTATGGAAGAGGGGGAAACTGAGGAAAGATTCCTCTGCGTTGATATCACTGGATCTAATAAGTTCTATCTAAGGTTTGCAGAGCCTTGTCCTTGACACAAGCAGGAAGTCGGTGTTGATGGTGTAATACTGTCTCCATTTTACAACCAAGGAAGACTAACTTTCAGGTTGTAAATGAGGAGTAAACTTACAGTTTAAATAATCTGTCTATGGCCAAACAGCAAGTAAGTGACAGCAGTGGGTTTTGAACCCTTGTCTTTCTGACTTTGAGTCTGTTATCCTTTCTGCTATACCACTGTACAATGGACATTACTGTACATCTTTTGTTTTACTTTGGTCTGTGGGGACTTAATAATAAATTTGTATAGCAGCCTCAAATGAGCATAGTTGTTATAGTTACTCCATTGCCATGATTTTATGACACCAGAATGGAGTAGATACTCCTTAAAGATAGGGGCTTTTGTTCTTGTTGTCACCTAACATTGTGCCTTGCACATACTTAAATACTCATGGATCTATGAACTCATCAATGTGATATTCCCTTTATTGGTGTGGATTATAGCCCACCCATGGATGCCCATCCTGTGCAAATGTGGTTTGTGTTGTGGCACAGAGGGTATACCCAACATGGTAGGAGCCTTTCTCCTTTGCTCTTGGCATTGCAAGGATAACAGTGAATAATGTGGGTTGCTCATTAGTTAGTCCTCACTCATGTCCGCTGACCAGCCCATTATCTCTTTTCACTCACAGGTTTCTTTGAAATTCTTTATTGCGCCTCGTGCATAGTAGGTGTTTAATAAATTCTTGAATTGAATTGAATGCATAGAAAGGGAATGGAACATGCTTCTATAACTCATTTGTTATGGCCTACTTTTTCTATTTGCAGGGCTGCTTCATATGGCCTTCTAAACTTTGTAGAGTATGCAAATCACTTAGCTGTAATGGTGAATTTTAGGAAATACTCTGGCTCTTCACATATACATAACCGTATCAGCCTGTGTCAGAAGCCATATTACTCACTCCCAAGCGTACACACAAAGAAAAGTCTATTCAGTTAAATACATATGTGCTTCTCACATATTTGAAAATTCAGTCTAAATTTCTTACATGAATCTGAAAGGAATGGTGCTCTCTAAGGTCCTTGTGGATGTGTCAGAATTCACCATGTCTGGACAAATTTATGGTCTCTTGGCTTAAAGAAGAAAAGAATGGGACTGAGGAAAGTCTAGGGTGGCTGAAATATTGGCTTCTGTGAAGTCATAAGACAGTCCCAGTTCAACTCAACCAGTATTTCTTAATCATTTACTTTGTGAAAGGCGCTGTGCTAGATGCTAGGGATACAAAGATGAACCATAGCCCCTGCCCTTGAGGAGTGTAAGGTTTAGTGGAGAAGAGGAAGAGGGAGACAGGACAAGTGTGGTTAAGTATTTGAAGGACTGTCTTGTGAAAGTGGAATTTTTCTGCTTGCCCACAGTGGGCTGAATAAGGAACCAAGAGGTAGAAACTAGAGAGGCACATTTAAGCTTGATGTAGCAAAGTAGTTACTGACAATGGAGGTCTTCCAAAATAAAATGGACTGCCTTGGGAGGTAGTGAACTGTTTTACTGCGTATTCATTTCAATCTTGGATCGACTCTGGCTGAGAATGTTGTAGAGATGGTCCTTGTTCATGAAGGTTTGGATTAGATGGCAACTGAGTTCCCTTCCGACTGCGAAACTCTGCAATTCTGTGAAGGTGTAATGTGGTTGAGCCAGAAGAGAAATCCAGACAAATCACTATGAGAAAATGTAAGGTGAAAAAACTCACTTTTCATAGTAGCAAAAAACTGGAACTATAGGGGTGCCGATCTGTTGGGAAATGGCTAAACAAATTATCATACAGGAATGTAATGGAATATTATTGTGAACCCAGAAATGATGAAATGGAAATTCTCAGAGGAAATTGGGAAGACATCTATGTGTGAAGTGAATGGGCACCTTTGTATAATGATATTTGTATAATTTATAACACATATTTGTGAAAGTATTATGTTTGTATAATTTATATATTTGTATAATATATATTTATATAATATCACCATATAACATACAATTTTACAAACAATGATAATAGCAAACATTTATATAGCATTTAACTGTGTCAGCCACAGTGCTAAGCACTTTACAATTTATCTCATTCAATTTACAATTTACAATTTACAAATTATCTCATTCAGTCTTCACACCCACCCTGGGATATAGGTGCTATTATTATCCATGGTTTCTAGATGAAGAGATTGAGGCAAACAGAGATTAAATGACTTGCCCAGGGTCACCTAGCTAGGAAGTGTCTGAGGCTGCATTTGAACTCAGGTCTTCCTGATGACAGGCCTGACATTCTATCCACTACCCCATTATTTCTTTATAATGAAAAACAATTTTGAAAGACTTTACAACTCTGATCAATGCAATAATAAACCATGGTTCTAAAGGACTGAAGATAAAGTACAACACCACTTCCAAATAGAAAGGTGAAGAGCTCAGAGTGAAGAAGGAAACACAGATTTTTGGACAAGCCCAGTAAGGAAATTGACTTTCCTCGATTATGCATGTTTTTATGAGATTTTCTTCTGTTGTTGTTGTTCACCTGGGTTGGGGGAGGAATGGAAAGGCAACAAAATAAACAAAATAAATGATTGTTAGTTGAATTTTTTTTATTTTAAAGAGAAGAAGAGATTTCTTTTTTTTTTTTTTAATCTAGGAGAATCAGGGAAGTTTTCATAAAGGAAGTGGAACCAGACTAGAGCCTTGAAGGAAACAAAACATTTCAACAGAGAGATGTGGGTATGTGAATGTATTCCAGGCACAGAGAACAATGGTCTTTGTGAAAGCACAGAGGTGGGGCACAGCAGAAGAGCCCAATGACCAATCAGCAGCTTGGCCAGTACTTAGAGTAAGTATATAAAGAGAAATCATGGAAAGTAGGCTGTACCATGTTCAGAGTGCTGGACTTGGAATTTGGAAGTTGTGTTCAGTCATGTCCCTCATAACCCCATTTGGGGTTTTCTTGGCAAAGTTACTGGAGTGGTTTGCCATTTCCTTTTCCAACTCATTTTATAGATGAGGAAACTGAGACAAACAAGGTTAAGTGACTGGCCTAGGGTCACACAGCTAATCTGAAGCCAGATTTGAATTCAAGGGCTCTTCCTGGTTCCAGGCCCAGCGCTCTATCCGCTGAATCATCATAAAATCCAGCCTCAGACACTGAGTAGCTAGCTATGAGATCCCTGGCAAGTCACTTAACCTCATTCTAACTCAGTTTCCTCTTCTATAAAATGGGGTAATAGTAAGCCCTATTGTACTATGATGGTTGTGAGGATTAAAATAAGATAGTATTTGTAAAGCACTTTGAAAAAGTGAAAGTGCTAGATAAATGTTTTTAATTGTATCATTATTACAAGGTATGGCAGGGCCTTGTGGAGGAATTTAAATGCCAGGCTATGCCGTTTTATTTTATCCTTTCAGCATCTACTCTGGATACTAGGCAAGCTCTTTCTTCCTGCCCTTTCATCCCAGCTTCTCTACCCTAGACTTATGCACCTTATTGGATTCAGCCAAGCCCTGGAGAATACACCAGTGACTGAGCATTTCCCTGCCTGTAATGTCAGAGTTAAGCATCCGACCAGATTCACCTGCTTGAGAACTTGCCCCTTCTCGGCAGGACCCAGATCCTCTGGTTGCCTCAGGGAGCTGCTTAGAGGTGAAGACAGTTCTGACCCAGTCATTCCTCACTCTGAATATCTTCACAGGAAGAATCTCTGGAGAGCTTAGTATGGCTTGGCATGCTGAGTCACATGGCAGCGTGTCCTAGTGACCCTCCCCCTTCCTCCTACTGTGACTGAAGAGCAGTGTTCCAGAGATCTGCCAGATGATCTGGTTGCATTCTTCCCTCTCTGTTCCAATTTTTGCCTATTCCTGCCCCAGAAGAGTGTTTTGTTTGGGGCCTTGAACTTGCCTTTGTGTGGCTAAAATGGGCTGTAATAAAGGTTTATTGCTCTATGTGTTACTGGCCTGTATGGTTTTTTTTTTGAATCTTCCCTTCCCCTGACAAATCCCATATCTATTTTTAAGGACTGAGGTAGTATGATAGGAAGTCACTCTTCAAATATAGGGAAAAGCACAATAACAATAACGTTTTATTAAAGTGTAACTTTAAGGTTTTCAAAGCGCTCTGCACACATTATCTCATTTGCTCCAAACCTCAGCCCTTTGAGGCAGGGGGTATTATTTATCCTCGTCTTACAGATGAAGAAACTGAGGCCAAGGGAGGTTAAAGTCATTTGTCCAGGGTCACATGGCTAGTAAATATCCAAGCAAGATTTGAATTGAGATCTTCCTAACTCTGGGTTCAGTATTCATCCACTGCAAAACAGGCCTCTAAGACAAAAATTATGCAAGTAGAAAGAATAGTGGATTTGGAGTCAGAAGAAATGAGTATAAATCCTTACCTGTACAACCTTGGGCAAGTGGTTTAACTTATCTGAGTCTTGTCTTCCTCATTAGTAAAGTGAGAGGGTTGGACAAAGTGACCTCTGATCTTCCTTCCAATTACACATTTATGTTCCTAGGAAAGCAGAACTAGAGTTTGGGGGCTCCTGGGAATTCCCCAGATCTTCCCTGATCTCTTTTACTCCAGAACACAGCAGCCTTATTAAGGTTCCTTTTGCCTCCAGCATCTGCTAGAGGTAAAACATGCCTCACTTACCCATCTCTAGCACAGCTCAACTGTAAGAGAAGGGGGAGCCATTAGAGCTGGTCTCAAATGAAACATTCTCAGGGATGTTGGCGATTTCACCCAATAGGTCCAAAGAAAGACTCTCCCAGAAGTAGCAGCCCCTCAAGTGATCGATGGCTCATCACATCAACAGTGTAGAGCTGGAAGTTCAGAGGCCAGCTATTCCCATCATCATTCTTCAGATGAAGAAACTGAGGCCCACCAAGGTTAAATGACTTGCCTTATTCCTGATCTGAGCCAAAATCCTTTAGGATAGCAGGAATTATATTACTGACAACTCCAATGGCAGTATCTATCACATCAGTCATCCTCCAGCATGAATGCCTCTACTCTTAAATGCCTATATGCTTTATTTCACTGGCAAGATTTTTCTTTGATTGTCAGAAAGTAGAACACACACATCTGTCTGTTATAAGCTGTATATTCTCTCTCAGAGCACAGATAAAAAGAACAATCATGTGCTTGGGTAAATGGGTTTGCATTATCTAACCCAGTCAGAGGAAGCCTGTATGAAGGGCACCATTGAGTCCCTTGCTTTGTAATCTATGGGGTACAATGCAACAATTAGCACTCATTCGCTCTCCCAATTCAAAGATTGGAGGTGTACTATTTTTAGATGGACTTTGTGCATTACTGTTTACAAAGTGTACTGTGTTCAATTCTTTGAACAGCCACCAAGAAATTGGGTGAGGACCTCCAAAGTTGCCCTAAAAAACAGCAGCATCCTAATCAGGGCTACTCCAGTCAGCAGAGAGGTTTGCCTCTGTCTCCCTGTCTCCCCCTCCTTGATCGCCACAGGGACATCAGTGTGAAAAGAAAAAAGGAGACAAAGTATGGGGGTGGGAGGGAAGGGAGGCAGAGAGAGAGAGAGACTCATTATCTTCCCTGGAGCTCAAAGAAAGTGGTTTTGCTCAGCCTTCTAGATAGCAGGTCATGTGTAAACATCTTTAGTAGTTTAAGCTACTCTTTTGTCAAGACCAGGTTTGCGCAGGGTTTCACCCATTTATTTACATGGGAGCTAATCTGACGGCAGCAGGTGTGTCATGGAACACCCTGTCAAACCCAGACGTGGGCACTGGAGCAGCTGGGGTTTGGTCATGTGACATCAAACCCATTTCCCTAGCCAATCCAGCCTTGGCAGGTTGGCAAAGTGGCAACACGGGAAGGAAACATGAAGGATGGGGGCGAGAACACTTGGCAGTCGAGCTGGTGGTAAGCAGGTGGTGGGTGAAGCGGTTGTAAGGGGATGAAGGGCACCACTGCTATTTTGCAGCCAACTTCAACAACAAAGGTAAACACCTGAAGGAATCAAGCTTCCTGTGCTGCCACAGCCTGAGCAAATCTGAGAGCTTGGTGCCCTTCAATAGCCAGTTGTGGGCAAAACAAAAATAGGCTTCTGTCAAATTGCCCAGATCATTTGCCTGGCATTCCATCAACAGCAGTGAACTACTCTCCAGGTGTCTCAAAAAGGAAAGGAGTTGGCCCTAGAAGTTTAGTAACAATCACATAAAATGTCATGGTGTCAAATGAAAACAGTTTATTCTGTCCCCTAAATACCAACCCCAACTCTCGCTTCCAAAGTTCTCCATTTCTGTTAAAGTCACCCATATCCTTCCAGTAATCCGGGTTCACAACCTGGGAGTCATCCTTCATTCTTCCCTTCCCCTCATTTACCGCACCCAAAGACAAGCAGTTGCCTAGCTTAGTTTCTTTTATCTCCACAATACCTAAAATTCACTGCGTCCCATCAATACATGTGGCTGCCATTCTAGTTTGGGCCTTCATCACCAGTGATCTCCTAATTGGTCTCCTGGCTTCCAGTTTTTTTCCTTTCTCCAGTTCTGCCGAAATAGGTTTTAAAGCACATGTTTGACCTTGTCATTCCCCTGAGCTAGAAACTTCAGTGGTTCCCTGTTACCTGTAGGAGACAATACACATCCTGCAGCCTGGCATTCAAAAAGACCTTCAAAAAATTGGCTCCAACCTACCACTCCAATCTTGTTACATATCACTTCCCTTCCCATCTGGCTTTACTTGGTGCTCGCTGGACTCCTCATTCATCTCTCACCTCCCTACCTTTTCATATGCTGTTTCCCATGTTTGGAATGATCTCTCTATCTAGCCCTGACTCTTAGAATTCTGCTGCTGGTAGGCCCAAGGGTGCTGCTTTAGCCACTCGCTCTCCTTTCTGCTTGGGACGCATTCATGTGGTCTTGGCTTGATTTATTCAAGAGGGAGTTTGGCCTCTAACAAGGAGGAGTGGGGTGTTGAGGATAGGCATCTTTCTCTCACACTTTTTGGCTGGCCTGAGTCCCTGTTCTTCAAGGGAGTGGTGGTGGGGTTGGGGTAAAGAGCACAGAATGCCTCCTCCTCGGGAGGTTAGAGAGAGTGAACTAATTGCCATATGGGAGAGTTGAAGCAAGAGGCATAGCTGAAAGCTGTCTCTTTTAACTTACGCTGTACTCTTATTCTGGGGGTAGAGGAAGGAGGGAGGGAGAGAAGGAGGAGCAAGGGACCACTGAGAGTTTGCCACATCATACCAAAATGCCAAGCCCTTTTAACGTTGATCCACCACCTGACCAGAAGAAGTCAGGGAGTTTTTCATCTCCACGGCACCCAAATGCTGAGTCATACACGTGGTCAGTCAGAAACAGGCAGGGAATGGCTGCAAATAGCTTTGTATAACCTGTATTACAAAATCCTTAGCTTCCTTCCAAACTCAGCTCAAGTGCCATTTCCTGGAGGAAGCCCCTGTTAATTGCCCTAATTGTTAGTGCTCTCTTCCCTTCCCTGTCATGCGTATTCCAATGCCTATCACTCTGCCTTGCAAAAACAAAGCAAAACAAAACAAAAGCCAGAGGTTTAATAAATGCTTAATGGATTGAATTGGATTGGATTATTTTCTCATTTGCCCCTTTTTGACCCACTTTGCCCAACCATTGCCTGGAATGGGAAGTGGGCCAAGCTAAGCTAGACAGAATTCATCAAATCTTTGGAAGTTCAATATCTGGGTGTTCTCTCTGTGCCTTGATTTGAGCCTCTATAAAATGAACCCTCATACTTCCATATTATAGTCCCATATAGGGACCTGATCAGTTTGCAGTGGTTCTCAACCTGTGGGTCACGACCCCTTTGGGGGTCGAACGAACCTTTCACAGGGGTCACCTAAGACCATTGGAAAACACATATTTCTGGTGGTCTTAAGAACAGAGACACCGCTCCTCTATCGGTCTTCAGGCAAGTCTGCCCACATGCAGATGCGCCCACATATGAGTATTAAAGGGTCCTGGCATTAGGAAGGTTGAGAGCCACTGAGTTAGAGTAAGAAGAAAATATTGCCTTGAATAAAGAGACCATCTTCACTACAAAGAGCTGAATTTGACAATTTTGGCATTTATGCTTTCAATACCTTTTTTTTTTTGTGGAAGGGGAGCAGAGGAAATAATTAGCTGGATCTTTGAACTCATCTAGCTGACCTAATTAATTTTTAAGAGGATGAAGATGAGACTCATAGAGGTAAAGGAACTTATCCAAGGTCCTAGAATCCAAACCAGCTGGTTCTCAGTCCAATACATTTTCTACTACACTTACAACTAGGGCAGTTAATAAAGGTTTCCTGCAGGAAATGGCACTTGAACTGAGCTTGGAAGGAAGCTAGAGATTCTGTGATGTGGGTTATACTGGCAAGGACAAGGTCATATATTTCACATATTGCTGCTTCTTACAACATCTTTACATTTTGCCTTTTTAAATTGTGAACTTAGTCACCAACAACCACAAACAGTTTTATATAGAAAAGAACATGAAAGAAGATTGTACAAGAAACTGAATTTCTTTCTTTTTTTTCTTGTTCTTTTTGGAGGGGGAAAGGTAGGGCAATTGGGGTTAAGTGACTTGTCCAAGGTCACACAGTTTAGTATTAAGTGTCTCAGGCTGGATTTGAACTCAGGTCCTCCTGACTCCAGGGCTGGTGCTCTATTCACTGCATCACCTAGCTGCCCCTAGAAACAGAATTTCTAACAAGGTTTTTTGATTTAAAAAAAAACTTAACAAGGTAGTAACAAAATTGCTGTGTCTTTCTTATGACTTCTGAATATTCTTCTAGCATTTTGTCTGATCAATAATTACCATGATCCTTTCCCCAGCTGTGAGAAAAGTGGGCTAATTAACGCTAGACATCCTAAGAGAGCAAATGTGTTTGGCCTGTTCATAGATTTAGAACTCTTAGATACCAGTCCCATAACCATGATCAATAATCATCACTATAATTAACATATAGTGTGCTCAAATGTTTGCAAAGCGTATTACACAAATTATCTATTCACCTTTATAACAAACTTCGGGTCACTGTTAATTATTCTTATTTTAAAGATGAGGTTACTGAAGCTAAGTTGCTTGCTAATAGTCACAGAGTTGCCTAGTCTAAAATAGGGTTGTAGCAAAAATTCTCTGTTCAGAGGTGACGTTCCCAGTGGGAGGGTTCAGTGCTTCTGTCTGCCATCACTAGCTATAATCAGAGCCTTTCTGACTTTGTAGAGCTAACTAGAGCTCAAGCTCCTTTGGCAAACCCCGGACAACTTCCATGAGGCTGTGCTGAGGCACCTGGGGACTCTACTGGAGAATTACAGAGGGCATTCATGATCTTGGCTCATCCGTGTTCCTGCTCCTTGATGCCCTGTGGAGAACAGTATGGATTCCAGGAAGCCAGGATCCTTTGTGCAGTTTGGCAGGGGAAGCTTTTTGATCCAGTGGGTAATGGAGACATTTTTAAAATTTGTTTTTTTGCTTGCTGTTTTCCCATGATGTTTTATCTTCATGTTTTGACTGAAGGAGAAAATAAAGGATTTCTCCCTGATGTTGGAATTCAAATTCATCTCTCTCCCTTACATTCAGCCACTTTATCTATCCTTTTAGAATTTGTTTTACTTCTAAAAGTTCAATGACTGCCATTACTTCCACCTAGCAGATCTCTAACAAACGTACCTTTTCTTCTCTCTCCTCTTTGGCTCTGAGAGAGGGCACAGGAAGCAACAGTTCCGATGGTAATTAATGCAGTCCTTTAGAAGAGCAGAGGGGCCTCTGACCAATAGGAAAAGGGCAATGCCAGCTGTCAAAAGAAGCCAAGCTCTTGGGTTAATATTCTTTCATTGGAGGAGACAAATTCACTTTTCCTTCCATCTACGTACCTTCAGGACAACTTTGAATAATCTGTTTGAGCAAAGTAGGGGGCTTCTCCGTGGGTAAACATTAACTATGAATAGCATTGCCTATAGGCCTAAGCCTGAGACTCTTAAATATTAATGTGATATTTAGAGAAATGCTAAATAGAGGTTACATAAGGAGTAGTAAAATAATATCCTCCCCATAGGAATGTGGTTTTAAGCACAGAGCCTATATTGGAGAGGATCTTAGATTCCACCCCTTTTTGGGTGAAAGCAGAAGGAAAATTGGTAAAGAGAGCTAAGAGAAAGCAACTCTTTCTTTCCTTTTATACCTGAAAAGTCCAGTTTGAACATGGGAACGCTGGTTCCTCCCACCTCAGCAGGCCCACACATGGGCTTCCAACCAGCTCTGGAAACGCGGTGTTTTCTTTACGTCGTAGCTTGTTTAGTTAGGCCTGGTTTGACGCTGGAGCCAACCTGTGCCTCGAACCCTTTTGATGCTGTCTCTCTGTTTCCTTATCCATCTGTCTATCCATGCATTTGTTTATTCAGTCATTTATGTTTTTGTCTGATTATATTTCTTATTGCCTATTGATCTATTGAGAGGAAGCACGATGTCGTGGATAAATGCTTAACCTTGGAATCGGGAACTCTGGGGTTCACATCCTACCTTTGACGTATACTATCTCTGTGACCATGGGCAAATTTCTTTACTGCTTTGTACCCCACAAAATTCTTTGATTATAAGTTATAATTGATGACTCTGATTTGCATTATTTCCATTTCCAGAAGTTTCCCACACCAGTAAAATCACAGGTCCTCCCCAAATTTTTATTTTCTAAAAGAAATGTTATTGATGACTTTTATTTTAACGTCACAGCCATTTCCACATATAACCTCCCACGACTCACAAATACAAACCCATTCTCTTATTCTGTCTCTCTTTCACCCACACAGACACACATACTCACCCCTACCACAGACTCCTTCGGCAATTCAAGCAAACCGATCAGTGTGGTGATTACACATGCAGCATTCTATGCCCGTGATGCCCCAACTCTCAGCCGAGAGATGGAAGATTCATTGCTCCAGAGGAGCCGTCATCCCCGTTACTGAGATTTTGACTTTATAAGCTATTTTTCTTTATCTTATTGGGGTAATTCTGAATATTCTTCATGTTCTCTTTACTTCCTAGTATTTGAGTTCATACAAGTCTTTCCGTGTTTCTCTGGATCTCTTATATTTATTTTCCCTGAACAACGACAATCCGTTATGGTTATGTGTGACACTTTGTTCAACCACTTCCCAATTAATGGATACTCACTTTTTTCTCACTTCTTTGCTACCACAAAAGTACTATTATGAATATTTGGGTTTATAGGGGATCTTTCTTTCTGTCTTTAACCTGCTTGGAGTAAATGACCAGTAGAGGATTTTAGTCCCATCATTCTTGCTATTCAAGCAATAATCCTAATGATGGCTAGCATTTATCTTGTGCTTTATAAGGTCTGCAAAGCACTTTACACATATTATCTCATTTGATCCAGACAACACCCCTTTGAGGTGGATATTCTTATCATCATTTTACAGATGAGAAAACAGATTGACAGAAGTAAAGAGACTTGGCTGGGATCCAGGAGTTAGTATCTGAGACAAGACTCGAACTCAGATTTTTCCTGCCCCCAAATCCACCACTCAGTCCCTAATACCACCTGATTTCCTCTGGCAGATATTTGTTAGAGATGGCAAATAGTTTTCTTTGACCAGAAATATGCACAATTTTTAAGTTAATAGACTTAAAAGGCATCTCCTGTAAAGTTTAAGGATTAAGTCAAAGGGTCTCACTTGAGGCCCTAGAGGACCACATGTGACCTGAAGGCCGCAGGTTCCCTATCCCTGGTCTGGTCCAATCTCCTCCTTTTGCAGTTGAGGCAAGTAAGGGCCAAAGAAAGAGTGTCTTTCCCAGGTTTGACTGAGTTAGGAGGATTTTTAGCAAGAGGACTTTTGCTGTCATGCAATTGCTAGAGTACTGTATGTGGGGTTAAGAAAACCTGGGTCTGAGTCTAATCTCTAATACTTCCAGGTATGTGAGCATGGGCAAGTCAGTCCTACTCTCTGAGCCTCATTTTCCTCATTAAATGGGGATAATAATACCACGAGTTCCTACCTTACCGGTTTGTTGTGAGAAACAAATGAAGCACTTTACACATTTTAGCACTAGAAGGGCCAGATTCATCAATTGTATCAATTGACACAATAATTTAAAAATGATGTTACTGTAAATTCTCCTATCTATGCAAATGTACTTCAAATACAATAAGTACAAGCAAATATAATTTTCCTCTGAAATAAGAATTTTCATCCTACTGTCACTACTACATGCAGATGCACTGCATCAAATGACACAGCTTGTCCTTTGAGGTTTTCTTAGGTTTCAAATATATAGAGAGGATTTAATGAAAGTTGAGTTTAGTGACATTTGCTAAAAGACAGTAACAGAGATACATGGAATAGCTAAGTTGTTGATTTTTTTCTTGGTTTGCTTCTCTCTGTCTCTGTCTCTCTCCCTCCCCAATTCTTCTCTTTCTGTGCCATCTTGTATAGTCACAAAGGGACCATCAGGTTCAGAACCTCTTGAGGGTAACAAATTTGTCTTAGCAGTCAACTAATTTCAAATGAATGGTTTTGTTGGAGCTGCTTACAATGGTTCTCCTTGATGTTTTTTTACCCTGTATGAAAAGATGATTGGGGAGGGGCAGAGGACCCCAGGAGGAGAATAAAAGAAGACTTACTGGCCTAGTCACCTGAGAAGTAATAATCATAACAAAAAATAATCACAACAAATGTAATTTACTTAGTGCTTCAGTTTGCAAAGGTAGATGTTATATTGTAGAGACAGGACTCTACTCAATAACTACGTTAATTAGGGACTACAGGTATTATATTACTATTTTAAAGATGAAGGACCTGAGACTCAAGGGGACTAAATGACTTGTCACAGTCCTACAATTAGTGTCAATGGAAGCATCTGAATACAGGTCTTTCTGAGTCCAAGGTCAATGCTCTCTTCACTGTGGCAGACTGGCTGCCTTTCTGATGAGATTAAACATTAATTTCCAGGCTGTTGGATATAAATAAACACAACTAGACCTGAAACCAAGAGGATGAATTATACCCTCCTTCTACCAAAGGAGTTAAAAATTCCTTTGGGATACCAAAGCTGAGCCAAAACTAAGACTCCACAGAGTGAGTCAGTCAGCATCAAGAGTGAATGTGCTGAATATGTGGCCAAATATTCACAGAAACAGGAAATATGTTGGAGCTGAGGTTTGTGTCAAGTCAAATAAATAATCAAAAGCAGGTCTTATGTTGGGGGCAATTTTCCCAGTGCTGCCTTGACATCCTCCCGTGTTGGTTTTCCTCCTACCTCTTTGACTAGTCTTCCTCTGTCTCTTTGCCCATGACTTTCTGCTCTCCACCCTAAAAGGGATAGCTAACCAGAGCTTTGTTCTTGGTCCTTCACTCTTCACCCTAAACATGCATGCCCTTAGAGGACTTAATGTATTCCCATAGTTTCATCTACATCCACTCTGCAGACAACTTATACATTTACTGCTTCAGCTCTAACCAGCATATTACTCCCATCTCATCATAAAATGTAAGAACTTGGAAGAATTTCTAGAGGTCATTGGGTTTGGTGAAGCAGCAGGTAGAGAAGAAATCATGGATCTTTGTTCTTCTCATCTCAAACTCTTCATGTCCCTTCAAGGCTCAACTCAAATGCCACCTTCTACATGAGGTCCTTCCTGATTCCCCCCTTCCCCCCCAGGATTATTAGTGCTGTCAACTATCCCCAGAATTATTCACATTTACTTTTTTAAATTTAAATTTTAGTTTTATTTTATGAAATAAACCAAGCATTTCTGTAACATAGTGAAATAATAAAAAGATGATTGCACATAAAACTGCAAATCTACTACTTACAATTTGCTATTCCTTTTAAATTTATAAATTTATCATATAATTTTTTTCTTTTTTCTCCTCCCTGCCCTAGAGATAACTAACATTAGACACAAATATATTATGTGCATATATATAAATATATGCACACATATGTATATATATATATATATATATTTAAAATCATTCTGTACATAATTCTAGTAATCATTTTTCTCTCTGGAAATGCAGATAGCATCTTCCTTCATTTGTCCTTTCTAGTTAAAAATATGGACCGACTTTCACAAAACAATGAAGAGCAAAATGAAGCAGAACCAAGAGAATGTTGCATAAAGTGACAGTAATATTATTTTAAGAGCAGCTAAGTAATTTTGACTATTATAAATACCCAAGTTAACTACAAAGGACATATGAAGGAAGGTGCTATCTGTATTTCTTTTTCTTTTTCTTTTTTGCCTTTTGGAGGGCAGTTGGGGTTAAATGACTTACCCAAGGTCACCGGCTAGTTTTTGTGTTAAGTGTCTGAGGCCGGATTTGAACTCAGATCCTCCTGACTCCAGGGCCAGTGCTCTATTCACTGCACCACCTAGCCACCCCTCTTATTTACTTTTTGCACATTTTTAAATGATATTTCTTTGTACATTGTTTCTTCAGTGGACTATAACTTCCTGATAATAGAGACTGTTTCATATGTGTTTTATTTCCAGAGCCTTGCACATAGTAGGCACTTAATAAATAATTTTTGAATGAACAAGAGAGTTGGCAGTATGGAACTAGAGCTCCTGGAAAGAGTGGAACTAGATATGTTATATAGATTATATGGATGGCTCTAGATTTGGAGATCATCCAAGCCTTGGTAGTGGATGTAGAAGAAGTTTAGACAAGGTTGAAGGACCGAGTGTTGTAAAACAGGTACATTTAGAGGGCAAGCAGAGGGAGAAGAGCCTGCAAAGAAGACAGAAAAGGAGTGATCTGAGAGATAGGAGGAGAAACAGAAAATTGCAGCCTTGGAAACCGAGAGAAGATTATCAAGGGAAGTATGATCAAAAGTGTCTAGGGTTAAAAAAAAGCCAGTGAGGATGAGGAGTGAGAAAAGGTCACTGGATTTGGCAATCAGTGGTGACACCTAATAATATTATTTCAAAGGAATCATTGGGATGGAAGCAAGAGATTAAGGAGTGGTTTTATAATGAGGAAATAGTGAGTTTAGACATGCACCAGTCAGTCGTTTAACAAGAGTTTATCAAGCACTTAAAATGAGTCGGACACTGTGATATGCTGTGGGGAAAACAAAGAAAGGCAAAAACAGTCCTTGCTCTTGTGGAACTTGCATTTTAATTGGGGAAGACAACATGTAAATAACTTGGTGCACACAAAATTCATAGAGAATAAATGGAAAGTAGTATCAGGAGGGAAGGCACTAACAGAAAAGGCCTCCTGTACTTTTTTTCATTATTCTCTCCCTCTCCCTCTCTTCTTCTTTAAGGTGGTATTTGAGAAGTGTTTTGTTTTTGCCCATGTAAGCTATTCTTGTCCACAAAGGTCTGTCTTGACTTGCAGAGAGGAAGAAAAGACATCTCTAGTGTCTTGTCCCCTCACCCTTCTTCAAGGAAGGCTGAATTCTACAGGGAAAGGAAGCAGGAGGTTGGGGCCAGCTGCTGGTCAATCTGCTTATTTCAGAGACAGGAGGTACCAAGCTAGAATTATATCTATCTGCTCCCTTAAATATCACTAGTCTGTGAGAAGTAGCTTTCAGGTTCAAGCTGAGCTCCTGATAACAGTTCCTTAATGGGGAAAAGAAGGCTTCAAGTTTTATATCCAAGGCTTGACTTCTTCCAGCTCCACAATGAACACACACAGCAAATATAAATAATAGCAAATAAACCCGTTTATCCAAGTTGATAGCAAAATAGAAATCAGAGAAAGTATATATAGGCGAACATATGCCAGACAACATGGATTGAAGGCACTCTTCCATTGGGAGTGAAATAACTCAGCTCAAACCAAGAAAGAGTCCCAGATTTCACTCAAGTGAAATTTTCTGAAGTCTTTAGTGTAGAGAACTTGGGACGAGGACATGCTTAAATTTCTACGTGTTGGCTTTCCCACTTCTGCCTGCCAGATTGTTTCTTCCTTTAGGGACATGAAGAGAGGTTGGAATTGCACCTCTTCTCTCTCAAAGTTGGAAGGCAGAAACCACAAACTTTCCTTTTGACTCTCATGAACTCCAGCCTGCCCTCTCACTAAGAGGAAGGCATTGAGTAATCAATCTCTACTAATGAGGATAAAGTCCCATACGACTGGCCCTTTGAATTCAGGGTTACACAAGCTTGTATTAGCTCTCTCTCCCACTATCCTCTCCCCAACTGATTAAAAAGAAAAGAAGAAGAAAACCTTCCTAATAAATATATAGAGTCTAGGATAACAAATTTGCATATTGGCCTTACCCAAAATATATGACTCATTCTGTATTTTAAAAGTTCCTCACCTCTCTGGCAAGAAGTGAGTGGTGTATGTCATCCTCAATACTCTGAAAATGTGGCTCATCATTTTATGCTGAGACTGGAAGGTTTCCAGAGAAGCCGTATTGATGTGATTTTTGAGTGTATTATTAAAAAGTTTGGGTTATATGTCTTTTCTTGCTTTTTAGGAAGATATCATCAGCCTTTACTCATATGGGTTATCTATGAGGGTCATGATAATCATTCAGCATTTAAAGAAGTACCATGAATGGACAAGATATTCTCTAGTATAAAGAAGCTATAAAGAGCTATCATTCTTAAGGGGCTTACACTGAACTTTAATCTCAAAACAAATTGAGTTTTTATGACCATGAGACCACAGCAAATGAAAAACTTTCATATGCCTGTTTTGCATCATAACTTGTAGAATTTCTACCATTTCAGGGGCAGCTAGGTGGCACAGTGAATAGAGCACTGGCCCTGGAGTCAGGAGGACCTGAGTTCAAATCTATCCTCAGACACTTGACATACTAGCTGTGTGACCTTGGGCTAGTCACTTAACCCCAACTGCCTTGCCTTCCCCCTCCAAAAAATAAACAAACAGAATTTCTACCATTTCAGTTATCTACTGAGAAATTGACCTGAAATTTGGAAGGATGGGAAAATATTTGTTTCTTTTTTACAAAGTATATGTGGGGATGGAGGGTGGGGCATGAGGAGGTGGGCAGTATGGCTCGGTAAATAGGAGGGCAGCTTGGAATTAGGAAGATTAAGTTTTGATTCTGATACATTCTGGCTAGGTAAGTCTCCTTTTAGTGCCCTAGACAACTCTCTAAGAGATGAGTTGCTAAGTTGCATCATTATTATACTGGCCAAACAACAATGTATTTTTGGCCACAGTAACTCTAAAAAACCACCTATGTCAATTAAGTTATAGAGGTATTTTGATCATAAGTAGATGGAATAACAACACTGATGAAATATATATCCTTGACATACCAAAATGTTGAAGCATGTAGTTTAATATTAAACATTTTCCCTAGAGCCCCTGCTCATGTCCCTAGAAGACCAGGGGTTCACAGTTTAGGAAATGCACGCTGAGATAGCAACAAAGGGAAAATCTATACCATCATACCCATACAAATATGGGAATGGGACCAGATTGTCCATAAAGGTGGAGCCTATGGCCCAATCAAATGAGCAGAGAAAAATGAATGTCTCAGACTCATAAGCCCCTTGGTCTGGTTTGAGATCCAAAATCTCAACTCTCTGTGCTTTGCCCATTCCATTGCATAGTACCTGTCACTGTCAGGACCCAGACTTAGCTCAGTGACCTTTGACGATCACAACTCTAGTTACAGCTTACTCTACCTCATAGTCCTGTAATCATGCTCTCTGCCTCCTCTGCCTTTGACTCATGCTCCATGATTTGACTACACCTGTCATACGTCCTCAGGAGGAACGTCGGATAGCCCATCATGTTGATTCATGTCCTGCCTGGACTACACTTTCTGAGAGTTCATTCAAAGGGAATTTCTGGTCAATGATCATCTAGGCCCCCTAGGTTAGGACAAAAGTGACACTTGAGACTTCTTTCAGCTGCAAAAATAAATGAATCTATAGTTTCATGCCTCCTACAGGAGTGGACACTCCTCATTCCCTTGTGTTCTATTTCTTTAGATATTCTTAAATATATATTAAAAGGAAAAAATGAAAGTGTACCCTACTATATACCAGTGGTGTCAAACACACATACACACACATGCACAAAGATCTCTGAAGACCACATATTGATTAGAAAACCACAAATGAACATTATTTGTGTTGTATTACATGTATTTTTTGTTTTGTCAAACATTTCCCATTTATTTTTAATCTTGTTTGAGCCCACTCAGAAGTTTTGCCCAGCAGGCAGTGAGTTTGATATCTCTGCTGTACACTATTTAATATCTTCAATGTTCCTTTTTTTTTTAGACATATGTTCTATAAGAGGGGAGCATATGAGTTGATTCAGTTACAAAGCATAGATTCTTAAAAATGTACTTATAAATTATTTTTCAGTTCTCTGAACATATCCAACAGATAAAATTCTCATGATAAAATGTATATTCTCTTGTAAGTTAGATTGATCAAACTCTTTATAAGAAATCCAAAACAAAGATTTAAAATGTATTGCTATGCAGTGACTTTAACCAGGCCCTGCTATAACTCCTACTAAGACCCAGTTATTTAAATAGAATAGGAATAAGCATGTGCTCCTAGAACAATATCACAGTAGTATGTGGAAAACAAGATAAAAAAAATACAGGAAGGAGAGAGTCCAGACAGACAACTCTGAGTTGTGTATCTAGATGTGACCCCTGGTGGAGTGATCCTTGAACTGATGTGACATGAAACATCTTAGGGGAATAAAATCAGTCTAGGAGAAGGAAAATGGGGGAAGGTCACTTTTCTTCTCACCTTCTTCTGGCCTGGCAAGACACTCATCATTCACAGGCTGCTGCTATCAGAACCCAATAGGACCTTCTGTGAAGGACTGAGAGGCCAAGGGAGCCATATGCAACTGAAACTGCTATCTAGTCCCACTTTTCATCACATATCCTTGATTTGTATGTCATTTGATGATTAGGCATAATTAGGACTACCCTATCTAAGAGTATTAATTTAGTCTGAATCTGGAACTTGATATCCCTCAGGGTTAATTCATCTGGCAATTCCATAGTAGCTAATTCACCAATAAAACTTGTAGCTGACTGTACAATAATGTTGATGTGAAGTGTACATATACAGAGACCTCTAGTATGTATGCTCACTAGCTAAAGCATATCAGAAGAGACCTGTGGACACAGTGAAGACCTTACCTAGTTCAATGACCACTAACCAGAGATAATAATGATTTCTAGCTCAACAGTGTATCTCAGAGCTTTGGTTTCCCATCAGTTAACCACATGTTTCTGATATTATCACTTAGCTAGCCAAATTCCAAGTCTCAAAATAATGTCTCCTTCTAGTAAAGTATTGAGCCTGAGAAAATATTTGGACTTTCAGTTAGTTATGCCTTTTACCACTAGTGCTGGGTGTTTTTTTTAACTAGGCATTCAAGATAATGTTGGGGTAATGTAACTGGAAGTCAAACAAAGAATTTTAACACTTGATTTATTCAAGTTATATCAATGTATTTGTCTTGATTATGGCCAGAAAAAGGTTGTCTTTGTATAATATTCTAGAGCCAGAGACTCTCTTCTTGAGAAGGGCATGTAATTAATTCAAGACACGTGGAACTGTATGGGTCCAGTACAGTAACACATCAAGAATCTGTGATTTTGTGGAAACTTACAGTGTGAGGATTCCTGCTATAACTTCTAGTCATAAAGAGTTTCCTGAAGCTCAGAGGGGTTAAGTAATTCATTATATACAAATAAATGTTGAAGGTAGAACCTGAAACCATGTATTCATGACTCCACATCTAGCACTCTATCTACTACAGCATGGGGTGTGTGTGTGTCTGTCTGTGTGTGTGTGTGTGTGTCTAGTACCTTGGTTCCAAACAACGCCTGCAATTGCTTCATGGCTAAATGTAATATCCTGGAAAAAGTGAATTAACCAGAATGGAATTTCTCCCTTCACACTCCTCCCCCAGGAATTCCATTACCACTAAAATGCCTTAAACACATTCTTTGTTGTTGTTGTCATTGCCATTGTTTCTGGGGTATTTATTAGCAGCCCTCATTTATCTTAGATGCTGGCCCAACATTTAGAGTAGAAAATAGAGTTGCTGAAAGGAGATGGTCTTTAAGACCAATGTTCTAGAAAATGAATTCAGGTGATCCTTGAAAACCTTGAGATATTGGAACTTCCAGTGATACCCAAAGAGCTGATTCTAGGTGCTTTTGTCAATATGACCAACCATAGGTGCATCAAATGCCGAAGAAATGACTATAGCAGTCATTTCATCTAACACTTTCATTAAAGGTGAGGAAATTTGAGTTCAGAGATGTGAAGGGACTTGCCTCAAAGCACATAATTAGAGTAGCAGAACTCAGATTCGAACCCAGGTCATTGGACTAGGAGAAATACCAAGGGTTTTTCTGGTGCACTCTCCAAACAAACAGAATTTTTTCCAGGTCTAAAGAGAAATTTAAATAAATCCCACTGAATTGAGCTAGTTGGATTTTTTTTGTGTGCAATTGGTGATAATAAAGGGAAAGAAGCTATTTCTCATAAAGTATGCATGATTCATAAGTTCAGGTGGTTTGCATTAGGTTAACCTTATCCTCTTAGATAATGATTCTTAACTTAGGGTTATTGAAACCCAAGAGATCTGTAGATAGACTCCATAGAGTCTGGATGGGAAAAATTGCATCTTTATTTCAATATAATTTCTTTGTAATCCTGTGTGTTTTGTTTTATGCATTTAAAAACAGTATTCTGAGAAGAGGACCACAGGCTTCACTAGGCGGCCAAAGGGGTCCATAACACAAACAGGATAAAGATTCCTTGCTCTAAGACCTTTTGATGACTTGAGGTGGAGTGAAACTACCACATCACTGAATATTCTACGTTTTTTTATTAAGGGATATAGTCATCTCCCAGGTGAGAGGGTGGTACAGTGGAAAGAGAGTTAGATTTGGAGGTAGGAGACGTAGGTTCAAATCCCAGTACCTCTACTTACCAAAATGACTTTGGACAAGTCATTTAACATCTCTGGGTCTAAATTTCTTTATCTGTAAAATGAGGATATAGGGCTAGAAAACCTTTTAAGATACTGTCCAGCTCTAAATCCAACGTTTCGTATAGTATTGGCCTATGATTTCAAATATGTAGTGAGTTCTGGGATCTTTTCTTCTCTCTCTCCTAGCGAGGCTGGAGAGAATAAATGCTTTGTCCCTCTGCAGGACATGCATACCAGAGAAATACCAGGCTGATGTGGTAGATATTAAAAGAAGAAAAAAAAGAGAGTGAAGAAAAAGAGAAAGCTAGAGAAGAGAATAATGGTTTCTGTGGAGAGAACTTGATTTTCTCTTCATCTTACACCAGGGAGATAATGCTAAAAATGGGAGAAATATAGAACCTTATCCTCAACCTTGTCTAAGAAATTGGTATGATTCCTAATCATGCTATGGAGCTGTTACAGTCATGAAGAATGTAAGGAACTTGGAGATAGAATAGAAAAAAACAGAGAGGGAGAAGGAAAAAGAGAGGAGGAGAAGCCACCTAGTCTTTTCCTTCAAATAGGTGGGAGGTACTGGTCTAAGATGGGAAGCTACTATGTAACAGTAGCCCTTAGATCCAGGTCTATGAGTGACTGAGAATTTATATACATCTTTGGAACTAATGGTTGTTCCTTCAAGACACCCCACTCTTTCCCCGCCCTTTTCCTTTAGATTTTCTTTCCTTTCCTCTGTAACATGTTAAACTGTAAACTTACAAGTCAGAGGTGGCCTCAGCATCATAGGGGTTGGAAGAGAACAGTAGTACATAAGACCCCATGTTTCCTGAGTAAGTTCTGGGCTCTGAACTAAGAGTGAGAAAAGCCCCAAAGTGCATTCAGATGCTTCATTTGATAGTCTCTGAAAACAAGGGTTTGGGGTTAGAACCCACATGTAAAAGGAGATTGCCCGTGAGGCCACGTATAGAAAGTTTTCTCCCTGCTAATTCCTTTTCTTCCTACTTGGTCACTGGAAGAGCAAAGATAATTTCCATGTCTAGCTGCCTACGAAAAGACTGTCCTAGACCTCTGTATCCTTGAGCTTTGGCTCAAGTTTCTATCTTAGTGTGGTCTGTGGTTTAAGGTGTCCAGAGGAGGACCTTGAATCAAGGATCAGTTAAAGGAACCGAGCACGTTGAGACTGGAGAAGAGAAGACGGAGTGTGTGTGTGTGTGGGGGGGGGGGGGGACATTAGAGCTGTCTGCAGGTTGTCATATGGAAGGGGTATTAAACTTGGTCTTTTTGGCCCCAGGGGGCAGAACCAGGAGGAGTGGGTGGAAATTACAAAGGGACCAGTATAGGTTTGATGCCAAGAGAAA
The DNA here is from genome assembly GCA_028627135.1 of Pseudochirops cupreus. Lineage (NCBI taxonomy): Eukaryota > Metazoa > Chordata > Mammalia > Diprotodontia > Pseudocheiridae > Pseudochirops > Pseudochirops cupreus. The sequence goes on from CM053583.1 coordinate 142,491,489, forward strand.
TTTTTTACCATTAGACGTGTATAAACAACGGAATGGGCTGCCTCCAGAAGTAGCAGATGCTCCTTCCTCAGAGGTCTTCAAGTAATGTTTCCATGCCTGTTTGTTAGGGATGTTATTCTTTTTGCATTTGGGGTTCAACTGAAATCTCTTTCCACTCTCAAATTCTATGCTTCTGTAAAATGATTATCATATAATATGACATAAATTTATCATAATTAGATTGCATTTATTTCAATATCCCATTAAGATTCTTCTCTCCTTCCCAAATTCATGTAGCTCCACAAAAAGAAGACATCCTTACATGATAGCACAGAAAATATTTACTGCATGAAATCAGAATGAAAATGTATGAAAACTCCCAAGTGATTGGTGAGCTGAAGTCCCAACTCAGTTTACAGCTTGCCTTTTGCCAGGAGGATAGTCACTCCCATAAATGCTCCACTTGCAAAAGAAAGCTGTCAGGCAGCCATACCAATATCATTGGTCATATGGCAAGAAGAGATAGAGAGCTGGTCAGTTCTCTCAGGTGGGTTCAAATCCCACTTCTGACTCAGACTGACTGTGGAACCTTAGGTAAATCACTCAACCTTTCAGTAACTCCAGATAGTTTTCTAGGTGTTAAGTTGCAGAGCAGTTGTTGATTTGAATTGGAAGAAGGAACTTCTTTATTAGGAACTTCCTATATTAGTGACATCAAAGGTTCAGTTAAAAAAAATTATAGTCATAAAATTATATGACCTTAGCAAACGTCACGGTGAGGAGCCCAGTGTGTCTTCAACAGATGTATTTGTAACTTCATAGATGACTGCAAATGAATTTTGGAGCCTGAACATTACTGGGGGTCCTCTCAGAGGTCTCCAACATCACCTTGTATTGTGTCATGTTCTGGATTCCTGTGAACTCACATTGTAAACTCACCATCCATGATATATTTTGGAGAGCAGCTTGGATGCTTTGGGCTCAACTCTAGATGCCCACTTCTGTGTCACAGGCAGAGTTACCATCACTCAAAATCTCCACACAGTCTGTTCACTGCCCAGTTCTCTCTCTGCTAGGCCTCTCTTGAGTGACTGCCCAGCACAGTGCCCTGGTATGATATTTGGACATGGTGCCAAAAAGTAGACCAGAGCATTAGTTTTGAATACCTTACTCAGTGTAACGATGACCTTTCACAATAGTACTGCCGGGTCCTTTTTGACAGCTGAGTCCTTCTGCCGCCTCTCTCTCCCCCATTTCCATCACTGTGAATGAAACTTTAACCAAAATGGAGGAGAAAATACTTGGGGCTTATTGAAACTGGGGCCACACATATATTATACTGAGGCAAGTTATACTTTAGCCAATCATGAGATATTGCTTTCACTCACCTCCATGGTTGATAACACTTAAGCTGCATGTAATTTAGGTGTGATGATGACCACAACTTTAGTGATAATTTCCCCTTGATGATGTCTGTGGGAGCCAGTCAGGAATCAGGACCATTGGTCTGAGAGATAATGCTGTACCCAGACTTAGGCTCAGGGTTCAGGGATATTATCATGGGGGTCTAAGGGGAGGTGGTGGTCAAGATAGTTGTAGTGGTTTGAGTTGCCTGCCACATCCTCCCACTTGACTCTCATCATGTCATGCTGCTTCAGCTAAGCTGGCTTGCCTGTCCTGTGGTTATTTATTCAATAAGGCAAAAATGAAGAAGCCCCTGCCTTCAAGCAGCTTACGTTACATTGGGAAAAAAGCAACAGCCCAGGAATACAGATAAGTGAGTACAAAATGCATGCAAAATAAAGATGGGGGTGGGACTTGGGGTGGGGAGAGATGGTATAAAAGAGGACACCAGAGGGGAAAAAAAGAGTGAGTGACCCAAGCTTTGTTTGGATACTAACATCTGCCTAACTTTCTCCCAATTCTACACCCTGGTCCAAGAAGCCCAGCCTCACAATCACCCACCACCCAGAATGCCAATGGCATTTCTTATAGAAATTTAAAGGTTTAAGCAAAACCTCTTTGTCCATCTGTTTACCAGCAATGATTTATAAGGTAACTGAATTCTTTTTTGGGGGGAGAGAGAAGGCAGGACTGTTGGGGGTAAGTGACTTGCCCAAGGTCACATAGCTAGTATGTGTTAAGTGTCTGAGGCCGGATTTGAACACAGGTCCTCCTGACTCCAGGGCTGGTACTCTATTCACTGTGCCACCTAGCCACCCCAAGGTAACTGAATTCTTGACCTCTATTTATTCTGCATAACATTACAGATATAGTGCCATATTTGAAGTCAGAAGATCAGGATTCAAACTTTATTTGGCCACTTACTATCTGGTGACTTAGTAAAATTATTTCACCTCTGTGGATCTTAGTTTCCTCACGTATAAAATGATAAAATGAGAAGATTGAATGATCTTTAAGATTCCCTTTCCACTTAAATCCTTTGAACCTATATTGGGTTGAGGTTCACTTAAAGTTGAAAGAACTACAAGCACCATCTTCTCCAAGCAGATTGATAATTCAGATTCTTCTGTTGGTGATGTTAATCTCATAATCTAAATCTATTGCATTCTTCAGTTTAGGGATGGCATCTGTTCATATGTTTGTGGTCAGATATAGTTTACTAGAAGAGTAAAGGAAAGAGATAAGGTGTCCCAGGAAGGGGAGAGTCTGAGGGATCAGGCTTCGTTCGGGCTCTGTCTAATCTGACCTCAGGGTTGGCCTGGTGTCCTTAGCTTTTGCTATCTCATTTGCAATTTTTTCCTGCTAATTTAAAATGAAAAACAAATAACTCTGGGCTGATGGCCCATAACTATCCTTCCTCTTAGTATTAGTGGGAGGATACTGGAAGGGATGGTTCCCAAAAAAACCACACAAGAATTTGTATCACACTCCAATGGATAATGTGGGAAGGATCTGTGACTTTGCCAAAGTGGGGAACTTCTACTCTGGGAACTTGCCTGAATCAATGCAGATTGCAACCCCCTTTGATTTTATAAGTAAATTTTAGGCAGTTATCTGGGAGTACATAGAGTGACTTGCCCAAGATCACTCACCTAGTAAGTATTGTTAGAGGTAGTATTTGAACACAGGTCTTCCTGATTCTAAGCCCAGGATTCTCTTCACTATGCAATGCTACCTCCAGTGGATAATCAGGAAAAGAGAATATACATAGCGTGCATTTGATGTAAAATTGTCACTGAAAAGAAAACAGTGACATTCTCAATACGCTGTGACAGAAGGATGAAAAAATAACCCTGAGACCACACCATTCACTTTGTTAAGGAGATAGAAAACATCCTTCCAAGTCATTCAGTTGACCAATTCACTGGCTTCTCTGAGAGGACTTCATTTAATTGTAATGGAAACACCCAGTCCAAGTATGAGTTATGCAGGTATCAATGAAGCCTGAGAAAATAGTTTTAGGGGTTTAAATGGGAAATACTATCCCTGTCCCTGGAAGTGACTTAAAATCTTTTTTTTTTTGGAGGGGGGAATGCGGGGCAATTGGGATTAAGTGACTTGCCCAAGGTCACACAGCTAGTAAGTGTTGTGTCTGAAGTTGGATTTGAACTCAGGTCCTCCTGACTCCATGGCCAGTGCTTTATTCACTGCTTAAAATCTTAATAACTAAATAATAGAATTCTGGAGAGAGTCATAGATCAAATTTCAGACCAACCAATACTGTCATAATGAACATTTCTGTAGAAACAAAAAGATATTTCCCAGTCTCAGTCTATTCAGGGGATAAACAATTAACAAAATTCCAGCATGGAAAGAGAATTTAGACAGTTCATCAGAGTTTTCTGTTACTTCAGGTGTGACCAAATGTAAAACTTTATCTCTAGCATTCCAAGGGCAATTAGATATCTTAATAACTCTTCTTCCCTCTGGCCACACATTTAGTGGTTGCCAATTAATGACTTGGCTCTTGGCCAACATAGAAAAAGATACTTCAAGCTAAGAAAACTTGTTGGGATGGATCATAGCTTTTGAATTGGAAGGTACCTTAAAAGCTAGCTAGTCCAATCCCTTCAATTTATCAGTGAGGAATTGCAGTCTAGAGAGGTTGAGCTGCTTGCCAAAGTCACACAGACAGTAAACACTAAGCCAAAATTGGAAGCCAGGTTCAAATCCTAGATCATCTGTGTCCAAATCCTCCTTCTGTACCTTACTGGATGATGACAGGTATGGTTTGTGACTCTGAATGGTCACTGTCCTAGAAGACCTCCAATGCCCCTTTTATCTCCAAAACCATTTTGCTATGATCTCCATAGCCCAATGGTATCTCCTTACTGACAGCAAAGTTCTGTCCTCATTGTGAAATTTTATTCCGTTGAATAGTCTTTTCTTCCAGAAAAGAATGCAGAAGAAACCACTTAATTTCTCCTTTTTAGCAAGAAAACAGTTTCATAATTAACACTCATTCCAGACTCTACCACACTGACCCCTTTGTTGTTGTGATGATTTACCAAAGATTTGGACCCAATTCTTGCAGTGACTGAGCATGTGTAGACACCCTGCAAAGACCACCAAGTTTCTTAGGCTCTGCCACAGCAATGTGGCGAGTCAGATAAGGGTTAGTGGTGTTCCCGTTGACCTCATCCCCAACCACGGCAGATTTGCTCTCATTCAGTCAATGTAGGCAACATGCTCAAGGCCACGAGGGACCTGGAGCACAGCTTGAAAATATGTTTCTCATCTTCTAGGGAGCTCAAGTCAACAAGCTGTGAACGTAATTCAAAGTCCTCCAGGACAACACAGTCATCCAGAAGCTGCTGTGTGCTGATGACTGCATTCTTGAAGTATACAGGAAAGAATAATCCAAAATATTTAAGACTGTTTTGCAGAATCAGTCTGACATAATGAATTGACGATCAGCTGGTTACAGGGAACATCTGGTCAGTACTGCCTTATCCCTTGTAGTCAGGAAATAGTTGATTTGTAAGACTCCTTTCAGCTTTAATAGTCTATGAGTTTGTGCTTTCAGAGGCTGGAGAGTGGGGTAGGCTCTAAATTCCTATTTTCCCTGTGAATACTTATGTCAAAATCTTTACCAGAAATTCCCAGTCTATAAATAAATGCACTGGATTTCCTGAATGCCATTTATATTTTTTGAAAATGCCAAGTTCTCTTGAAACCAAATGGCATAATGGAGAGAACATGAATTTGGCACTGTGGGACTTGGATATGACTCTTAGCGCTGCCAATTACTGCCTTCGTGACCTTGAGCAAGTTGTTTTTTTCTCTTAGCCCTCCTTCTCTCATCTGTAAAATAAGAGAATTGAATGACTTGATCTGTGACCTTAAATGTTACAACTTCAATTATCTTGATTATTCAATCATTAAATAATAATATTCATAAATATTTTCATGCACCTAATATGTGTAGTACAATTTTAGATGCTGAAGAAGATCATGAAAATAAGGGAGACATGGTCTCTACCCTCAAGAAGCTTAAAATCTAGGAGGAGAGAAAAGAAATTGTACATAAAAAATATGAGGTAATGTTTGATATGAGTCTTGAAGATTAGATTGAATATGAACAGGCAGAAATGGGGGAGCGAGGTCCAAGTATACAGAAGACCATGAGTACATATGCTCAAAGACCAATGAGTAATCTGGCTATAGATGGTTCTGGTAAATGAAGAAAAGCAGCATCTCAGATAATTCAAAATGTCTAATGGCTAAATTTGAATTTGAATACACACACATAGATACATATATACATATATATGTAAGTATAAACTGTGTAGCATACATAAAGATAGCATGGTATTGTTGATAGAGAGATAGCCTTGAATCAAGGAAAGCTTGACAGATTGGCTCTAAGTAAGTCACCTAACTTCTCAGGGCTTTAGGCATCTCTCTTAATACTTTAAGTTGAAAAGAAGGTGTCAATGTCCATTGTTAAAGAGAATTTCCTCAGTTGGGAGCTCCCTATACCAATGAAATGAGAGATGTGGGACTTATCCCTATACAAAATTTAAAAAATCTTAAGTAATACATAATTGAAAACTTGACTCCCCAGTAAAATGCCAATTAACAAAGAAAAAGAAAACCCAGTAGAAAGTACATGTTCTAAAAATTGATAAGGATGTCTTCAATTTCCTTTGTGCTTATTGATTCATTTAACATTGATGAAGACTCAACATTCATTAAGGGCCTGGGTTATGTGGTAGAGATACTACAATAAAATTGTCCCTATCCTTGAGGAGTTACATGTTATTGGAATGGGGGACTAGTGCTATTGGTGTCAGTGAGGGTGAATTTGCCTTACTTCTGGCACCAGTATGAATGAGTTCCATTTCTCTAGGTTCCTAGGATTTTTCTCTTAAAATGTGCAAAAGAATTGATTGGATTCTCCGACTTATTTTACTTCTTACATTTGATGGGCTTTCCAAAAAGTGATTTTGTGACAAATTAGTATCCATGCCAATGAGAGAAAAGGAAAGTACAGACACAAAACTTAGGCATCAAAGTGAGATCTATTCATGGATATTCTTTACAACTAAGACCTGGTGGTGGGGGAGGGGTAAATAGGTGCTGCAGATCTCTAAGTCTGCATTTATGCCATTTCAGGGGTGGGTAAATGAATGGAAAGGAGTACCATCGCTCTGCAAGCCACCTTTCCAGATTTTCCCATTGGTTCAGAAAAGGTCTCATTTCTGATGGACATGTGCTTAACAATTTTATTCTTTTCTCAGGAGTTTTAGGGTAGTGATTGGTGCAGAAGCAAGGTGTTATCTTTTACCTATATTCTCAGATCTAATTTAGGTATCTTTGAGTATTATGATTGGTTGAAGGGCACAAAAAAAGAAAAACAAAGAGAAAGGCAAGGGAGAAGAATTTCTGACTCACCCTATGGCTAACATTAGGCCTGTCCTCATAGAAATAAAAGCCTTGGATCACATGACCTCAATTATACTCAGAAACTCTCCCCTGGACAGTTGGTCATGAGTTCATACAAAGAACAAAGTTTGTTGATGCCTGGTATTTCTGACTTAACTCTTTACTCTGCTGAGCCAGTATCTAGTCTCTGAATCATGCTACAGGTATAATAAACATTGATTCAGGACTTTTTGTTCAATATTTCATATATTGTGAATATCTTACATCTGGAAAATGGGCTAACGGGTTATTGTTGAGGGGGTAGTACAGGTCCTAAAACAGTGGATAGACAACCTTTATATGGTTAAGTAAATAACAGGTGATTTGACAAATGAGAACATTAACTGGAGGAGGAGGATCACCTTGGGACCCAAGTTGATTTTTAAAGGAAGATAAGGAAGAGGTGGAAACAAGAAAGGAATTCCTTGCCTGTGCAAATGCTCAGAGGTAGTAGATAGAATCTTAGGCTTGGGAAAGAATTAATGGGGCAAACTGGCTGAAACATGAAGAGAAGTAATGTGGACTAAACCTGGAAAAGTAGACCAGAGCCAGATTTTGAATGACCTTAAATGCCAGATTAAAAAGATTGCATTTTATCCTAAAAGCAGTGGGGAACTACTAAAAGTTTTTAAGCAAGGGAATGATGTGGTCAGGCCTGTGCCCCAGGAAAATGACTTTCACAGCTATGTTAAGGCTGGTTTGTAAACTGGCTTCCTTGCTCCCTCTCCTTCCCCTCCCCTCTGTACTACCTAACTTAATGATGAGCACATAGTAGGTATTAATCAACCCTCTTTGAATTGTGTCTGGCACACAATGTGATGACGTGGACTTGCTCTGTCTGGACTTGTTTATGCAGCTGAATCAGCATCACCTATGAGTCATACTTAGCATTAAATGGCAAGGCAAGCTCACTGGCTAGAATGTAGTCAATCCGTTTGTACTGAAGCAATGTTTGGTGTAACAGCACTCCTAGGGTGAACACGTATGAGAAGTGATAATAATAGTAGCTGACATTTACAGAGGGTTTTCAGATTTCCACAGCCTTTGAAACACATTACCTCCTTCCCCTCCCTCTACCCCATCCTTGTGGCAGTCCTAGAAGGTGGGCAGTACAGGTATTATTCATACCCTTTTGCAGATAAGGATACTCAGGATTAAGGAGGTCCATTCGCTTTCCCAGAGTCACATCACTAGTAGTCAGAAGCAGGATTCAAATCTAGATCTCTCCTGAATCCACAGGCAACATTTCTTTTTCCACATTGACTCCCCATAGGACAAACTGACAGTTATTTTTTTTCCTGTGAAGTGTGATCAAGGCAGATCAAAGAAAGAAACTGAGCTCACACTGAAGCATAACTTTCCATGTTATATCAAACCTGGAGTTGAGGGTAGAAGTGCTAGGGGACAACAGATAGACTGACCTATGCAGCCTGAGCCATAACTCTGGCTTGGTGGATGGAGAGATTCTCCAGGCTTCTGAAATTTGGAAGATGCCAACAGAGCCATCCCAGGATGCATTGTCTCTTCTCTCAGAAGTTACACTCACCCCAGTAAAGCTCTGTTTTCCCCATCTCAGGAACAGACATTTCTAGTTGTAGTTCTGCACATAGCAAGTCAGAAATGGAATGGCTCCTTTTGAGCGTGGACATTGAGCAGGCTGGGGTAAAGAGGCAAGAGCTCGTTTGCCCCCTCTGGGTCTCACTTTCTTCATTTACAACATGAGGGTTTGGGGCAAGATAATCTCTAAGGTCTCTTCTGTTCTGTGATCTATAATTTAGATGTTTTAAACGGGACCAGGCCATAACAATACAGGTTTGCATAAGCTGCAGGTGTAAACTAAAGGACAGTCTTTATGTGGACAGAGGATGCAAAAGGCACCAGTGCAATATGTCTCTTCGACCACAGCCGTGCTGGAAGACAGAACAAATCCTAACAACAACTCATTTATATAGTGCTTTAAGGTTTATAAAATGCTTTCTTTCTAGAAGTTCAAAGAGGATCTAGGTTCGGGGCACTTAGGTTTGAATTCCGGATCAACCACTTACTCTCCATGTTAATCTCCGCTTAATCTCACTGGGTCTCAGTTTCCAGTTTTGTAAAGTAAGGGAGAGCGTGTGGACCAAATTCCCTCTGTGATTCCCCAGGAAACTGAGGCTGAGAGAGATTAATTGGATTGTCTAAAGTCACATAACTGAAGTTGCTTGCCCAAAGTGACAAAGTAATAATAGTTCAAACCCAGAGTTCCTAACTCCAGGTCCAGTGTTCTTCTACTAGACAACATTACCTCTCTTAACCCCTTTGAATCTTAAGTTCCTCTTCCGTAAAATGGCCTAATCATACCATTGTTATCAGACTCTCATGAGATAGTGCATGTAAGCCATATGTATAAGCAAGTTATTACTGTTATTATTACTCAACTGGGCACCCAACTGTGATTTCCCCAATGTGGGTATTCCTTCCAGTGATGCAAAGTGTAGCCAGTGGCTTTGTCCATGTCTTCCAATAAGTTCCTCAGAGGAGATCAAGCTAAGGGGGGAAGCACTGAAAAACTTCACTTTCTCTTGCCACTGAGAGGAAACCAGGGGAGCACACAGGGAGTTGGATGATCATACCTCACTCTCCCTCTGTGGCCGCCTGTATTCTCCTTCACCTAGTTTTGATGGCGTTCTTTACTTTACTTCTTTATAATTTCTGGTTTTGTGACATGCTGTTGCCTGCTCACGCTGGCCATGCACCATCCCATTGACTTTCAGGTAATTTTCAATTTCAGTTTTTTAGAGACTCTAGTGTTACATGACTTGCCTTCAAACAACATCATCAGAACACTGATATTAAAAAGATAAATCTTATGTCTCCTCACACGTCAGTCAATAAGAAGAAAGGTCTTATATGGAGTGTCCCCAAAGTCTTAATCAAGTTTCAAGCTATTAAACCTTAAAATTGTACTAAGGCTTTTGGAACACCTTGTATATATCAAAATATTTGTGGCAACAATATTTTTTTTGGAAATAGCAAGGAACTGAAAGCAAAACAGATGTCCATTGATCAGCTAATGGCTAAACAGGTTGAGGTACATGAATATAATGGAATATTACTGTGCCATAAGAAATGATGAATATGAAGAATCACAGAGAAATCTAAGAAGATAAATGTAGGGTCATCTATGGCCTTGGGTAACTTCCTTAACTTCTCTGACTCTCAATTTTCTCAAATGTAAAATAAAGGGGTTGGATTCGGGAGCTTCTGAACTCCCTTCCAGCTCCAGATCTATGGTCTATCCTTAACCTTATTCAATCGCTGGGATCCTAAATGTGTAGATCAGACAATTATTGAAATTCCTTGGATATTGACAAAA
>CM053583.1:142502213-142530675 GCA_028627135.1 Pseudochirops cupreus
CTCAACGCTAGAGCACTTGGCCTCTGAACAATTGCTTGGCCCCTCTGCAGTCTGCAGGCCAAGAGCTCTGAAGCAGCAATGTGGAGATGGGTGTAGAACCTCTGCTTCCCGCTTCTTTGCCCTGGAGGCGGTTTGGCCAGACCCGCTTTTCTTCCCCAGTTTTTAGCCAAGTTCCACTAACCTTAGTCCTTTTGTCTTATGGCTTGATAATTCTGGATACTGCCACATCTGCCGCAGATCAGCTCTCCTGAAGCTCCAGCCGTGGCAGGGCTCGGCTCATCCAGCCACCTCCCGGGCAGAAGCCACTGTTTCAGGCTGGGCTGGTTTCTGCTCTCAGAGTTGAAATGGTTGCTTTGAGCCAAGCTGCCTTCAGAAGGAAATGTATCTGTGTGCATTTAAAAGCCCTAGAATTTGTTTAGAGTTATATTTTGGGGGTATTTGATGTGGCTGTGTCAGAGCTGCGATTTCTTGCTGCTCCTACACTGCCATCTTGGCTCTGCCCCCCCATCATGTAACTCTTGATCCACCAAACTCTGAAACTTCTGACTACTGAACTGGTATGTGTGTGTGTGTGTGTGTGTGTGTGTGTGTGTGTGTGTGTGTGAATCATCTCCTAGGGCCCAGGACAAAAACAACAATTCACAGAGACAAAAGGGCAAAGCAAATTCTCCCGGCTTATAGCAGTAATATTCTGGTTTAGAATGCTCTCCTTGAGATGGGTGGATATAAAGGAAAGGGCTTTGGAAAAGGATTGAGCTTTGACTTCGCTTTGCTACTTTTATCTAAATGCCTTTAGACAAGTCATTTAACTCTTACTTATTTGGAAAATAGGTCTGGACATTGATAAACTTTTAGGAGGAAAACTGGAATGGTGAATGACTTTGAGATCATGTCATATAAAGGAAGTGGGGAGGGGAGGGGTTAAGGTGAAGAGAAGCCTCAGGGGGCATAATGATAGAACCATACACCTCCATAAACTTGAAAGGCTGTCAGAAGCTAGCAGAATTAGACTTAATGTTTTGGTCCCAGAGGGCAGAAGGAGGAGCAAAGGTCAGAAGAGGCAAATTCAGACATGACATCAAAATAAATAAATAAATAAATAAATGCAGCTTAGAAACAATGAAAACTATGCCAAAATAGAATGGGCTGCATCAAAAAATAGCTGCTTGAAGACTCATTAGACGTTTTCACATAGAGGCCAGATGACCATCTTTCGATATGTTATAGAAGGGACTCCTTTTCAGACATAGGTTGGTTAGACCAGGGGTGGGAAACTTGTGGTCTCAAGGCTGCATGTGGCCGTCTAGGTCCTCAAGTGCAGCCCTTTCACTGAATCCACATTTCATAGAACAAAGTCCTTTAATAAAAGGATCTGTTCCATAAAACTCAGATTTAGTGAAAAGGCTACACCCAAGGACCTAGAAGGCCACATGTGGCCTTGATGCTACAAGTTCCCCACCACTGGTCCAGTGGTTCTCAACCTTCCTAATGCCGTGACCCCTTAATACAGTTCCTCATATTGTGGTGACCCCCAACCATAAAATTATTTTCATTGCTACTTTATAACTATAATTTTGCTACTGTTATGAATCTATCTGATATGCAGGATGTATTTTCATTGTTACAAATTGAACATAACCCACAGGTTGAGAACCACTGGATTAGACCAAATGACTTACGAAGTTCCTTCCAACTCAGCAATTCTGTGACTCTGTGACTACTACTACCTAGATAATCCCTAAGATCTTTTCTAACTCAAAAATCTTTTGATCCTTCATAGGATTTTGCATATCTCTGATTCAATTATTATATATTACTATCTATATTTGTGCTTTATGCCCCTACTAAAATAAGCTCCATGAGTTCAAGGAAATTTGACATCTAAACTTTGTATTTCTCCTAGTGTCTAGTATAGTACTCTTGATGTAGTAGTTGCTTAACAGATATCAGCTGAATGAATGAGGATCCAGAACAAGTAATTTAATTAGTTTTGTCCTTCTCTTTGCAAAAAAAAAAGTTTCAATATTATCTGGGCGTACAAACATTTTCACTATATATGGGAAGTTTCATTGGCCTTCCCATACTTATCAGTGTTCTCAGGTGGAAGCTAAGGAGATGGAATAAAAGAATAATAGAATTTTAGAGCTGGAAAGGGCCTTTCCTCATTAGAGAGATGAGGAAATGGAGGCAAGGAAAGATGATGTGATTTGATTGGATTTACATAATTAGTGATAGAGCTGTAACTAAAACTCCAGTGCCTCCATACTAATGCAATGTTGTTGTTGTTTTCTTCCTTGATGACATTCTGTGCAAATACTTTGAAAACTGAAAAGAGAAGGGAGGAGCTTAGTGGAGTAGGCAGAACACTGGTTTTGAAGGCCGAAGATCTGGGTTCCATTTCTGGTTCTGCTGCTTACTAGCTGAGCGACTTTGGCCAAGTCATTTCACTTAGCTGGAGTTCAGTTTCCTCCTCTGTAAAATGAGCAGGTTGTACTAGAGAATCTCTAAGGTCCCTTCCACTCCTCGATTTAGAACCCTGTGGTCTATGAGCCTATAAAAAGGTATGTTGGTAAATGTTTAGTAACCAGTGCTCCAAGAAAACAATAAATATGTGCTCATACACTCATGACACACTTTTAAGTCTAACCTGCATTATGATCTTTCTACAGGATAATTAAGTCTAACCTTCATTATTAACATCTCCATCACTTTCACAAGTTTAGATAATCGATAAAACAATAAATCAGTCCTAGTATGCAGGATTTGCTGATTTCTTAGACGTAGGTGCTCATCTTTAAAATTTAACAATCGGTTCTTGCAAGCTGGTTTGAGCTGGTTCCAGCGCACCACTGAGCTCATAAAAATTTAAAGCTGGCAAACCAGTGCTATAATCCTTTGTCTATAGTGCAAAACCCCCAAACAGTTCACTGTTGTAATTCAAGATCTATTGTATATATTTAGAAGGAGTCAGATAATGCTCCCTCATCAAGCCATATTTATGTCTTGTTATTGCTATACCCATCTCAGATAGGTGACTACAGGCACTCATACTTGAAACACAAGTGTCTGCCAAGAGAGGTAATATAGTTAGGTCTATATTGGTGCAAATAATAAATCCCATGAAAAGGTTTCATGTACCTAAATTAATACTATTTAAAGTTATACTTGTGTAAAATATAATTGTTTCCAGAACAATAAAAACATGCAGTGAAAATTTGAATAATTCAACCACTTCAAGGAATTCATTGTTCCATTATTCACAGTAATTGGGACCCACTTGGTGGGAAGAGATTTAGACTTGGGGTCAAGAGATGAGAGCAAAAATCTTGCCTCTACCACTCACTAGCTATATGACCATGGACAAGTCATTTAACTGAGCATCATAGATTTCAATCTAGAATGCAATTTTGAAGTTGTCAAATTCATCTTCCTCCTTTTACAGTCTCAAGAAGGGAAACGAATTGTTTGAGGTTACATGGGTAGTAAGTAGCAGAAACAGGATTTGAGCCCACTTCCTCTGACATAAATTCAAATCTCTTTCCAATACAATATTGAGACTTCCCTCCTTAAATGGAATTGAATTAAACTCCTTGAGGACAAGAACTATCTCATTTTTGTATTTGTATGACCAGTGCTTAGTACAATGCCTGGCACATAGTAAGTGCTTAACGGTTTGTTTGGATTTTTTTTTTGTTCATTCAATGAAACTTAGTGTCTTTATTTGTAAAATACCTACCCTAATTTCTTCACAGAATTCATTCAAGAATAATGCAAGAAAGTGCTATGCAAATGGAAGGTGCCATGGGTGGAAAATACAGTAAAAATTTTGTTAATTCAGATCCTGGGAATTCAGAGTTTGTGATAATCAGACACAAGATACATGACTTACGGAATAAAAATGTCAAGAGAATGCATTTCTCTGCAAATCATTAGGGCTTTACTTGTAAGAAAAATCCATACCCCAAATCAGTAGCTTTTTCAAATCAATGGCTCAGGAAATGAAGGATTCCTTCAATCTGCCTTGGGCTTCTAAGCCCAGCAGGTAATTCTGACAGTGTAAAGCCTTGTGATGGGTATGACATACTGGATTGTTAGGCTGCTGGGACTTGACCCTTTTTCTGTGAACTTCCTTTTTTTTCTATTTAGTATTTATTTATAGCTTAGCTTTTAATATGGACTGAACTTATATGTACTGTATCACTCAAAAATAATAAAAACTGCTTTTCTTAAAGAAGGATTCTATAATTCAGACCTTAGACTAGATTTTTGCCTTTACTTCCAAATTATCAAGGTTCTATTGCACATCTCTTTTCTGAAAGGCAAAAATATCCATCACCACCACCACCCACAAAACTAAAGGTGAGTAAAAATAGAGCAAGTTAGTAGAACTCCTTTTTAACCCTGATGCTATGAGACTGTGCTAACTGTGGGCCTCTTCTTCCTCCCCCTTAAAATGAGGGAGTTGGACTAGATGAGCTCAGGGATCCCTTCTAGCAATAAGTCTATGGTTCTATGTCAGATTTTTCTGTATTATAGTTATATTTGTAGACCCAGGATACATGGCATATTGAAGTCTATGCTACAACAAACTTTATTATAATGGGCAATAGTGTATATAATTATTGTAGATCTGTAACCTGATTTCTTTTAGCCGACTCCAGGTTCTTCTCATCTCTTGAACTATGCTAGTTTGAGGAACTGATTCATGGGTTCATAGGAATGGACCATAGATGCCATCTAACCTAATCCCCTCCTTTTACAAAAACTAAGCTCTAGAGACCTGAAATGACTTGTCTAAGGTCACATAAATACTAAGGAGCTGATCTGGGATCTGAATTCAGTCCTCTAACTCCAAAATTAATCCCTGTTCCATTCAACTATGCCTTATTAAGAACCAACAATTTATGAAGATCAGATCAGAATCACATAAGAATAGAGCTGGGTGTGGAGTGGGGCTAATTCCAACCATTTTGTTTTACAGAGGAGAAAATGGAGGCTCAGAGACATGGAGTGACTTGTCCAAGGTCACCCATCTGGTAAGTGCTCTAGGCATTTATTAGCCCATTTCTCTAGTGACTTTCCCAACACTTGAGAGAACATACTTTCTGCTACACCTTATTGCTTGTCAAGTCAAGGAGCAGTGGACAAAGACATCAAGGGTGACTGGGGCTTTTAGTAGCAGGTGGCAGGAGGTGAGCTTATTTAGAGATGTATGGGTATGGAGGGGTCACAGAATTCTGTTCCATTCATGACACCTACTAGCACCAGCACCACCACCAATGAATCCTCAGTGTCTCATTAACTTCGAACTATGGTGCAGCACTCAGGTTCCACCACCACTAACATAATAGTTAAAACACCTCACATTTTCATAGCACATTTTAGGTTTATAAATTCACCACAACAATCTTTTAAGGTACATTCTTTTGGTGGAGGAATAGGACCTGGACCCCTGAAAGGAAAAAACCATGTCTTTGAAAGCAACCAGGACCCTGAGTTCTCCTATACATTTCAGTAGTCCAGATCACTAGTGCCTCAGCCCAAGGTATCTGATCCATCTCAGCCCACCTTGATTACTTAATTAGCTTGCTTGACACCATCTAGACCCTTTCTCTGTTGCCCCAGGGCCACTCCAGGTTATTTACCACTCCTTAATCCCATCCAAATCTTCTCACAGTCTTTTTCTGTATGAAAGTACTCATCTTACCCTCATTAAATTGCCCAGATACTTAGAATCTGGCCCTCTGGTATTGGGGTTATAAACACCACAGACTCACGAGGAATCTTGCCCACCTGACCTATGTCATAATAAACTAGCTACTTGGGACTGAAAGAAAGCTTGAGTGGTTAAATTCTTTCAATTACAAGCCTGTACTCTTGCATTTCAGGGTTCTTAGCACCCCTAGATTGTATCACTATGACTACTATTATTCCCATTTTACACATGAGGAAACTGAGACTCAGTCAAAAAAATGAGGATATAGTCTTTTCTTCACTTCTGCTTTACGCCCCAACAATCAACATACATTCATTCTTATAGGTTTTTGTTTGGTTTGATGTTATTATTGTCACAACAGGATCACAGAATATTAAAGCTGGAAAAATCTTTATAGATAGATCATCTCCAAGTCCTCTATTTTCCAGATGAGAAAATACAGACTCAGTAAGGTAAAATTATTTGCTCATAGTAACACATGAAATAAATTTCAGAGCTGAGACTCAAACCTTAGCCTTCTGACTCCAAGTCCAGTGATTACCATTCAGGGCTACCCATCAGTTGACCAACAAGAATTTGTTAAACATTTATCAAGTGCTAGATACTATTAAGCACTGGAGATACAAAGAAATACAAAAAGAGTTCTCGTCCTCAAGAAACTTACCTTGGAATAGAGGGAAGAGCATGAAAATAGCTGTGCATAAAAGATTTATACAGAATATATGGAAGATAATGTAATGCCATGCATGAGCAGCTTCCTAAAAGAATGCCAATGTGAACAGCTTTTAAGGTTCTGATTACACGGTACAGTGAACACTCTATTTATTCCATAACAAATCAAAGGAAAACATTCACGACAAATCAAGATACAGTATCCACAACATTACATCTTATCACAGAAAATCACAATATAGTGTTCACAACAGCTTATCATTAGAATGGCCACATCATTTTCACCAAAGTGGTCACAGTATTTACAACAAACAACAAAAGAACAATCATTTGGTATCCCTAAGGAGGTTTGACTCCTTACTTAATCAGTCAATCATTTAAGAATACAAGTCAGTCTTCCACTCATGGGACAACTAGATTAACTTAATCAGTCACTTATTTATCAATCAGTTACTAAGTATTGCTAATCACTAAGTACAATCATTAGAAAATTACGTAAACTCTCTACCCCTTGGTCTCTAGTAAACTTCAATTTCATCACAGCATTCAATATCCAAGGAGAGGCCTTTTCTTCATCCTGACTCAGGACGGTCTCTCAGATTCCCTGGACCCCCTTCCATGGTCTCAGCTCCTACCTGAATCCACCAGACAGTTACCTGGATTCAGAGGCAGACAGCTCCCAGGTCCTTGTCCAGTCCTCCAGGCAGTTCCTGCTTCACACTGAAGTTCATAGGATCCAGCATATCTCAAAACCTTCACAACTTCTGCTGCCAGGAACTCAAGGATCAACCAAGCCACAAACAAAGTCTTATCCTGGTCATGCTTCTTCAGTCCTCCCGTAGTTCAGTTGGCCCTAGGACCCAGAGAGAAAGTCACTAACAGCTGGACCTAGCTGAGAAAGGTCTCTTGTAGAAGTTGGGATTTGAGTTGAATCTTGAAGGAAGCTGGAGAATTCAGGAGGTACAGGCAAGAAAGAAGAATATTCCAAGCCTGTGGAATGGTCAACAAAAAGGCATGGAGTCCAGAAATGAAGTGTTGTGTGCCAGGAGAAGCAACAAGGCCCTTTGATGGCTCATAGGGCACAAGGGCTTTCCAAATCCAGCACTGCTGACCCAATACTATATTTCTTCTAAGAACTCTGGAGCAACCAGGTACCGAAAAACACAATCTGTGAGAGTCCTAGAGGTTGTTTATGGGCTAAGCTTTTGTATTACTGTTGTTGATGTTAGAAAATGTTTTGTGCTTTTATTTCTAGTTGGAAGAGGAGTAGCATGGGAAAGATACTAGGGATGTAGTAAGAGCTTTCCAAGTTGGGGCTCTCCCACAGTGGAATATATCGATTCATTCCCTTCCTTGGAAATGTTCTTGCAAATATTGTGTGATCATTTGGGCATTAGAGGGAATTGTTATTTGGGTATGAGCTGGACTGGATTACCTCTAAGGAACAAAGTCAGAGATCTGTGAGTCTGTGGCTTTTCTCATTTCTGGACAATGCAGGGGGAAAGATTAAAATTCTCTAAGTGTGGCTTGGGCTGCCAGAGTCTCTAAAGCTATATCTGGAATTAGAAAGACTTTGGGTTTAAATTCTGACTTTGACACTTGGTTGTTGTTGTCATTCAGTCATTTTCAGTTGTATCTGACTCTTCATGACCCCATTTGGGGTTTTCTTGGCAAAGGTACTGGAGTGGTTTGTCATTTCCTTCTCCAGCTCATTTTACAGGGGAGGAAATTGAGTCAAACAGTGTTAAATGATTTGTCCAGTTTCACACAGCTAGTAGGTGTCTAAGGCTAGATTTGAACTCAGGAAGATGAAGCTTCCTGACGCCAGGCTAGGCACTCTATTCAATTGCCACCTAGCTATACCTAGTGTGATCTTGGACAACTCATCAATTGTTCTGAGTCTCAAGTTCCTCATCTGTAAAAAAAAGGGGGCAATTGTATCTAATATTATCCCTAACGCACAATGTTATTTTGAGACTCAAATAAGGTCATGTATGTGAGGCATATTGTAAATTTTTTTTAATTCTACATAAATGTTAGTTACTATTCTGATAATTTCTATTATAATGTTATGGGGGAAAGGAAACATCTAGATAAAGGGCTACAAGAAATCCAAGGAGTTAGAAATCATTTAGGGCAGCAGTTCTCAACCTGTGGGTTCTGTTTAATTTGTAACAATGAAAATACATCCTGCATATAAGATATTTACATTACAATTCATAACAGTAGCAAAATTACAGTTATGAAGTAGCAATGAAAATAATTTTATGGTTGGGGGTCACCACAACATGAGGAACTGTATTAGAGCATCACGGCATTAGGAAGGTTGAGAACCACTGATTTAGGGGGATGAGGGAGAGAAATCCCTAGGGGTAACTAGATGGTACAGTAGTTAGAGCACTGACCAGACAAATCTGGCTTCTGACACTTAATACCTGTGTGACCCTGGGCAAATCACTTAACTTCTGTTGCCTTCCTCATCTGTAAAAATGGCTTAATAATAGCACCTATCTCCCAGAGTTGTTGTGAGGATCAAATGAGATAATAATTGCAAAGTACTTTACAGTGCCTGGAACATAATAAGAGCTATGTTATTATCATTATTCAAGGAAGGTTTTGCAGAGGAGGGGACATCTGAGCTGGATCTTAAAGGAAGGGAGGGGCTTCAACACACAGATGAGGAGTGGAATGGACAGAGACAGGTGGTGGATAGAGTCCTAGACTCGAAGTCAGGAGGACTTGAGAGCAAATCCAGCTTCATTAGCTATGTAATCCTAAGCAAGCCACTTAAGCTCTGTATACCTCAGGTGTCTCATCTGTTTAAAAGAAAAAGCATCCAAACAGCACCTACCTCCAAGGGTTATTGTGAGAATAAAGTGAGGTAATATTTGTAAAGTACTTTTTAAATGCTCCCTAAATGCTATTATTGGAGTGGATTCTGAGCATAAGAAAGATGGTGTAAGCAAAGGGGCAATGGAGCCAGGAGTGGACAAGTCAAGAACTTGAGGTTTAGTCATTTAGCTTGGCTGGAATACAAAACACATGGAAGTAAGCATTTGAGATTAGCCTTTGAGGCATTACTGCTTGTTTAGTGTCTTCTCTCTGGTTTGAGTCCCTCTTTTAATTATTATTCTCAGTTTCAACAATAGAGTGAAATCACTCCTTTTGATTCAATGACCACGTTATAGGAAGAGAGGCTTTGGTGGAGGCAATGGGGTAGCCCAGAGAGCAAGGAAATATAGTATGAGGTTGTAAAAAGATACCTGCATTGGGATCCAGACCCAGATTCGGGACTTAATGTCTGTATGACTTCTGTCAAGGAACCCCATCTGCATCTCAGTTTTCTCACTTATAAAATAAGATTGGGATGGATGATCTCCAAGGCCTCTCTCCATTCTAATCCTGTAGTGCTGTTGTTATAGTAAGGGCCTATAAGGTAATTGTCCGTTCATCACTTAGGGGTTGTTTTTTTCCTTCCAATTCTGAATCTTTTACATAGTGTGAGATTTCTAACGAATAAGATAGTGTCTGTATTTGTTAGAGAAGAGAAACCAGACAAACCCTGGTGTTAATTACCAAAGGTAGATTATGTCTTGGCAGCCTGGTGTCATACATATAGCACTGGATGTATAGTCAGCTGCCTCAGACACTTGTGACCCTGGACAAGTCATTCAACCTCTCTCAGCTTCAGCTTCCTCATCTATAAAATAAAAGGGATAAAAATAGCACCTATGTTATAGGCTTGTTGTAAGGGAATATGTAAATCATATAAATGTTAACTATTATTATTGGCAGGATATAGATGGTACTTAAGACAAGGGCCTGTCCTGTAATTACACAGGATAATTATTCTCTGTTACATCACTATGGATTATACCTTTGACCTCAGTCACCTTACTGGGATGGGAAAGGGGAGGCAGGGAAAGATAAGGGATGGGGAATGGAAACAGAAGAGAACATGTGGAAGGATCTATCTCAACCCATGTATAACAGATATCTTACCTATGGTCAATAATATTTTCATATATGAAGGACTATCTAAATCTCTTGGAAGATGGGGTTGACACACTCTTGGAAGTATCTCTCTGACACTTAAGATTGATTTCATCCAATTTGGTAAGATGAGGCTCATATTTTTCCCATATTAATGATTAAATTTTCTCATACCCTTCAGAAAATTTTAAACATGAAGTCCTTATCTGGGCCATCCAGCTCCCAAACCTTAGCTGGAAACCTTACTAGTTCCATTATCTCAGTTCTTCACATGGAATTCAGAATTGTTTATAAACTTAGTCAAAAGAAATATAGAATGCAAACACCTTGAGAGCAAGAGCTTTCTCTCTTCCTTCCTTCTTTCCTTCCTTCCTTCCTTTTTCTTTCTTTCTTTCTTTCTTCCTTTTTTCTTTGTTTTTCTTTTCTGCTTCCTTCCTTTGTATCTTATTCTTTTTCTTTCTTCCTTCTTTTCCTCCTTCTTTTCTTTCTTTTCTTTTTCTGTGACTTCACTAGAACAAGGAACTCCCAGTGAGGTAGTTCCTTATACCCATACTGATCTGCAACCATACTGTGACCTATACACTCTTAGAGAGCTTTTGCTGGCATTGAGATGTGTGAAGTTATATGATTTGACCAGTAATTGTCAGAAGCAAAACTTGAACCGGGATTTTCCTGCTCTTCTAGCAAATAGTAATCACTTGAATTAAATTAAATTAGACTGGATTAGATGGAATTGAATTTCTAAAGATGTGATCACTAGGGAAAAAAAATCTCTTTTTCCTATTATGACAAAAGGTTTAGCAACTGTCTTTGGGCTTTGGCTTTGATTTGCCGTTAATAATTCATACTTCAGGGCCCATGGTTGATTGGTTTTGTTTTGCTTTTAAGTTACCATCAAATTTATTATTCTTGAGTAAGGTTGTCTTACATCTAGATGAGTGTTTGCATTCCAATTCTGAGACAATAGGGGCGACTTGTTAAGAGTAAGCCTGATGTTCCCCAGTATGGAACCTTTCTTGTATAGATGGTGAAACTGGATATATTCAGAGGGTACCAACAACAACAGTCATGAAATTAGAATCAAAGAAATGTAATCCAGCTGTTAACTTCCTATACACTTTTCAGAAGTTACCTTAAGTCAGTAGTTCTGATCTTTATTACTTGTGGGGGGAGGACGCCTAAACAAAGATACAAAGAAGGAAAATTTAACCAAAGAAACATTATCCATATTGAGCAGAATTAGTCCTTCACTGGGAGATGAATATATTTCTTGGCTATCCATTTCCTTTGTCAAATCCTTGTCAACTGTCAACTGTCAACTTCTGTCAAGTCAAATGAGCTTCATCCCATATCAAAACCAAGGGATGTTGCTAAGGATTCACTAGATTAAAAACTCTTCCCTCTGGAGCTCCAGGGTCAAGGACTGCAGGAAAATTGCAGAGAGGAATATCCATTAGAGGTGTCAGCAAGCAAAAGTGTTGACTGAGTTTAAATCATTAGCGTGAAAAGCAAAAGCAAACACATTTTAATTTATTGGTGGGAAAAAATGGCCCATATCAAGGCAAAAATTCTAATAAAAAATAAATAATGTTGACAACAGAAGTGGAAAAAGAATTCTAATGTTCTTTGCAGCTATGTGAATTAGCCAGCAAGGGAGGTGTCTGTCCATTAGTCAAAAGATAAATATATATACATATATATACATATATATATATATATATATATATATATATATATATATATATATATGAGAAGCAATATAGACTGCTAGAAAGAGCCCTCAGCAGGAATTTAGGAGAACCAGACTCTTAATCTTTCTGAGCCTCAGTTTCCTTATCTGTAAAATGGGTATAAGACTTACACTCCTTACCTGTCTCACAGAGTTGTTGTGAGCAAAGTGCTTTATAAAGTCTTCAACACGCTACGTAAATATAAGTTATATGCTCTACCCTGGGACTTCTAGAGGATAGAGTTGCCTGGTACTTTTGAAAATCTATCAGCTATCATGATTCTCAGTGGTAAGAACTAATATTGAGGACTAACACAGAGAGTATCTGTTAAAGTATCCCACTTTCGCTCTTTTATGAAGGCAAGGAAAAGAACAGGTATTCCAGAGTGAGGGTATCATTACTGTGATTTCACCATGTACTTGAGAACTAACAGGTTGATGGCAGCTTCAAAAAAAACAATTACTCAGATGAAAAATTGTGGTTCTAGTTATCTAGGACCTTTTCTAGTCTAGTCACTTCTTAGTTTAAGTGAGGCCCTGAGAACAACAGATTTGTAGGCAGGGGTCTGGATTCTAATTCCAGCTTTGCTAATTACAACCTCTGTGACTTTAGAAAAGTCACTTCATTTCACTGGGCCTCAGTTTACTCATCTGTAAAAGGAGAATATTAACCTCATAGATTTCTAAGGCCTGTTTTTACTCAAAATCCTATGATTTCATCATTTTATGCTATCTGGATTAGATTGAATCACAGAGTCCAAGTTAAATTAGGATTTCCCATGAGTACTGAGAGACTCCTTATGCACCCATCTGTGATGGACATTGGACTGATTTCATCAAGTCCCAGAATACTGCTGAATCTCCTTGAAGAAAGCTATAACCACTCCAAAGAGTTTAATCTGACCATCCACACATGAAAGATCAAGTGGATGAATAATGTTTATTGACGAGATTACAACATGAATTAGATGGACAATCTGGGACAAACAGTATAAATGAATAAGGTGGGTCCAGAATTAAACAGTTAGGTGAGCAGGCCTTCAAGAAACTGCCAAGCTTCTTTAATGACAACAAACTTCTCCCAGAACAAAAGCCCATTTTTTTTTTAGTAAAATGCAGTATGATTTAGTAGTATGATTTTGGACCATAACAGTTTCTGAAGAAGGGAAAAAGAATATCATACAGTGAGCAAAGGAGAGGCCCATACTGGTTGTGAGTAGGCTGGCATACTGTGGACAGTGAGGACTATTAAAGAACATGAATAAAAGATGTCATCAGAGAGATGTATGATAGTACAGAAAGATGGGATTGTCATGAAGTGAGGGAGATCAAATGGATAGCCTGAGTGGTCTACAGGCATCAGAAATGCATGTTGAGTTGATGCCTTGTGGTGAACATGTGGGAGAACATGGGAGAGAGTCAAACAGGATGAATAGACATGGATGGATTATGATCAGCCCCATTGGAGGAAATAACCAAATCCAATTGATCACAGATTCATTTAAGTATTTGAGTATTAAACTTCTGTATTAGAGGTGTTGGCAAGTGAAAGTGTTGATAGAGTCTAAATCACTAGCATGAAATGCAAAAGCAAACACATTTTAATTTACCAGTGGGAAAAAGGGCCTACATCAAGGCAAAAATCCTAATGAAAAAATCAATCATTTTGACAAAAGGAGTGGAAACAGAACTTCATAGCTATATCGGTTAGCTAATTGTACCTTTAGCCTGATCCATGTCAATCCATAACATTCTGATGGAAACAGTTGAAAATGCCAAAATACAACAAATATGTTCTTCTGAATCAGAACAAGTAATACAGCAATTAGAACATTTGCTTTTCACACAAAATATCTCCACTTTGAAACTGCATTCAAACCTAATCCTATTGTTCTTCAGAGGAATCCTGGGGTGGTAGGAAAGTACTAAATTTGAAGTCAGGGGGCCTGGGTTCAAGTCCTGGCCTGCCACTTACTAATTATGTGGCAAAAGGCATTTCATTTCACATCTTTGGAACTCAGTTTCCTCATCTGTAAATAGAGGGGGTTGGACTAGATGATCTTTAAAATCTCTTCCTGCTCTAGATCTGTTTCCTTGACCAATGCAGCATACACTGAACATGTGAAAAGTTTGACAAAGACACAATTGGAAGGGCTTGCATGTGGCCAATCATTCAACAACCATTTAAGCTTCTACTATGTAAAAAAAAAAAAAAGTGTATACCTTGCTAGCCCTTACTTACTATCTTGTAGATTATTTCAAAGCTCCGCAAGAAAGACCTACCCCTGTTTATTACAGCTACATTCTAGATGCTTCTTACCATGTCTGTTGTTTACTGGAAAATTGTGTATAAATATAGTGTCTATGGGTTTGCTTTGGTGGATTCTTCAAATGTTTCCTCTGCTCAACTTGAGACTTTCCCACACATCTTGTTCAGGTCTTGACTCTGATCTTGCTCTAGGATGAGCTATAGACTAGACCGAGGGAGGGAATCATAACTAAACATCCTTACTCTGGTTTCCAGTAGGTTTTCTTAGTCTTCCTTCTTTAACATTTGTTATCATTCAGTAATTCCTCTACTCGGATTTTATCAGAGAATGTCTCCACTTCTCCAGGAACTCTTCCATCCTACCTCTAATAAGAAATGGTCACTGCTTTGGCAATGTCTCTGGCTTTGGGGTTCAGTGGTTCTGTGGAAGAGCACTGCAAATAAAAATGCTTCTAATTCAGGGAACCAAGCCCAGTTTGCTGTATTTAGCCCCCTCTCTTCTCCATATCTTTTTGTCTCTCATCATAGTCTTATCTATCAAAGCATCTTATAATAGTTTTTTTGCTTTTTTCAAAACACACTTACAAGTCTTTTGTTTTTGGTTTAAGTCTTTTGACTATATCTTGCTAGTTACTTCTGCTAAAGTTGTTGATAATGGTGTTACCTATTATACCTTTTATTGGACATATTTCTGGGGGGTTGGGGAGGATATTGGAGGTGAAGACTGGAAATTTCCTGATATACTGGTCACTGGGGTGAACATCCTCATCCCCATCATTTCACAATTAATTAATTATTAAGCATTAGCATGCTTGGTTCCACAGAAAATACAGATCTAGAGAGCTATTGCCTATTTGACATCCAAACAATGTTAAAAATATTCCATTGATAATGGACTAGCCCTTAATGAATGTCTATATGATGGGATGAATGGCGAGAAAATGAAGACCCAGTCATTGGTTCCATTTCAATAAACAGAACTTTGGGAAGTCAGTTTCTGGCTGTGTATGATTGGAAGATGTAGTGAGGAGTATTCTAATTGGCCTCAAAGTGAGCAAGAACTGAGTTTGAATACAATAGGGATAATACTACTCCCTCACTCCTTTTCCTCAGCTTCTTCAAGTTCCTGTCTCAAAATAATGGGATCTATATCATTGTCCCAGGACTAGAGCAAATGAGCAAAAATTTAAAATCATAGAAGTCTCTGTGAGGCCAAGATATTTCTCCTGCCTATAGGGGAAACCAAGCCTATCCCCACTTTCCAGAAGGCTGTTATCCCTAAGTACATTTAATGGAACTCCACCCTTTGATTGAGCCTTATATAAGGACTATATAGTTTTCCAGAATATAATACTACCAATTTGGTGTATTCTATTGGGTATTAGGCTTGGAGTCAGAAAGACCATGGTTCAAATACTATGCTCACCTCCTTGTCATAAGAAGGCATACCTGACAGACTTTGATGCATACATATTACATAATACCTCAACAGTATCTATGATCTTATTGACACGGGTACTTCTACCAGTGGAGCAGGTGGCAAGCCATCTTAGTCTTCTCTCCCTGCATGACTCTTGCCCCTGCCCTCCCACAAATCCTCCACACAAGTCCAGGCTATCACATTGGACATATTCCTTTAATATACTTTAGACTGTGCAGATATCATTGGAATATCTGGGCTGCTCACTGATAATCTCTTTCTCTCATTACATGACTGGTTCACTTTCTTTGGCAGTCCTTCATTTGTCTGACAATATCCTTTACAAGAGAAAGGTATCAGACAGATGGCCATGGGTGGTACTCTCAAGTGAGTCCTCAGTCATATTAAAATATAATTGAGAAATATTTAACAATATACATACGATACAATAGAACAGAGATAATGTTAATATGTGGTTTTCTAAGTCAATATGTGCCCTGTAGGGGCATGTTAGGCAGTCCTCCTTTCTATCTGAGTTTGACACTACTGCTTTAAGCCATTTCTCTGAAGTATTCAAAAGATAGTAGATTATAAGAGTTTAAAGGTTTACTAAGCTACATACACAAGTACATTCACACAAGATCACTGGCCACCAATACAGCCTATAATCTATCTGTAAATTAGTAAATAACTCCTAAGAAGTTGCCTGGGGCACACAGAGGTTAAATTACTTGCCCCATTGCATATGATATTAGAAGTGGGATTTGAACCCAGCTCTTTCTGATCTGAAGTCCAGCTTTCAACCCACTACCCCAAAATGTCTTTTCAAACAAGGCAGATAGAGGCAGCCTTGGAATCCAAAAAACCTGAGTTCAAATCCCACCCCTGGTACACACTGGCTGTGTCAGTCACTTAGTCCTTCAATGCTCTAATCAGCTCTCTAAGAAAGGGTTGACCTGAATTGGTCTAGGGAATTTCCTCATCATACACAAATGAAATCAAAGATCCAATATCTATTTTTATACCACATTTACATCAAATAGGATTTCTATAGCTGAAGCTCATAAACTTTCAAAATCAAAATGCCTGGAAAGGAAACTGGGGCTATGACTTTGGGGGGAAAGGCATCTTTAAGTGAGGGACAGTTGTACTATTTCAGTATCATGCAAACCATCAGAAATAGTGCTCAGCATTCATTCACCAACAGGTGGCAGTAGGTATTTCTGTGTTTGAAACATGGTGTGTAATCTATTAAATTTAGTTTTAAGGCCAACTGAGGCCTGCTGGCATGTTTGTATTGCTTCTTGGGAGCCTAAAACTCCTTGGACATTCTAAGGTTCTGCAGTACCCTGGCATTGCATGGATTTTAGAAATAATCTTAGCATAGCAGAAAATCCTAAGAATCGATAAGAAAGGGATCAAGACCCAAAGGTTATGTCCTTTGTCCTAAGGATGCATGAGAAGATGCCTAGTAGCATTCAATGGCCCATTGTTCATACTCCAAGGATGGCTAGTCTCTATCAGAGTGGCTAATGGTGAGAGACTAGGGGCAATCACAGACTCATAAAGAGTAGAACTGGAAGAGAGGGAAAATGAGACCATTCAGAGGTGACTGAAGACTTTATAGTGGGGAGGAGATTGAAGTGAGGGGAAAAGGAGGGGATAAATTCTACTGAGTTATGAGGGAAGAAAAGAAGAGAGAACAGGTATAAGTAGGATGTGAGAGAGGACTATTTTTGAAGAAGAGTCATTCTAAGGCACAATTCTGTATCACTTCCTTTCTCAAAAATCTTCAATGATTCCCTATTAACACTGAGTTAAAGTAAAAACTCTTCAGCCTTGAACTTAAAGCTCCCAGGATCTTGTCCCAACCTACCTTTCTAGCCTCACTTCATGTCACTTCCTTCTCTCCGCTGGAATTTCCTGACAAACTAGAGCATTGCCAGAGAAGATAGACATCAGGAATTTGAGGACTGCAGATTAAGCACTACGCTAAATTGATCTAATTCCAGGGTTTATTGACAGTCTCTAAACCATTTTAGTGGAAATATTCATTCATATAAAAAAAGGATACAAGATCACTGAATTGGAAATGTTGAGCTAGAAAGGAACTTGGAGACCTTAACTGCTTTATTTTTACAGATGAGGACACTGAGGCCCATAAAGGTTAAATGACCCAGGCAAGGTCACACAAATATAGGTGCCCTCTGAATCACTGCAATCCCTATTCATAGCACCCTATTTTGGTCTGGTTCCAGGAAATTAAATCTCACATGCAAGTGGATAAATGCCAGGCAATCAATCAGCCTGGTCTAGACAGCCAGTTTGTTCTGGATAGCCTACAAATGTTAGGGGGTTGTGGGATTTTATTACTGAGGTAGACAAAGAGAACATCATCAATCTTGGGATAAACAGGGGCTAGCAGAATTCCTTCCCAATCAGGGACTGCACTCATGGATGTGTATCAGTCACACCAGCTGCCTCTGTCTGCATGTCTCTCTCCATTGCTGCTCCAAATATCCCCAGGCAAAACAGGCTTTGTTTAACCAGCCCTCCTCATCGCCTCTCCCACCTCTGAGTGACTGCTAGTTATCCACCAAGCCTAGAATATTGTCTCTTTTCATCTCTGCCTGTTGCGATCATCCTTTTCCTTTAAAACTTGGCCTCGGTATCACCTCAGGTACTAGGAAATAACTTCCTAACAATTTTTGTTGTTGTTGTTGTTTTCAGTTGTGTCCGATACTCTGTGACCCCAAATAAAGTGGTTTGCCATTTCCTTCTCCAGCTCATTTTACAGATGAAGAATTGAGGCAAACAGGGTTAAATGCCTTGCCCAGGGTCTTACAGCTAGAAAGCAACTGAGACCAGAGTTGAACTAATGAAGATTAGTCTTCTTGATTCCAAACCCAGTATTCTATCCACTGCACCACCTAACACTGATCTAATAATTAGAACTATCTAAGAAGTGAAATGCTCTGGCTTCAGAGATAATGGACAAGGATACTCTGCTTTTAGGTTTGGGTTTAGGTGGATCTTAACATTAAGTGACCCTGGGCAGGTCAATTAACCCCAATTGCCCTGCCTTCTCCCCTCCAAAAAAGCTAAAAAAAGAAAATCATTGAGGACCTGAAATATATTTTGTTAATGTGAATTAGATCTTTTAATATTTACTGTATTAAAAATTAGAAATGGATGCTTAAAATATTTATTAATTCATCAAAATGACAATAAGAATTAGCCCACTAGATGTTCACATTAATGAAAAGTAACTATATTTTCCAGAACACAAAAAAGTAAGAAGAGTAGTATTGTTTTATATATATTAAAATCTCACTTAATGTCTAGCTTAATAGAAGACAGTTGGATTCTCCTATCTGTTTCTGTATTCCATCTGTTGAGATATGTTGTTTTGGTTGAAGTATATGAAGAAAATCTTGCCTCATACTGGGTTTTTGCAAATTTGTGACATCTGAATTTTTGGGAACCTTTTGGTGATCTAAAAGGATGGCAGAAGAAGTGCTCATTGTAGGACTCAGGACACAGGGTGCTTGGAGAAGGGAGGCATCTACAAATAGGGAAATAGCATCTTGGGAATATTAAGGTTTTGTTTTGACCTTCCAGTTAAAGGGTCTTCAGGGATCTGAAGACCATACTTTGAAGACAGTCGCACTCCAGGTATAAGACGCTTTTCCTGATTTCCCGAATTGTTTACTGTCTCCTCCCATGATATTTTAACATATTTTGTGTTTATCTGTATACATGTTGTGATAATGATAATCGCTAGTATTTTTATAGGTTTTTAAGGTTTACAAAGAACTTTAAAAATATTAACTCATTTGATTCTCACAACAGCCCTAGGAGGTAGGGGGCTATTATTTCTCCCATTTTACAGAAAAGGACACTGAGTCTGAGAAAGATTAAGTGACTTGTCCAAGGTAATTCAGCTAGTTAGTTATCTGAGGCAGGATCTGAACTCAGGTCTATCTGATCCTAAGTCCCACACTTTATCCACTGTACCAGTTAGCTGCTGTATACACACATATGTAGTTGGAGCTATGTAAGTGTCTTGGGGGCAGGGACCGATTTATTTTAGTCTTGGCATTCCCAGCGCCTACCACAGGGCCTTATGTAGAGTAGATGCTTAATAAATACCCATTAAATTAAGTGCATTGCCCCACTGATGGACTACAACCAGAGTCAGCAACTGTTGCTTCAGGGCTGGAGAGCCCAGGGGCCCCGGTGAGGACAAAGAGGGAAAGATCAGAACTTCTATCACTGCCTGCCTACATCCTTAGATCCCATTCCCTTCCTTAGCCCTCCCAGGACAGCCAAGCCCCAAACCTAAAAGCAGAGTATCCTTGTCCTGGGGTCAATCCCCTCCCCCTCCTGCAGAGTACTTAGGGATCTAAAGCAGTCTGAGTCTCTGTCTTTTCCTTTGGCTCCATGTTATCCACAGAATCACTAGGCAATCTTCCCAGAGCACCAGGGTCCTGCTTTGGTCCTTTTTTCATTTCAGGGATGAGAGGGGAACCGGCTGCTTTTCTGGAAGGGCAGAAGAAATCTCTCTTCCCAAATCCAAAGCTTCTTAGTCCCTAGTCCAGCAATGCTTTGATTGTTAGTTGTTTGTATTATTAGCTAGGGCTATTTAAAAATAGTCAGTGGGAAACCCTAGGCTGGGCTTGATGAGAGGCAGCCCAGCTTCCTGGTGGTGGTTCATGCCTCAAGACAAAGCTACTGCTACCTCAAAGCAGGGGCCGTAGCTGCTTCAGGTTTTTCTCTTTCTCTTCTCTTTAGTTCTTTTACTCTCCATATGTTGCCACCTGACCTAGCTACTGCTGGCGTGCCAGTTACTAAAAATAGTCAATCAGCCTCAGCAATCCTTAACTGAAAGGCAGCAAGGCACAGTGGGTCTGGAGACAGAGATCCGGGACTAAATCTGCCTCTGCTGCTTCCTACCTGCTTGACATTGGACAAGCCCCTTCTCTTCTGGGACCTCAGTATACTCATCTGTAAAATGAGTGTCTCAGACTAGATGGTCTTTGAAGGTTCTCCCAGTACTGAATCCTAACAAAGTTATTTTCATGGGTGATTTCTGTGGGCCACATTTAATACAGGATGAGAAGTCACAAATAAGATCCAAAGGCAACTATGCAAATCAAAAATATGTGCAGCATCAAAGAAATCAGACTCAATTGACCAAGTGACAAATATTTATTAAGCACCTGCTGCAGTTACTGGCACTGCAAGGAGGCTCAAAGAGATGAACAAAAGTCTAAATGCAAATGAGGAAAGTGAACCTCTTGGAATCTATTGTGAATTTGGGAGTTTTAAAAAGAGTTTCGATGTATCTTAAACTTAAATACAATATATCTTAAATGTATCTTAATTATATAGATGTGAGTCATATTGTATCTTAAATGTATTTTAAACTTAAACACAAAATAAGAAAAGGGAAAAAAATTGCCATATATACCACAGCACACGAAAAGATTCAATATAAAGCAACACATTTCCACTTCAAGAAAACCTATATAATGAATACTATCCATTATTTTCAAAGCTGTCCAGCTTCTCTTTGCTTCCTTTCCTTTTGTTCTGTGCTATGTACTTTTTAGTTTTTTTTTTCCCCTTTCCCCTCCTGGCCAACAAGGCTACAATATTAAGCCTGGAGATACACACACACACACACACACACACACACACACACACACACACACACACACACACAGATATCCATAAACATACACAAATATACACATACACACTTAAATGCATATACATAAGACTTATTTCCACATATCTTTCTCTGAAGGTGGATAGCATCTTCCTTCATAAGTCCAAGTTTTTCCATATTTTTCTAAATCCTCCAGCTCATCGTTCCTATACCACAACAATATTCAGATCCAGTCACATTATCCATGAGAATTTTCCCCCAATTTTCTACATTTCCTCTACTCTTGGCTATATAGGTTTTATTTATACAGGAAAATTTTAATTTAAAATAATCAAAATTATTCATTTCACACATCAACCCTGCTCTCACCTTATAAGATGGTTCAATGTCTGATATTAATGAATCTAGTTCCTTCAATATCTTTTCCACCTGGTTTCCTTGAAGTTCCTAATCTTCTGCTCTTCCAAATAAACCCTGTTATTATTTTTTCTGACTCAGTAAGACAATTTTTTAGTAATTTATTTGGGATGCCATTACATAAATATATTGGTTAGGTTAAATTGTCATTTTTAAAATTATGTTAACTTGACCTACCCATTCACAATAAATATTACTCTAATTATTTAGATCCAACTTTATATTAAAAGTGTTTTGTGTTTATAGTTATATGTTCACATGTCTGTTTTGGCAGGTATACTCTCATTTTTTTTTATACTGTCTAGTTATTTTATATGGTCTGAAACTGTTGATTAATGGGGGAATTTTGATGGAAGTGGCTTGGGTAAACCCTGGGTATGCATTTACAGGATGTGATGACTTAGGAGCAGTAGTAGATGGAAAGATGCACAGTACTGGCATGTGTGAATGGTCTGGTGAACATTTGTCAGGCTGACCGTTCCATAATATTTGTGTAATTTGTAGCCTAGCACCTTCTGATTTGGAATACCCCAGGAAGGGCTCAATCTTGGGGCAGCTTTCCTCCAATTTTCCTCTCTCTCAAATATATCTCTTTAGTTCCAGCCCAGCGTTTACTCTGGGAAACCACACAATATGACACATGTCTATATATACTTACAAATATGTGTAAAAGCATCCCATGCTCTCCCAAATCTCCCAGTATAATAATGATATTTATATCAAACTTTAAGGATTACAAAGATATATATTATCTCATTTGATCTTCACAGGAGCCTTAGGAACTAGGTATTACTACTATCCCCATTTTATAGGTAAGCAAACTGAGACGAAGGTTAAGTGACTTGTCCAAGATCACACAGCTAGTAAGTGTTTGAGGTAGGATTTGAATTAGGGTCTTTCTGACTCCAAGTTCACCTAGCTATATACTTCCTGGACAATATAGAGGTCCTGGTCGTCTCTACTCTTTGCTCAGATGCACTCTCAGAATTCCTCTGGAAAAAAAAAAAACCAACAAAAAATAGAAACTGAGCAGGTCCATTGACTCCCCTTTATAGGCCAGTTCAAGGGTTGATTCCTCCCACAAGTATGTCCCGTTACAACTTGAGCCAACCAATGTATCCTAGAGACAGCCCCAATTAGTAAATCAGAAAGATTTAGAGATAGGATATGAAATCCTACAGACTAATGCCTAGCGGGTAAGTTTATCCCCACCTTCCTGAGCAAATAGTCTAAAGGTTTGTACTAGTGCAAAGTCTATGTGCTGTTTGTGGAGAAAGGGGAGACAGGAGTGTGCTTTACAGGTTCATAGGATCTAAATTGAGGAGGGACCTTAGACATCATGTGGGTCCAATCTCAATAGTTTACAGAGGAAGAAACAGGGCCAGAGAGAAAAAAAGATTTGCTCAAGGGATCAATCACCAGGAATAAGGATCAGAGCCAGAGTTTAAACTCAAGTCTTCTGATGGCAAATCTAGAACTTCTGCCATACCAAATCCCAGCTCATATGTATGAGAACCCTGAGGATAACTGAGAGAAGCATGACACTTTAGGTTTTCTTAGGAAAAAGGCTCCTAACAGTGCTTGGGATAGAGAGAGACAGTATGTTAGGAACCTCCCCCAAAAGCATGGACTAGAGAGCTTCCTAATGTCACTTGTCCCTGACAGGGTATATCCATAGTACAAAATGTAGTAGTGTGCTTCCAGCTTCAATGGAGTGGCTTGATGCCCAGAACTTTGACTGCAATGAACTCTGGGATCTAGCCTGCCTACATAAGCAGCTATCCCAGCAAGTCACATGTCAGAGATTGTTGCCTTGGCCTGGGGAGAGGGGCGGGGAGAGAAAGGGAGCACCATGTTTTCTGCAAATTCAGGATTGGCCTGCTTCCACAAGTCTGCAGACCAAGCAAACTCCCATGGTGCCAGGCTAGTGAGCAGAGCTTCTCTTGTTGCTGTTCCCTCCTTGTCCTGAAGGAAAAAAATACAGTATATCTTAGAGACCTCTGATGAAACTGTCTAATGCTTTCTGGAGGGCTTGACCCTATGCACATATATGGGATTGCCATATGGCAAACACCAGACCTTTTGCTCTTTGCATTAAAAAAAATACCACTTTGTATAGTAATATTACACTTATCTGAGAGTGAGGAGGGGTGTCAGACTTCTGGCAACCTCAGTCCTTTGGAGTACAGCCTAGACCCTGTATCTATGGACCCAAAATAGCTGTCAAAAAGGCCCTGTATTTAAAAAAATCAAATGATCAACATCTTAGGTCCTCATTCAGATTTTTATTGACTCCTATTTAGAAAACCATTTTAACAAGTTTAGCATAGTGATTTCTCAGCCCACAGCAGATTAAAAGTGGAAAGCTAGAAACCAAGTGGGAGAGGGACTGTCAGAGGCAGACACAGTGACACCAGGAAAAGCAATAAAAGTCAGGCAGCCTAACATCAAGAAAAGAGGATGAAAAACTGAAAGAGCAGACACAGAAGTATAGTGGTACAGTCTGTCCTACCTTAAGTATGTTCAAGTATGACAACTGTGTCAGAAGGTTGGGATGTTGCTGGCCCAAGAGAGGAAAACAGATATAGGTGATATACCCTCTATGGGATTTTCTATTCATTTCCCACCACCAATTAACCCACAAGCATTTATCAAACTTCAACAATGTGCTAGGCACTGTGACAGGTACTGAATATACAAAAAGATAGCATAGCATAGCAGATAAGACACTGGCCTTCATTTTATCTTTCATATTATTGTAGATTTGGCGTTAGGAAGGATTTTAGAGGCTGTTAAGCCCAACAACCTCAGGACAGAAAACCAAGACAGAGAGATTAAGTGACGCTGGCCTAGGGACACACAGCCAGTTAAGTACATGAAGCAATTCAGGTATATTTCACTAAAGGGAATATAACACATATAGGTGAATGGTAGCCAGGAAAGGGTGCTTTGGACTTGAAAGTCACAGGGATTGGAAGTGGAGCCACAGGAAAACAAAATGTGGAACATTTCCCATAGCAATATTGATAATTGATTTGATTATTGTTCTCTGAGCAAGGGATGGTGGTAGAGTGGAGGTAGTTGTGCATGAGCAAATGACAAGATGCACGTGATGGCCAGGTCTTGACGTCCTAGTGAGTGGACGAATGAAAGTATAGTCTGAGATAAGCCAGATAGATCTAGAGAGCTAAATGAGAACTAATTCATGTAGCATCCAATATAGATAGGTCTCCCCTGATTGAATCTCTACAGAACAACTGAAAAAACTTTTAGTTGGCTTCATATTTAGCTGATATCATCTTCCTACCACAAATTTTAAAAATGGAAACCTATACTTGTAAACTCTTCTCCTTTCATTACTTGAGTTCAAGTTTGGACTCAGCTTGGCCCCAAAACTTGCATTCTGCCTCTGAACCATTAGTTACTAACTGAAAAGCTGGAGATTTCCCATTTTTTCAACCAAGTGCTATATCCTAGCAGCTCTGAAATAAGTCTATTGGATATTCTTCTACAATTCTTCAACAGAGCCCTGAACATCACTCAGGAATTTAATTCATAATATTTCTTCTTATTCTGGGCACATTCATACAATGGAAAGCTCACAGTTTGTGGAGTCAGAGGATCTGGGTTTGAATTCTAGGTCTGTTACTTGTGTGACTTTGAGCATCCAATTCAGCTGAATTGAACAAGTACTTTTTAAGTATCAGGAACTGGTCTAGGTGCTAGAAATACAAAGACAAAAAACAAACCAGTTCCTGTCCTTGATGAGTTTGTATCCTATTGGGGGAAATGATTATGATGATGATGATGATGACGATGACGATATGATGACGATGACGACGATGATGATGATGATAGGTAGCACTCAGGGCTTTAATATTTGTAAAGCACTTTACAAATACTATCTCTTTTTTATATTCATAGCAATCTTATTATTACTCCAGTTTTATATATGAAGAAATTGAGGCTGAGAGAGGTTAAGTGTCTCACAGTTGGAGTCATACATAGTGAGTGACACAGCTAGGAAATACTGAGGAAGGATTTGAACTACTGAGGCAAATAGTTCTAACGTCTGTATGAAAGGCAAAGGTGGAGAATATTTAAAATTCCCCTTGAAAATAAATCCCTTTACTCTTCCACAAAGTATAGTACTGTCTGTCTCTTTAACTAGTTGTAGCTGGACAGGGGCAAGATCTCTTTAAAAGAAGGCAATCTATATAGGCTAGAGCAGATGCATCTGAGGTACTCCCTATGAAAATAACTGAATGTCAATTTTATTTATTTTTTTTTACTACGCATAGCTAAGCTAATGATAAGGCTAGAAAGGAAACCAGGACTTTTACTCCAATAGAAGAAAATGAAAACAGGTAAGGACTCAGCTGGAAGGAAAACTGATGATTATGGAAAAATATCATCTCAAAAAGGCTTCACATATATTCTAGAATGTACTAGAGGGTGATCATACAATCACATATCTGTTACTTCATCCTTATTCACTAGGAGTAAAGGGAGGACACCAAGGTAGACAAAGAGAACACAGCAAGGACTACCTGTCCAGGAATGCTTGGAAGGCCAAAAAAAGCTGTTCCCCTTACTAGTACAAACAGCCTAAACAGAACAAATAAACTAGCTGTGGGTGTGATGAAGAGGAGATTTTGAATCCCAGACATCTCTGTTAAATGCTCATACTACAAAGGGCACAAGAGAACTGAAATGAGGCTTTATCTCCTATTCACTTGTTCAGTGGAATGGAAAGCAGAATTGACCACATGGTTTAAATTGGTATTTCTCTCCCCCACCCCATTCTGTTGAGTGCTTATAGTCAAATTCAAGTAAGTTAATTACATGTATGATTCAACTCCAATGTACAAATTTGAGGACATATAAAATATATATGGAATAAATAAGTTGAGGCCAAGAGTACTAATAATGGGGTGGAGAGGAAAGGGTATCAGAAAAGACCTGCATTAGGAGGTAGCATCTGAGATGTGCTTTGAACGTATAATACCTTCTACTCTGTCTGCCCTTCCCTCACTCCTGACCTCCCTTCACAGAATTACAGAATTTAGGGCCTGGTGCCAGACTCATAAAGAAGATGGCAACAGAAAGTGACTAGAAAACCCACTGATACTAGAACAGAAGAGGCTGCTCAAGAGTGGGGAGAGAGATTCAAGACTGCTCCAGGGTTTAATGACAGTGCTACTTTTATTGGAGCCAGATGCAAAATCTGTTTACCCTTCTCTGAGATGGGCTATTTGAGGCCAGAATCATTCAGAGATCTTTAATAGCAACTGGACAGGTGGTATTCATGAATTCCAGACTGAGATATCTATTTCAGAGCTTCTGCATATTTATCTAAAGATTGATCTTAATGAGTATGTGAGTCAAACATCTTGTGCCTTATTATCTTCAATCTTTGCTCATTCACAGGGAGTACTTAGAGACTGAGGATAAACAAAGCATTACCTAGAACTTCTGGGTTTGGACTGAGCTTGTGTACCATTTGAAGATTTCTGAGATACTGGGCATCGTTGATAGATATGTTATTATAATTTTTCTACTATATATTATTTATTTGATTGCCAGTTCTATGCCAACAGTAAAAGTTGTATATGAAATTAAGCATTTTGCTTCTCTGGATAATATGCCAATATCAAACAACTAGGGCTCACAATACAGCCACTTCAAGAAGGAAGTAGCATTTACCACTGGACAGGGACATCAGAGTTGATTTCTGATTGGGTAAATCCTCAAATTCAGACATTCCTAGATAGCCAGGTACTGCTTGGTTGAGAGAGACAGAGTTGTGCAATAACAAACAGGTCCCTGACTCTTTTAGAACCTCAGAGGGTTTGAAACTAACAACACTTCTACTCAGCAAGGTGTTTACATGTAACTTCCAGATAAGTGAGGGACTCCTAAGGGCCAGATCCTTTTAGCTGAACATCATCAGATGAGTAGGTATTGATTCTATCTAGAGATTAAAGAGGAACCTTAGGGGATTCTCTGACTTAGAGACAGTGCATTCTAGGCCTGGATAACAGACAGTTTAAACCATAGACACTGGAGATAGAATGATGTATGCAAGGGGCAGCAAATAAGCTGTTTTGGCTAGACTGAAGTGGGTGTGAAAAGAAGTAAGATGAAATAAGTCTGAAAAGATAAACTGGAGCCAGGCTGTGAAGGACTTTAAATGCTAAACAAAGGAGTTAGCATTTTATCCTAGAGAAAACAAGGAACCACTGAAGTGTCTTTAGCAGGGAAATGACATGGTGAGACCAGTACTTTAGTCATACCAATGTGGCAATTTTATGGATTATGGTTTGGGGAGAAGTGAGAATGGAGGCTAGGAGAGCAATTAAGAGCCTACTGTATTAGTAGAAATGAGAATGAAACTCAGGTAGAGGCTATGTGAGTAGAAAGAAGGGGACAATGGTACTGATACCTAAATCAGGGAGAGACAAAACAGAGAAAGAAAATTATAGATCAATCTCCCTCATGAATATAGATGCAAAAATTTTAAATAAAATATTAGCAAAAAGACTACAGCAACTTATTACAGGAATAATACA
>CM053583.1:142531175-142564644 GCA_028627135.1 Pseudochirops cupreus
AAAAAAGTCTTAAGACATGGGTCTGATCATATGGTCATATGTTCTGAGCTAGAAGGTATCTCAGATGACATTACCCACATCTTCTTTATTTGACAGAGGAGGAATAGAGACCCAAGGAAGTGTGACTAGCCCAAATTATACAAATAGGAAATGTTGGGGGTGGGTTTTGAACCCAGGTTCTTTAACTCTAGAGATAGTGTTGTATCTACTGTATATCACTATATCCTATGTTTTTCCCTATTTAAGAACCTTCAGTTGCTCTTCTTTTCCCATAGGAAATACATAGACATATATTTCCCATCTAAATCCCTTAGTTGGAAGTTCAAGGCCCTCAACAATATAGTTCCCATCTAGCTGCCTAGATATTTCCCTCTACGTGAAATCTGTATGTCTGCTCAACTGGCTTGCCTACCATTCTCTAAACTTGACACTATCTCCCTCCTCCTTCCATCCATACAAGCTGTCACTCATACTTGGGATGTAGTCCCTTCTCTTTCTTCTTTTCAGAATTCTTTCTTCTAGGCTCAGCTCAGAGGCTTCCTCTGTGAAGCCTCCCATGATTCCCTCAGTTGTTAGTGTTTTTTACTTCCTTGATTTTTCTGTACTATACTCATTTGCATACATTTTGCACCCCTTCTTCCCCAAAAGAATTAATTGATTCATTGGTCTATTCATTCAATAAGCCTACTATTTAAGAGCCTACTATGTAAAAGGTACTGGAGATACCAAGATAAAAACAAAGCAGTACCTACTCTTAATTTAAGCTCTTTGAAGGTCAGGGCTATCATATTTTTTGCCTTGGTATCCCCAGAATCCAGCACATAGGTAGGCATTCACTATATGCTAGTGGAATTGTTCATTGGCACATGCTAAAATCTTTCTCTAGTTCTAAAATTTCCCAACAGTAACATTCTTTGTCTTGGAAGGGGGGAGTGGTGTCCATATAAAGGTGGTACCTATAAAGCAGACACAGTCTTTACTGGGATTTAAGGCCTAGTGAAAAATCACATTGTTTGAGCCCCTGTTCTCTTTTCTCACCTAGTACTTTTAGAAATGAAAAAGGAGTTTAAAATGAACATCATGTAAAACTAGAAGGAAAAAGATGTCATACAAAAAAACCTACTGACTGTGGGCATGTGTATGGAAGGGCTGATAGCTCATATGTGAGTACTAGGTTATTTTTTTTTAAGACGTAACACCACTTTAGACCAAGTGGTACAGAAGAAAGAGAAATAGATTTGGTGTTAAAGAACTGAGGTTCAAATCCTGACTTTACCACTAACTAGCTTTGTGAGCTTGAGGAAGTCAGAGGCTCATTGGCCCCCTCATTTACATATGAAGAAAGTGAACTCTAAATTAGTGCATGAATTGTCCTAGATTATACAGAGGTGAAATTTGAACCCAGATCCTCTAAATTAAGTGCTTCTTAACTTCTTAGCCTTTTTATTTGGAACATAAAGTGATCTGAGACCCAGTCATCATTTTATCTATTAAAAATGAGGGGGTAGGTCCAAATGTCTTCTAAGGACCTTTCTAGCTCTATCATCCCCCTTCCCTTTTTTTCCAGCCAATTCCCAAATTTACTGATGAGCTGCCTGCTTCTTATAATAAGATGGAGTTCCCCCAGTCCTAAGACCCAGGCCAGTTGCCCCAATTCAGTATCCTAGGGATGATTCTATACCAATGGTTCTCAAGCTTTTTGATTCAGAATTCCCTTACATTATTAAAAATTATTAAAGATACCCTCTCCAAGCTTTTGTTTATATGGATTATATCTATCCATAGTTAATTAGAAATTAAAACATCTTCATGTTATAGTGAAAATAGTTTTGACTTCATGGAACCCCCGAAAGGGTGTCAGTGAGTCCCAGGGTTCCATGGACCACACTTTGAGGACTATTGTTCTAGCTGAAAGATGATCTCTTCTACTTAGACTAAGTCAACAACATCAAAGCCAGAAGATCTAGGTCATAATTCTGCTTTATTCTTTATGCTTATGTAACTTATTAGGGGGACAAATCACTTTTCCTCTGAGCCCCATTTGTCACATCTTTAAATGGGTACCACTTAACTTCACTATGAAGATCAAGAGAAATAATGTATATAATGTATCAGTAACTATAAAATGCTATAAAATTGCAAGTCATTCAATTTAATTTCAAAACCATTTGAGCGCCTATTAGGTGCAGAGCACTGGGCTAGGTTCTGAGGATATAAAAGAGCCAAAGAATTTGTCATATCTTTGAAGATTTTATATTCTATTAGAAGAATACAAAATG
The DNA here is from genome assembly GCA_028627135.1 of Pseudochirops cupreus. NCBI lineage: Eukaryota > Metazoa > Chordata > Mammalia > Diprotodontia > Pseudocheiridae > Pseudochirops > Pseudochirops cupreus. The sequence continues at coordinate 142,533,455 of CM053583.1, forward strand.
AATGATGAAAAGCAAATGCAAAGTATATGTTAAGTAAATTCGAGGTGAGAGAGTGAGAATGAATGGAGTTGATTTGGAAAGATGTTACTAGAAGGTGGCAGCTGATTTGTGACTGGAAGGTACAGTGGAGTTGGAGTCAAGAAGAACTGAGTTCAAATTTTCATCCTGGCAAATTATTATGAGAAGTGGGCAAGTCATTAATCTCTTTGAACTTCAGTTTCCTCATCTGTAAAGTGAAGTGGTTGTACTTTATGGTCCCTAAGTTTCCATAAAGCTCTAAATGTATGATTCTGGGAAAATTTAAGTGTGGTTAGGGTTAGTTCATTTATCAACTAAATATATCTTGTCTCAAATAATGTAGATTCATTCTTTGACCTCACCCAATTTTCCAGCTTATTGAACCACCCTTCTCTTGGTTTTTGTGGGTATACCCCTAGACAGGAGTCAAGAGAAAGGGAATTTTAGAATGATGCAGAAAGAAACCATTGTGCTCTGAGGATAGGCCCTTCTCCAGAGAGGTCCCTTTTCTCTAAGGTGATATTCAGCTCTAAGTCCCATCCCTAGGCCCTACCAGCCCTTGCTTAGAGAGAAGCCAGGAGGCCAGTTGGATTACAGAAGGAGCTACTCCATTTAGTTAGAGACAAGCTATTTCTGAACCAAGGTTTCTTCTATTCAGAACTATGGAAACATTTTCAAAGGTATTATTCTCGGCGGGTTTCCAGTAATTCAGCATTTCCAGACTTATCTAAATGGCTTCTGAAATATTTGCTGTTTGTTGAAAGCAGCTTTCAGGATGAGGTAATTAAAAGAAACCTATCAATTTGAAATCCCCCCCCCCCCAAGTAAATAATGTTGACATACTTTCAAATAAACCCACAATTTACTGCAATCTGTTTTTAGACAAACCCTCCACTTTAACCTCCAAATGGGGAAAAACGAAGAGACTTTCCTCTTCTCGTGTAATCAAGAACATATGTTCAAAAAGAAGACTGGAGGCTTATTCTGGGAAGGATTCTGTTCTCCCTCTGACAGATGCAGTGAGCTCACGAGGCAGCACTGAGACATAATGAAAGTACCAGCCACCATAAATCTCCAGGGCTGCCGAGGTCACTTCAGAGAAATCGCCTGCTGAGCAAATACACACCAGCTAAGCGGAGACATACTGAGGGGGAAGAAAGACCAGCTGTAATAAACACCAGCAGGTCCACAGAGACTAGGGCCAAAGCAGGTGATTTACAAGGAAAGCAGCTGAGGATAAGGTACACACTTATGTAATACACATCCAGTTGCAACTAGGAATCTCTGCACCTGAGGCAACTTCAGTTGGGAGTGATGAGGTGGGGAGACAGAGGGACAGAAGAACAGAAGACAATCCAATGCCAGGGTAGTGATGCCAGGAGAGGGGAGCAGCCCACAGTCCAGAAAGTGTTACTTGTCTCCATAGCGGGAGGTGGGAGAGAGAGAGAGGAGGGTCCAAGAAGGTGATAGAACACTGGAGGTGGGAGTCAGAGACAAAAGGCAAGAAACAGAGATAGCACCTGCATGGGAAGGAAGTATGCCCCTATGTTTGTGCCCTAGGGCAGAGCCCCATTCATCAGTCTAATCCTATTTGACCATGAATCTATGTGCTAAGCACTGTGCTAGGCACAGGGATACACATCTGTTAGGCAAGTACTATCTGCCACTTGCTAGGCACAGGAGATGGAAAGACAAAACAAAAATAGTCCCTGCCCAGCAGAAGCTTGTATTTCCTGTGGAGATACATGTAAGCAGTTAAGTGAATAGAAATGATAATAGATTGAGAGCTAACAGTCATTGAGTTCAAACCCTTCACTATATCTATATCTATCTATCTAGATGTATACATACATATATATATGTATGTATATATATATGCATATGTGTGTGTGTGTGTGTATGTATCTATATGTATTTTTGGAGGGGGAAGGCAGGGTAATTGCCAAGGTCACAGAACTAGTAAGTGTTAAGTGTCTGAGGTCAGATTTGAACTCAGGTGCTCTTGACTCTGGGGCCAGTGCTCTATTCACTGCACCACCTAGCTGCCCTATCCTTTCACTTTAGAGATGAGGAAACACAGACTGAGAGAAACTAAGAGACTTGGCCAGCATCACAGAGGTAGTAAGTGTCTGAGACAAGATTCAAACCCAGCTTGTCCTAAGTTCACCTTGCTATCCATTATACCACACCGCCTCTTAGGAAAAATTTAAGAGGGAAGAGTATTAACAACCTGATGAATAAGAAAAGGTTTCCCATGGTGTGTGCCACATGAGCTTATCTTGAAGGAAGTTGGAGTTGGGGATCCTCTAGCCTAACAGAGAGAGAGGAGGGAGCAGATCCCAGGCACACAGGACAGTCTGAGCAAATCCAAAAAGGTCCTCACACTAGTTATAGCTCTGCCTGTGAAAGGGAACTGTCTGCTTTCCTACTAGACTAATAGAGGTAAGTAGTGTCCAGATTAGTGAGACTGTAAGGGCATTCAGAAAGGGGTGGGATGCCAAAACATATTTTGGGCAAGGAAAGTGTGATGTAGTGTAGAGCCCTAGATTTGTAGGTGACAAACATGGGCTCAAATCCAGGCTCAGCTGCATGCACTGTTTATGATCTTGAACAAGTCACCACCTCTGTAGGCCTTGTTTTTCCTCATCTTTCACTTAAGTGCTTTAGGATCAAGAGATCTCAGAATGTCTGGGCATTGTGGGAAAGATTGCAGGATTTACAGAAGACCCGAGTTTGAATCCTCCAGCAGGAAGACCTGAGTCAAATCTGTCCTTGTAAGCTGTGTGATCTTGGAAGTCATTTCCCCACTCACCCTTTATTTTCTCATCTGTCAAATGAAGGAACTAGGCTAGTGATCTCTGAAGTTCTCTTCCAGCTTAAAACCCCCTGAGTCCCAGTGAAGTGCCAGTCAGACAACCACATTTATTAAATGTTTACAGTGCCAGTCACTGTGTTAAGCACTGGAGATACAAAGAAAGTCAAAAAACGGTCACTGCTTTTTAGAAACTCACCGTTTAACGGGAGAGACATTATGCAAACAACTATACATGAACAAGATATATACAGGACTAACCTGAAGATGCTTTCGGAGGGAAAACATTGATGTTAAGAGGGTCAAAGAAAGGCTTCTTGAAGAAGATGGAATTTTAGCTGATACTTGAAGGAATCCAGGAAGTGGAGGTAAGAAAAGAGAACATTCCAAGTGCAAAGGATAGCCAGTGAAAATGTTTGAAGTCTGAAGACTGAATGTCTTGTACAAGGAGCAGCAGGGAGGATTGTGTCACTGTATTATAGGTGCACGGCCTAACTGTCCCATAAAAAATGTCATTTAAGTGCTTTGGCATCCTAATAGTGTAGAATATTCAAACTCATAGAATTTTAGAAATTATCTGGTCCAGTGCCTTGTGTTTTTCAGATAAGGAAGCTAAAAATGCAAGAATGCCTTATTCAAGTTTTCATCCTGATTTGGCAGCAAAAGATTAGAACCTCTCTTCGAACTCTTTCTAGGAGACCCTTTATATTACATCACATCGTATTATCTAAAGGCAGCTTTGGCTCCTGCATCTCTAATAACTGTGAATGCCTGGCATAGATCACAGAAGTCCATGCATCTAGATCTATTTTTTTTAAAACCAGGATGTGAATAGATGTTTATTACCATTTAAAAAGCATTTTAGGAGAACAGGATTTAAATTCTATCATTTTCCCTGCCCTCCCCAAGACCTAGGACATTCAAGGCTTAACCAATTTTTTTTTTCCCTCCTCCCACTTCAGGTTGCAAAGTGTCCTCAGAAACCTGGGCTGGAGTTTTCTGACAGTCAAGGTTTACTGCAGCTGAAATAAAGGAGGGTGATTTCTTTGGCAGGCCTAAGGTTGTAATCACTAAAAGCCACCCTGGGCCCCTGCGGGTTGCCCATCGATATCCCTTTAAACACCAAATTATGGCCCATTAGGCCAATGCTCCGAGGCTTCTATAAATGTGAAACCTTGACAAATTCCCAAATACAAGCCATAAAAGCAATCATTTTTTATACCCGCTTGAGTGACACTGGGAAAATGACAGCCGTGGAGCAGGCCACTGTGAAATGAGGCTGCCACAAAGAAGCTTAGGATGCCAGCATGGAAAAGATAATTAAAAGGTTACTTTCTCACCAGTCTAAGACTGACTCTCAGTCTTCATAAAGCCTCCCACCTCCCACTTCCCTCTTGCAGAATGGATCAATCCGGGATAAGTAGTGGTTACGCAGCATAAGGCAACAAATGGTTTTAAGAGGCTCTACAATAAAAATAAAAATAAAGCCTCCCAACAGGCACATTTAGATTTAGATCTTGACAAGAAGCAGCACTTCATGCCCAGAGATCCCGCTCCTCGGCTGCGTGGGCTACCGTGTCAGCACAGAACCTTCATTTAAAAAAAAAGTTTAGTTCAAAGGGAATAAAAATATGAAGTGTTCAGCACTTGGGCCACAGACATTCTGTGTATCAGCCACTGTGCAAATGGACTCTCCCCTCCACTATTTAAAATGAAGAATTGAAGGCATGTGGGAATTCTTTACAAGGCAGGACTAAAGGCAGTGAGGTATGCAGAAATCATAGAAAAACATTCAGAAACATCATTAGGAGGATTAATATCAGGAAAGTCTATGGCTAGAAATAAACAAGGTGTAGTTTGCAGGTAAAGCATGCATCGTTTTTAATTAGCAGCATCCAAGCTGCCTAGGAAGTATATAGCTCCCATAGCCACAGAGGATGAAATCACAGAGCTGGAAGGGAACTCATTGAGAGATTAGCTAGAGGACCAATCTTTTTATTTGATAGGTGAATATTCTGAAGCTCAAGGAGAGCAGTGGCTTCCCCAATGAAGCTAAAAGGGGTAATGGTAGGATATGAACCCATGTCTTCTGGCTTTCCATCCAGTGTTCTTTCCACTAACCTACACTGTAGCCAAGGTTCACAGTGCTTCTACCCTCATTTCTATATTAATTTAAAAAGAAGATAGCATTGGATTAATGGTTGATTAGATTATATGAGTTCTTAATATCATATCCATGAACTTGGTTGGTTTGGTTTTGTTTGCAGCTCTTTCTTTTGTTTTTTTTTTCTCATGTAAAACCGATTTTTAACATTCATTTTAAAAAAAATTTGCTCTCCAAATTCTCTCCCGTCTGTCTCCTCTCCTCTCCTCTCCTTGAGGAGGCAAGCAATTTACTATAGATGATACTTTTGCAGTCATGCAAAACATATTTCCATATTAGCCAAATTGCAAAAGAAAACACACCAAAAACAAACAAAAAACAAGAAAAATTAAGAAAGTATAAAAATATGTTTTAATCTGCATTCGGACTCTACCAGTTCTTTCTCTGGAGGTGGATAACATTTTCATCATGAGTCCTTCAGAACTGTCATGGATCATTGTATTGCTGAGAATAGCTAAGTCATTCGCAGCTGATCATTGTATGATATTGTTGTTACTGTGTACAATGTTCTCCTTGTTCTTCTCACTTCACTTTGAATCAGTTCATGCAAGTTTTATCAGTTTTGAAAGCATCCCACTTGTTATTTCTTATAGCACTAGAGTATTCCCTCACAATTGTGTACCACAACTTGTTCACCCATTCCCCAATTGATGGACATCCCCTCAATTTCCAATTCTTTGCCTTGGTTGTTTTAAAAAGCAACACTTTTTGATGACTATATTTTGATATAATTGGTTTCCTTTATTTCCTGTATTTTTTTTTTTTACATTTTAAAACATTATTATGAAAAAGACTTCCATAGATTTTACCACATTGCCAAAAGGGTCCATGTTGAAAAAAGTCATACTCCCCTGGTGTTAGGGCCTTTAAAAGACTACAAAACCACCCAGGGCAGGTGCTACTGATGCAACTTGGGAAAAATCATGACAGATGGAAAACCTGTCTCCATGCCCTCATTGACTGCCCCTTTCCCTACCTGCTTCCCTCCTCCTTGCATTGCCCCAGGAGTCCACCCTACATCCCTTTTTGAAAGCCTTTCCTTTCAGTTCCTTGTTTTAAGGAATGGACATATTTTAAAAGGGACCTCTACAGGGCTGAGTAGCCTTCAAGACTCAAAGGAATTTATCTTCACATGTCATAAAGAAAACTATCCCAAGGCCCTTCAGATTATACTATGGAGTCATAGGTGAACAATGTTGCACAAGTCATAAGGCTTGAGCCCTTTTCTTAGCTGCTTTTAATGGTATGGGAACCTGTGTGGACGAGAATAGGGGAGAAGTGCTATTTCTGGAATAACAGTAAAAACAAAAGGTGTTAATAAAACATGTCCCCCAAGCCTCCCCAAAACAAAAAAACAAAACACCCAAACCACAGATATAGCCACCTTCTATCCACAGATACTTCTGCATCTGTAAGTCTCAGTTTCGTAATATATGTTGTTTAAACCCAATGTGAAAGCAAAGTCCTATACTAGATTTGTAGGTTCATAGATAAAGAGCTGGAAAAAACCTTGGAAGTAAAGTAATCTAGACCACCCTTCTTATTTTAAGAGAGAAGGCTAAAGATGTTCTGACTTGCCCAAGGTCACACCACTCATTACAGTAAGTGGCAGGGCCAGGATTGAAGGCAAGTACTAGGACTTAAATCATCTAATACTCTTCTCTCTGTGTCTTTCTGTGTCATGTGGACATACACACACACACACACACACACACACACACACGCACATACACACTTTTGCTTCACATAGAACCTATATATGGATACTGGCAACTGCCCAATACAGGGGAATCAGGCTCTGGGATGGAGTAGAGCTCTCAAGCACTTGGCACCTTCCTCTACAAAGTGTAATTCTCCTTACAACTCAACAAACATTTATTAATCTTTTACACAGACAGCATTTTGATAGGGGGAGTGAGGAGGGAAGAAAGAAAAAAAAATTTGATGAGACAATGTCCCTGCCCCCATAGAGCTTTAATTTAGGAGAAAGATTAGATGAATGAACTGTAGCTATGATACACAAAGCTATAGAAATACTGAACCTATTAGAGAGGTGTAAGAGAAAACACTACTTGAGTCAACTTGGTTGGTGGAAAAACTACCCTTGGAATCCTAATGGCCTTAGTTAAAGTTTTGCTTGTGACACATTCTAGCTCTGTGACCATAGGAAAGTCACTCAGCTTCTCAGTCTTCCCAGGAAAGCACCTATGGAAACAAGGTGTAGAAAAGTTGTTCCTCCATGTCATTGGAGGGAGTTTCCCCAGTGGAAGTTGTCTACACAGATGAAATCACAGGTCTGGAGCAAAAGAAAAATAATAAGATTGTTTCTTCTAAAGGATAAAAGCTATCTTGTTACTCCATAGTCAAAGGATGTCAAATTCATTCATTCATTGAGCAAACATTTATTAGATAGTATACATGTATGGGTCACCATAATAAACATTGCAGGAAAATTTTTAAATGAGTAAGCCTCTCTCCCTGCACTCAAATCTAGAAAAGAAGAAACATAATAATAGTCAACTTTTATATGGCCCTTATTTATGTGCCAGGCTCTGTGCTGAACATTTTATAATTATTATTTCATTTGATCAGCACAACAGTCTTAGGAGATAGGCATTATTATTATCTCTTTCTTATAGAGGAAGAAACTGTAGTAAACAGAAGTTAAATGATTTGCCCAGAGTCACACAACTAGCAAGTGTCCGAGGCTGGATTTGAAATCAGGTCTTCCTGACTCCAGACCCAGTGCTCTATCCACTGTACCACCCTAGCTGCCCTATAGCTACACACAAAAAGATATGAATAGTTTCTTGACCAGAAGACCTAGTGAAAGTAAGGACCTTAGGAATTATAGAACTTTAGAGCAGCAAGAGACCTCATGGTTCATCCAGTCCAATCCATGCCTGGAAAGTAATCCCCGTTATAACACATCCAAGTAGGGATCATCTAACTTTTACTTGAAGACCTCTACTGAGGAGAAAGCCACTACCTCCTGGGGAAATGCATTCCATTTTGGGATAGCTGTAATTATTCAGAAGTTTTTCCTTCTATCAAGCCCAAATTTCATAATTTCTAACTACCAATAGTTTCTTCTAGACCTGCCATCTGGGATCAAACAGAAAAATACAATCCTTGTTCCATATGGCAGTACTTTAAAGTCACTCTCACGTCTTAAGATTCTTTTCTTCTCCAAGCTAAACATTCTCAGCTCCTTCAGCTGAAAACCTCATAGGGCACATACTTCAGGCACTTCACCATATATCTTGCCAATGTCTTTCCTAAAACATGGGTCCCCAAACTGAACAAAATATTCCAGATGTGGTCAGAGGAAGGCAGAGTTCAAAGGAAATTTTACTTACTTTTTTCAATCAATAAAGAATTACTAAAGCACCTAATCTGTACTAGGTACTTGGACATATCACCATGGTGGTATATTGAGCCTGTAGTTCACTTACCACTCCCCGCAAGTGGATAATTTTTGGAAAAACAGCTCAGTTAACAATACCTCCTCTATCATGCACTTCTGGAATCGATATCTTGAATCTAAGGGCAAGACTTTATATTTATCCCTATTGAATTGCATCTTATTATATTCAACATAATTTTCTGTCCTGTAAAGACCTTTTGGATCCTGATTCTTATCATTCAATATATTAGCTCTCCCTCTCAGCTTTGTGTCATTTGCAAGTTTGATGAGTGTGCCACTTATGCCTTTAAATAAGCCATTGATTCAAAGAAGCTCTATAGCATGTGGCCAAGCACAGTTTCCTAGGGCATTCTATGGTGACCTCGAACCATTACTTGCTAATCTTGGAGCTCTGAATCCATATAACTGGTCTAACATCTAGCCCACCCATCTCCATATTCCCTTCTCCCTCCCCCCAAAAAAGTATCATGAGAGACAATCAAATGCTGAGCTAAAATCTAGGCAAAAAAGGAAATATGGCATGGCCATGGTCTGGCATGATCTCTTCTTGACAAAGCCAGGCTGACTCTTCATCTTCAATACTTGCTTTTCTAAGGGTTCATTACTCATCTCTTCAATAAATTGTTTCAGAGTCTGGGCAACAACAAAAAAAATGCCATAGCTTGCAAGTTTCCAAACTCCTTACTTATCATACATCACCTGCTTTAATCCCCATGTATTACAGATGAAGGAAGTGAGACCCCCAAGCACAGAAGGTGCAGCTAGTAAATAGTAGAACCAAGATTTAAACTTGGGTCCTCTGACTTCAAATCCACAACTTTTGTGGTGTAGTGGAAAGAGGAGTGGGCTTGGAGCAAGGAGAAGCCTGGGTTGGAATCTCATTTCTGATACCAGCTTTGTGACTATGGACAATTACTTAAGCTCTCTGAGCCTCAGTTTCCTTATCTTTAAAATGGTGATACCATTATCACTTTTCTCAAAGGATTATGAGGAACAAGTGAGATAATGTAATATGTTAAATACTTGCAAACTTGTTGTTGATGAATATCAGCTGTTAATATCGTGAAACCTAAGAGAGTGCCTAGGACAGAGAAATCACCTCCAAAAGAGGTGACCAGGGACGACTTCATGGAGGAGGCACACTTAAGTTAGTCCTTGAAAAGAAAGAGAGGATTGCAACAGATTATGAAATTAGAAAGCACATTTCAAATCTAGGGGAAGGCACTTCAGTGAGGCTCAGTGTAATGAAGGAACATACTAAGTCATATGTGTGTATATACACATATGTGTATGGAAAACACACAGATCTCTATATTTAGGGGAAAGAACTCTTGACAATTACCTGATGTGTTATTTCTCAGGGTTGTGATCTGCGCTATGTCAGATTTAATATAGCTGCACTTAGATGTGGCCTGTAAATTGGAAGAAAATGAACAATGAAATGAAGAAAAATGAACAATATTTTTTTCCAGGCAATTCCTTGAAAAGGCTGTAGATGTTTACCACCAGTACTGTGTTTAAGTCTATTTCTACCAAAGTTTGAAAAAATATCTGCTCTGCACAGCTTGAGGTCAGCATAGCCTGCTCCCTAAACCCTTTCCTTCGTAAGTCTCCCTTTTCAAAATAATAATCACCCCCATTTATATCTCAATAAATCAAGAAACAAGCACTTATAAAATATCTCCTGTATGCCAGACACTGTGCTAAGTACTAAGGATACAAGGATTAACAAGTAAACACAGTTTCTGTCCTCGAGGAACTTACAATCCAGCCAGGAGACACTTGGACATATGTAGGTAGGTCATACAAAACATGTACAAATATTTTCTGCTCATTTCTGTTTGACCATGAAGGAAAGCTTCTGGTACTCATTATTTCAAGTCACCCAATTGGCTACTGAGCTGAAAAGGTTAAGGATTTAAGGGACCTTTTGAAAGAGGATGAAGTCCCCAACTGACTTTCATTTGGGCTGCAGCTCTCCAAATGACAAGATATAATTCCAATTGGGGCTAAATAAGAATGACCCTTCTCTGTCCTGATCCAGTATTGATCACATCATCTCTCCCTTCAGGGGCAGTCTTGCTTCAGGAGTACCTGGCTGCCTTGAATCTCTTTTTTTCTTTCCTTTCCTTGTGAGTCAAAAGGTCAGAGGGCTGTGGTTGTAGCAATAGCATGAGTAGGTTGGCACGAAACGTTTGTTCAGTCAATGAGTATGAGATTGAGGGAGCCTACTTTCTGTAAAGGGAGTGTAAAGGGAGTTCTTCCTCAGAACTGAACCTGAGAAAACCACAATGGCTGGGTAAAGGGCAGGGATGTGTAAAATATGGCATTTAAACTAAGCCTTGAAGGAAATTGGGATTCTGAGAGAAGTGATGAGGGAGGACCTTCCAGGCATAAAGGACAACAGATCCAAAGGCAAGGAGGTACCAGTTTTGGCAGGACTGTAGCACAAAGGAAATAGGAATTTGCCCTAAAGGGCATGAACACAGGAGTGGAAAGTGCTTCCTTTCCATGACAACTGCACTTGCCACACAATACCTCATGAACCTGCTCTTGTTAAGGATTCTATCTCCATGATTCTGACCCCAAGAGTCTCCTTTACCACGTCTACCTCTGTCTTTGTGTGTGTGTGTGTGTGTGTGTGTGTGTGTGTGTGTGTGTGTTGAAGGAAAAGAGGAACCCCCTTTTAAAAGAATGATGGCAATATCTATTTAGGGGGATGAATAATTCCCTCTTTGCCTAAGACTATGTGGCCAACTCAGCCATCCACAACTGAATTTGCCCTGGGAGCAGAAAATGGTGCTTAATGTCAATGCCAGTGACTCCAAACTGTCTTCTGCAGAACCCCCTTTACCCAATTCTGTCAAGTCAATGACAGGATAAGCCTCTGATTCTCATCTACTGAGAAATGGAGGCAGTGCAGAAAGATGATTCATTCTCAATGAGTGTTTCTCTTCCACAGCTACCTATCTGTGAACATGTCATTCCCGAGGGTCCTTGCCACTAGACTTTCCAGAGTCATACTAAAGGATCCATTCTTCTTAATCTCAAACTCTACCTTCAAAATTACTTTGGATGGACAGTGGAGTAGTCAATACTAATCAGGAGATCCATTCTGCCCCTGAGATGGTAGAATACTAAAAGCCCAATTTATGAATTCATACTTAATCAATAGTCTGTTATATGAGCTGGTGTAGTGGGTCTTATTTATTTATTTATTTAGTCACCCCCCCGCCCCCAACAGTTTTAGTCAATGCTAGAGGGGATCAATAACTTATTAAATGCCAGTCACTTCATTAAAACAAACAATTAATCACTTTTGCTGGTGCTTCCATTGTTGTTACATAGATCTGATTCGTTTTTCCTTATAGTTGTGTGCACGCTTACAGATTTATTCTGTTCGTTAGAGGGAATGATGGGACAAGAACTGGCAATGTGATTAGGGAGCAACTTTAAGTACAGCACCTCGCAAGCCTGCAGAGCGCACATACTATGAGCCACTATGAAAACAGGCCAGACTCTCCTTCCCTCACTATGGAGAAAGAAAAGTTTAAATAGTCTGAACATGAGGGAAAGCATGGTCAGTCTCAAAAGATAATGCAACAAATGGGAAAGAATTGAATTTTTAAAATAATGGCTTTCTTGATCTGGAAAACAATTGACAATCCTGTGAGGAAAGTCACTAAATTGTTAGTGCACTACTATGTACGCCTGAGGAGGTGAGAGAAAGAAGGAAGAGCTCTGTTTATGCCAAAATGTTCTTAGCGGTGTTCTTCTGTGCTAGTAAAAAAAACTGCAAACAGGTGGGTACCTACCAACTGAAGAATGACGAAATAAAGTGTGGTACATGAAAAGCATGGCGTATTCTTGCATCATAAGAAATGACGAATATGAAGAATTCAGAGAAACATGGGTGAGAACAATCTAAGCAAAAGCTACAATAATGTAACTAAAGATGATGCCAAAAGGTAACTGAACTCGTCTTCTGACTTTTTTTTATTCATCTCAAGTCAAAGTGGTGTTTCATGATTTAGAACCGTATAGTATCACTGAAAGAGTACAGGTATTAAAGTGACAGGTTTTTGTGTCAGAGATGATCTTGGGATCATAATGATGCCTTATTTTTATCTATAGACTCGCTTTTTAAACATCATTTATTCTCCCAGTGTTGCTGTGTGAATCGATATAACGCCATGCACAAGCAGCTTCCCAAAAGAATGCTACTGTGAACAGCTTTTAAGGTTCTGATTACACAGTGTAGTGAACACTCCAATTATTCCATTACAAATCAAGGCAAACATTCACAACAAATCACAATATAATATTCACAACATTACATCTTATCACAGAAAATCACAATATAGTGTTCACAACAGCTTAACATTAGAATGGCCACATAGTTTTCACTACAGTGGCCACAGTATTTGGAACAAAGAACAAAAGAATAATCATCTGGTTTCCCTAAGGGGGTAACTCTCATTACTTAATCATTCAGTCATTTCACAGTATAGTAATCAATCTTCCACTCATGGGCAATCATAGATTAACTTAATCAGTCACTTATCTAGTAATCAGTCACTAAGCAATTAATCACTAAATACAATCATTAGAAAATTACATAAACCCTCCACCCCTCAGTGTCTAGTACACTTCAATTTTATCACATGTTCAATATCCAAGGAGAGGCCTTTTCTTCATCTTGACTCAGGGTGGTCTCTCAGATTCCTTGGATCCCCTTCCATGGTCCCAGCTCCTACCTGAATCTACCAAACAGTCACCTGGATTCAGAGGCAGACAGCTCCCAGCTCCCTGTCCAACCCTCCCAACAGTTCCTGTTACACACTGAAGTTCACAGGGTCCAGCACATCTCAAACCCTTCACAACTTCTGTTGCCAGGAACTCAAGGATCAACCAAGCCACAAACAAATAAAAGGTTATCCTGGCCATGCTTCTTCAGTCCTCCAGCAGTTCAGCTGGCCCTAGGACCCAGAAGGAATCTCAGTGTTCCAAGAGGCAGCAACTTTGGCCTTCACCAGATTCTGGTCTCAAGAAAAACTCCACATCAGTTGTCAGTCAGCTTCTAGATGCTGAGAGAGAAACTCTCTCTCTCTCTCTCTCTCTCTCTCTCTCAAGAAAACTCTAGCTCAGTTCTTCAGTCCAGCAGCCCAGCTTCCAGATGCTGGAACAATTCTGCTTCCTCCACCAGGAGCCACCAAGGGGAAGATTCCTGATTCTGATTCTCTGTCTCTGGATTCTCCTGTCTCAGCCAACCCCCTCCTGCCACGTCAGCGACAGGAGACAGAGTTTATGCCCTCTGTTCACACAGGAGCAGAGTTCATACCCTCTGCCTCTTTCACAGAAGTACTTAGCCCTTAGTTACTAAGGACCAAGTGCCTGCTAAATTAATTACTATTACAATCATGCACTATAAGTATGAAAAGGCAATAGAAGAGTACCTGAAGGAGGTCAGTAGGATGTAGTATATTACACAATGAAGAACTGTGCAGAATAAGAGACACCTTCAGGGACACTTCTGACTAGAAAATAAGCAGGCTGGTCATGTGGCAAGAGTGAGGGATAAACTATGGGCAGCCCACATGCTCCACTGGTATTCATTCAATTTTTAGAATCTCAAAGGAAAGCCCTCAGCATATTGGGTAGAGGATTTACGGGAGGACATGAACAAAAGTTCATAGGATGAGTAGGCAAGGATGGGGTGAGATCTGTATCATTGAGGGAGTTCTAACAATGACGAGCACCCACATCCACTGGAGAGCCAATGCCTTAAAGTCTTTTTTTCTTTTTTTCTGGGGGGAAGGTAGGGCAATTGGGATTAAGTGACTTGCCCAAGGTCACATGGCTAGTTTTGTGTTAAGTGTCTGAGGCCGAATTTGAACTCAGGTTCTCCTGATTCCAGGGCCATTGCTCTATTCACTGAGCCACCTGGCCTCCCCACCTTAAAGTCTTCATATAGCAATTGCCAATGTGCTTTTTCATGTTCTTTCTTATTTGATTTTAAAACAAGCATGTCTGTACTGAAACAATTATTTCCATTTTATAAGATATGGAAGATGAGGCTAACAAAGTTGTAAATAGCTGTGATGTTAAGTGAGTTTATAAGTAGTTCCTGTATCTGTCTTCTGAGTCTGAGAACAATAGTCTTTACATCATATACTGCCTCTTGAGTTCTTATTACTATTTTATTATTTCTATTACACTCATGTTTTCCTTAAGGTTTTCCCCCCATAGCTCTGTAATTTCATTGTTATAAGAAAAACCTGGTGAGAAAACTCCCTCTACCAGTGCAGAACTGCAAATGTCCTATACCCCATCATCTTAGAGCACTGCTCTTAGTCAGGGGTTATTCATCTCTTTCCTGGCAAGGACCCTTTTGGTGGTATGTTAAAGTCTATGAATTCCTTCTCAGAATAATGTTTTTAGATACATGGGACACATAGAATTACAAAGGAAACCAACAATATTGAAATAAAAGGGAAGGAGAAGGAAATAAGCATTTATATAATGCCTACTATATTCCAGGCATGATGCTAAGAACTTTATTACAAAAATTATAGCGTTTGCATCTCACGACAATTCCGAAAGGCATGTGCTGTTATTATTCCCATTTTACAGTTGAGAAAACTGAGGCTAAGTGACCTGCTCAGAGTCACAAGCAAGAGAATATCTGAGGCTGGACTGGAATTCAGTTCTTCCTGACCATGTGGCCCTCCACAGTGAGCTACCAGTTACCTTGCTAAAGTTGCCAATTTTTTTCAGTTTCATGGATCTTGGATTTATAATAACGATAGTCCTTGTAGATATTAAAGATAGGGGGTGAGGAGAAGTTTGGGATTTGAATTGCTTCAACTGGTGTTGTTATTATCACTCTCTACAAGGCTGAGCAGCGCTCTATGTTACTAGGACTACTATTTACTATGTTACTAGGATCAAACCCCAAACTTGCATCCATCCAGGTCTTTCTAATCATCTTCAAGGAATATCCCTGTATTATTTGAAGGATGAATGAATGAATTAAAGCATTTATTAAGGTTTTATTAAGTGCTTATTAAGTACCAGGCACTGTGCTGAGCTCTGGAGATACAAAAATAAGAAAACCACACAGTCCTTGCTTGCATGGAGCTCACATTCTAATAGGGGAAATAACATAATGGAGAGGTGGAAGGGAGGTATCTGGTGGTGGCAAAGTAGCCAGTGTGGAGGTGGAGCAGTCCTGACAGTGAGCCAGAAGTAAAGTGTGTGGCACGATGGCTAGCACTCCTTAAGACATGGCAGTTCAGGACAAGGACTCACCAAGCAGCAAATAGGCCTCAGGGTGGGGTCATAGTTGGGGTATTGTCACATTTTCACTGGGAAGGGCCACATGGTCTAGAAATAGCATCTGGCAAGGGATTTTAGCAATCTTAAGCTCTCAAGCTTAGTTGAATGCTGAACTAATGCTGAATAACCTTAAAGTGCAAAGTGGTCCCTGTGGCCTTTCATGTTCACACTTTCCTAGGCTGGCTGAGGGATATATCACAGCTGGTTGGGTTACTGAGAGGCCAGCACGTTTCTACTAAGGTATCTTTGCTGTCAAAGGACTTTTGAATACGTGTGGTTGGGGGCAAGATTAAAGATAGAAATATTAGAGTCAAACAGTTAACCAGTGACTATTCATCAGCCTGGGTTGATGTGATTCCTCTGGTTTGTCAAAAGAGAGCCAGATTATAGTCTAGAAAACATGAATATCATTTCTTTCCTGGCTATATTTTTGAGTGTGTGATTAAATTTTATTTTAAGTTACATTTTCCCAGCTTGGGCCACCATAGTGTAGTCCATCTTTAGTTATATTCTCAATAAGGTCAAACTAAGAGAGTGTAGTTCACTACACAAAGCCTTCAACGGACTTGCTAATGATTTCTTCTACTTTGCTAACTGAGCCCAATAGAGCTGACAGTTCTCCTTTACAATCTGGGTTTCAAGGAAATGTCTCATTTTTGCAGACTCTGTCTTCCATTTTGAGCACTGATTTCAACATAATAACCCATCACCCAGAGAAATTTATTCTGCAGACCTTAAACTTACACACTGAACCCAGATGTTCTACAGGCTGTCTCCTTCCCAAGCACTCCACTCCCTCCCTGTGTGCCTAATCATATCTCAAGGGAGCTGGGGTTTTTTCCCCCCGCATTAACTTCTGAAGTTACTCCCTCCTCCCCTTTTTGAGGCTGTCTTCATGGGTGGCACCTCCAACTGACTCTCCTGGCATTGGATTCTGAGAGCACACTGAGCAGACTCCCCTGTTCTTTTCTCTTCTGACAATTTTTCTTCTAGGAAATTTTGTCATTAATGAACAGGTTTCTAGCCCAAGGGCAAATATTAAATCTGGGTGGGGTGAACATTTCACTAGTCAGCCCAAAGTAAAGGACTTCATGCTGCTGTCCTCTTTCTCAGCTAGAGTATTCATAATGTACTCACTTCTCAAAACCTGTTAAATTGACTGAGGGCATCAACCCCAGGCTACCTCCCACTGTGGGACATCATTAAGGGGGCAAGAAGAGGACAGAGTGTGGAGCTCAGGAGTTTGTCACTGAATTGTTCCCATTACTTTTTCTCCATCAAAATGCTTTAGATTATCAGTACAATGTCTTTGGGGATAATAGTAATAGCTCACATTTATATAGCATTTTAGGGTTACAAAGAACTTTGGGGTTCATCCTCTTACATAACCTTCACAACAACTCAACAAAGGAAGCTCAGCAAAGATTACGATCTCTCCATTTTACACATTGAGGCCGAGTGGCATCATTTATTGTAACTGGCAATTTTGGTATCTGGGTGGGGAACCATTGCCCAGGACAAAGAAAGATTTCCTCAAAATCCTCTTTGTTACGTGTAATGTGAAACTAATTAAAAGAAAGCTAGAATGTATTATATACCTTAACCTCCCAATTAGAAAGGATCTTGGAGAACATCTAATCCAACCCATAGGAATTATGGTCCTATGCTCTTTTTCTTTAATCAGAGAAACCTTGCCAACGCTCTGTCTTGCATGCTAACACTGAGATTAGTACTTGTCCTTTGTGTGGGAGAGGGCAGAGAACTAGGAGGGGAGGAATGCTGCTGACTGTGGAGAAAGGGTGGAAGAGAAGCTGGTTGGTACAAAAAGGATGTAGGGAAGGAGTAGCCCTAGGGAGGGGATGGGAAGGGACAGCTTAGGGACTTCTTAATGGAATGGAGGGAGAAAAGGAAGGACTAAAAAGACATTGCAGTGCTTGGTCCTCATGGCTTTCCCAGAACCCCAACTAATTAATTCCTCCTGCTTCTTGGACAGCATCTGAGCTTGTGTTTCCCTCATCGCTATCTATTCTGTGGAAGTATATATGTTAAACTTCTGCATCTTACAAAACTTCAACTCTGAGGCAAAGCTTTGTTGTTCCCATGTCTGTTACACTTCAACTCAGAAAAGTTCAATGACTTTGTCAGGGTCACATGCTGGCAGAACTGGAACTCTAACCCCTGTCCTCAGACACTTTTTCCACTACACTACATTACTCCTGTGCTCCTGGTTGAGCTTCGGATTGAGGCCTTCAACTGAGGTTTTTTATTTAGCAACATTTATTTCACTATTCTAAGGATTCGTGATTTTTATTGATTTGGGCCCTCCCTTCATGAAAGTTGATAGGGACCTTTCTATAACTTAATAAGCTCCATTCCAGCATTGCTGCGGCTGAAAGTCACCTGGCCACAACCAAATCTCTCTGAATTTAGCTAAGGTGATCCTTAGAAACAAATGTACAATCTAATACTCACCCTATTCTTTAGATACATAAATGGGTTTAAACAGCACCTTAAATATATTCCAGTTCTATCTGGCGGCAGCTAAGATAAAAGGGAAACCATTTGCCAGATCAATGTCCAGTCCTGGTCTCTCTCTGTGTTATTTTTCTTTTTTTTTTGGGAGGGGGGGTTTGGAGAGTATATAGAGGAAAAGGAGATTGTCTATCTCTTCCCCTCCCTCTCTCCATTTTTTTTCCAGCACCCTTCCTCTATATTATTTTGGATTTCTAATTTTCCTCCAGAAGAAGGTGGAAGAGGAAGAAAAAAACAGAACTTGAGGATCATTCAAAAAAGTCAAGTCATTCATTTCTCTGATGGAAGGGATTATTCCCCATTCATTCCTCCTTTATTCCAATCTCTTTCTAAGATGAAATGCAAATACCTTAGCTTAGAAATCACTATATTATCTACTTCTTAGGGTTATTGTGAGCAAAGTACTTTGTGAACTGCAAAGAACTTTATAAATGTTACTTCTCATTATTGATGATGTTTGGCTTAGCAGGTAAGAGAAGGTTAAGATGTGTAGCCACCTCCTTTTCTCAGTCTGATATCAGTTCATCATGGAAGAGAGAGAGACAGACAGACAGACAGACAGACAGAGACAGAGAGAGAGAGTGATTGAGAGAGAGAGGGAAAGATGTGCCTTGCTTTGTTTATCCTAACTCTGAATTGCTAGTGGTATTCCCACTATCACATCTTCAATCTCCCTGGAAGATGGCTTGTAAATTCTCTTTCCTCAGGAAGCTTCATGATATCACCTCCATGGACTCAAGGCAAGTTCCAGTTGAGTGCTCCCTCAGTAGAGTGCCAACCACCAACTTTACCAATAAAAAAAAACAAACAAAAAAACCATCATGAGCCACTAAGCCAAAGAGGCAGACATTCTTAGGGTAAATGTGAATCAGGCCATTATAGCACTTCCTAGCCAGCTCCATACCATATTACCTATATTCTAGGCCTCCCCCTCTTCCCACTAGATCTCACTCTTCTGTCCTTAAGGTTCTGGACTCTAAAAGGTGAACTTTCCCACTCATCTCTCTAGGAAACGTACCACTTCCTGAATAACCCCATTTCCCCACTCTCCACCTCCTTTTGGAATATAAGCTGCTTGAGGGGCAAGGACTGTCTTGTTTGCTTGTATTTCTATCCCTAAAACTTTGCACAGTACCCAGCACAGAGTGCTTAATAAATGCTTTTTTAATTAATTATTATTTTTCATTCATTCAGGCATGAAGACAACTACCATGTTCTGTTTTTAGTCTTCTCTTTTACTGGCTAAATATTCCTAGTTCTAGGTCACAGAACCAACCACTTTTCCCCTAGGGAATTTGCCCCAAAGTATGTGGTTCTTACTGTATTGCAAATTTTTACTTACTATTGCCTACTCCATGGAAGAATAGGCCTCACAACAATAGAATTTCCTCCCCTGCCCCCAAATCCAACCCCTACCAGGCCTTGGGACCTAATAGTAATAATTTATCCTCATAAATTATTTTCTTCACAACAACCCTCGGGAGTAGGTGGTTAATTATATTTATAAGTGTTATTTTATTTATTGATAAGGGAACTGAGACACAGAAGGGTTAGTTTCCTATCCCATAATTACACAGCCAGTGAATCTCTAATCAGGATTTGAAACCAGGTTTCCTGACCCTGTATCTGGAATTGTATCCATCACACCTTAGCTGCTTCTTATAACCATGTTGGATGGTCTATCTGTCTTCCTTCTGGTGCAAAGAAAACCAGGTAAGCAAGGTTTCCCGAAGGAAAAAGGGGAAAGAAATTAACATTCATGTAGTGGCTGCTCTGAGTATATACCCTTTTTCAATCTGCTTATCCACCTTTGGTGTCAAACCAGCTCTCACCTGAGGCTGTAACATGTGCAGTGGCCACACCCCAGTGAAACCATCGCAGCAGATGGGCTAAAGCACATTGAGGGTAACTGAGGAGCTTCAAACTCATCAGTAAGTTAGGGGAATGTCTACTCCAAGCATCTGAACACTTTCCCTGGTAGAAAAAGCAATTGAGAACAATTTGTTCCAATGGCCATGTATGAAGGTGGCTAAAGCAGGCATTGTGAAATACTCTTGGTCAGACATCAAAGACACCAAGGTCATCCACCACATCCCAGGACATCTCTGATGGTCTTCACTTTTGTCTTGCCACTGGACTTCAATGACTCCGGAAGGGAGAGAGTGAGACTGATGACTTTGTGCAACTTGGCATCACTTAAATCCAGCTTGAGTACAAGGCAAGACATTTCCTCTTTGGAAATGAAGGATCAACAAGTACAGCAACTCTGTGCCAGGCCTTGTGCTAAGCACTTTTTATAATTATTGTCTCATTTAATCCTCACAACAACCCTGTGAGGATTTATTATTATTATAAATTATTATTATCCCCATTTTACAGTTGAAGACATTTAGGCAGACAGAAATCAAGTGGCTTGCCCAGGGTCGCATAGCTAGGAAATGTCCAAAGCTGGATCTAAATTTTCTGAACCCAAGCCCAGTACTGACTCTATCCACTGTGCCACCAGATGAAGAAAAATAAATCTTTCTTTTCTTCAATTAAATTTAACAAATGAGACTGAGCACTTGCTAAGTGCTCAGGAGCAATAAGAGGTAAGAAAAGGCTGACAGTCATTTCCCATGAGGTGCTTACAGTCTCCTTGAGTAGATAAGAGATGTACACACGCACCGTTTCAATAACAACACTAGACAGAGTGTGATTGAATGTCAGGATTTTATTCTAGGTCAGACTAAGTGTTGGAAATGTGCTGAGAGAAATGAGAGCAGGGCAAGCACTTACTGCTGTCTCCCTCCTGAGTTTTCTCTGTGTTATACTTACCTGTGTATATGCTGTTCCCTTCCCCATAATAGAGGGAAGTTCTTCAGGGGGAGGGGCTGTTCCATTTGTGTCTTTCTACTTCTGCTACCATGCCTGGTACAGTTTTCTTAAATGAACCTCTTATTACATTGATACAGGGCAGGGATGGGGAACCTGCAGCCTCGAGGCCACATATGACCTCTAGGTCCTCAAGTGTGACCCTTGGCCACATGTAGCCTCAAGGTCACAGGTTCCCCACCCCTGCTCTTGAGAAAACTGCCTTCCCAATGCAGATCTGTACCTGTTTGTTTTGTATTAGACTTTTCTAGGGAACTGAGAAGTTAAATGACTTTTCGAAGGTCACAGAGTCAGTATATATCAGAGATTAAACTTGAACCCAGGTCTTCCTGACTGCTAAGCCATTTCTCCACCACACTATTTCAGACTGTATGGTACATAGTTGGGGATTAATAAATACTTGTTGTGAATTGGAGCTAGTGAAAGGCTTGATCTTGAAATCTGGGGGGCTGACAGGTGGAAAGGATTTAGACCAGCGGTTCTCAACCTGTGGGTTATGTTCAATTTGTAACAATGAAAATACATCCTACATATCAGATATTTACATTATGGTTCATAACAGTAGCAAAATTACGATTATGAAGTAGCAACAAAAAATAATTTTATGGTTGGGGGTCACCACAACATGAGGGACTGTATTAAAGGGTCACGGCATTAGGAAGGTTGAGAACCACTGATTTAGACAGGTTGGTGGTGGTGGATAGAGCACTGAACTTGGAGTCAGGAAGACTTGGGATTGAATCTCTCTTTAGGAACTTTCAACTCAGTGACCTTGGGCAAGTCTCTTAACATCTCCAGGACCTAGTTTCCTTATCTGTAAAATAATGGGTTTGGACTCTATGACTTCTAAGGTCCTTTTCTAATCTAAATCTATAATCCTGTAACTTTGGGTGAAGAGAAGGTATTCCAGGTGGGGAAAAGAGCAGGAATAAATTTTGGAAGTAGAAGAAGAGTTGGGCTATCAAGGTGTTTGGGCTTTTTCCTCTATAGTGGAAAAAGTACAAGATCAGAGCATCTTGGTTCAAATCGTACTTCTGGTGTTTACTACCAATGGAACCTTGGGAAAGTCACTGAACCTCTGTAGGCTTTCTGTTTTCTCATCTGTAAAATGAGGGGGTTGGACAAGTGGCTTCTGAGTTCCCCTCTTATCTCTAGCTCCAGTTTAGACCTACAGTCAAAAAACCATAGAAAGTGTTTAAGCCTTGGGGCTATGTGATGAATGCATGACATTGACAATATTACCTGGTGGCTATATATGGACAGGCTGTAATGGCAGTTGTCAGGAAGACAAGCAAGAAGGGTCCTGCAATAACTCAATGAGGTGTGAGGTGGTGAGAGCCTGGAGGAGAAACTGTTAACGCCATGAAATGTTATGCCATGAAAAAAAAAAAGGATGAAAATGAGAGACACTGCAAAGGAAGAAACATTAGGACTGTGTGCCCGATTTTATCTGGGCATTAAAGGATGAAGGGGAATAGAAGATATTTCTAAGGTTTTGCTCTTGTTTAACTAGGGAAGACAGGAAAGAAAGATTTTGGCAGGGTAGAAGACATTGGGTTTTGTTTGAACTATCAGAATCTCTGAATTTCAAATTTGGAAGAGAACTCAGTGAACTTGTAATCCAACCAATATCTGAAAAAAAATCTCCACATTACCATCACCCAGTTGGCCATCTGTCCTTTGCTTGAGGAACAACCCACTAAAAAGCTAGCATTTATATAGCACTTTCAGGTTTGCAAAGTACTTTACCAATATTACCTCGTTTTATCCTCACAGTAACTCTGGGAGGTAAGTGCTCTTCTTATTTGCATTTTACAAATGAGGAAACTGACACCTCCAGAGGTTAAATGACTTGTTCAGGATCATATAGCTAGTGTCTAAGGTTGAAGTTGAACTTAGGTCTTCCTGATGCCTGATGCAATGGTCTTTCCACTCTGTCAACTAACTACCTTCCTAGTTGCTGTTACCTCCTGAGGGAACCCATTCCATTTTTACATGATTTTATTTGTTAGAAAGATTATTTGTTTGTTTTCTAACTTTAAGTCTACATGTTTAGTTTGAGAAAAAAACAGTCCATTTAAGTGGAGATGTCATATAGATATATAACCCATAGCCTCGTACCCAAAACTCTGGACTTATATGGACTGAACTCAGTCTTGGGGAATTGTGCTCCCATGCACTGTTGATTCTGATAACATCAGACTATCACTCTTTTCTAAGGATAGAGGTAAAAAGGCCCTATCTCCCATATAAGCCCTCAGCATAATAATGAATACCAAATATAGGACAATCCTTATTTCAGGTAGCTAGAATTATAAGCCTAGTAGATTTGACTTCCTGTCAGGGTAGGAACAAAGTTTTATCTATCCCTTTTTCTTCCCCAGCACCTAAAACAAGTGCTTTGCCCATAGTAGGTGCCAAATAAATGGTAATTTGGTAGTTGTCAAGATTGAATTAAAACACCAAGTAGCAGATCGTGGAACTCAGTTTATTAAAATTAAATTTTAATTCCTGAATTCTTCATTAACTCATAGTGTGACCCGTATAGTAAGCAGATGAGACTGAGAGAGATGAGAGAAAGTGAAAGGTAAGCTGGAGTGTATATAATTATATATTCTTGTATTATACTCCTTTGGATAGTGCCTGGAGACACAGCCTTGTACTGTGTACTGTGTATAAAGAGGCAGATATGACATCTGAGTGACTGAGGATGCTGAGTGTGATGCCAGATACCTGATATAAAGGAATTATTTCAGTTGGTTGGAAAAATACACATGGAGAAGAGAGAGACAGAGACAGAGAGAGACAAAGAGAGAGAGAGAGATTTTTGAATGGCAGAATAGAACCCATGGATCCCTAGAAGCATATGGAAAGCTTTGTTCTTTGACCTCAAGGGATTTCGAATCTAGAGAATACTAAGAGTGCAACTTCCCTAGGCAAAAGCATTTTCTCTCTCTCTCCTGTCTGAGCTGATACTTTATGTTGACACAGCTAAAGAGCTTATTTATTCTTTTGCATTCTTAGTTAGATCCTCGTCTGTAAAACATACCTGATTTCTGTTTGCTTTTTTGCTCGGATAAATAGGTTTACTTATTCTTCAATATTTGTGATAGTCTTTGTGTAACCAGCGTGTGGAGGGAAGGGTCTAAATTGTTAAATGTAAACTAAGGGCTACCATCCACCCATAAGAATCATCATGGAAGTGAATTTCCTCCTGAGCCTCTAAAATCATACCCCTAGACTAGAGATATTTGAATGATGTCTGAGGGATAGAATTCTGGCCTCATATTGCTATTGGAAATAGGAGGGATCACTCAGCCTCAGTAGTTCTGGATTCCAAATATTCCCCTCCCTCAACTGGGCTCCTGCTGATATTGGCACCATCTTTCTCTTACTCTCTGCAGAGGTGGTCCAGTCTAGAGTTCATATCTCTCCATGCCCTCCATGAGCCACATATGTATATATTTAGTCAACTTCCAGTCATATATACCGCACTAGTATATCTACATTTGAAAACCTTGCATCTGTATAGGTAAATTTAATTATCTTAATAAAAGATAGGAGTGGTTAGATCAATCAACATATGTTTATCAAGTGTCTGCTATGTGCCTGACACTATTCTGGGCCTTTCCCCTTGATCATCAGACCTCTTTCTCCAGTTAATAGATATTTTCCATGGAATCCAGTCATCAAAAGTGCTCTTTGACCCATGTTAGAATTAGAGATTTTATTCTTTATAAATGAATATTATTGGTGCATATCCTGGGAAGGAAATTACAGTTTAGTAGAGATGCTGAAGGTTGGCACCTTCCTAATATCTGACACTGCATTTATTAACATAGAAATTCCCCTAAGACTAGACCACTCTTTTGAAATGTTCACTATCCTACACTTGAATGAGCACAGATCATCCCCATTTACACATTCCTGGAAGTACTTCTTAATTGGAAGACACATCAGGCCATGCATCTCTCTTTAAACTTAGTTCTACCTGAGAGGTTTCTAGGGGACGGATTTGATTGTCTGCCAACTTAGATGAAGAGAGTTGATTCCTTAAATGAGAATTTTTTTGGAGGTCTTGCAAGATGAAATCCACATCTTGTGCTCCATTATCAAGGGAACAAAATGCTTGCAACTTATGAAGCATCATTATTTTATTATAATCTTCTGTTATAGCAATAACAATAGTATTTCCCAAAAAAATGGGCGTGATGTAGACAGCCAGATGCCTTCATAAACAGAGGGAGCAGGTATGAGGAACTTGTCAGTCCTTAGATAATCTCATTGTCAGCTTCTCATGTTCCATTTATGAGCTTGGTGGGGCTAATACCACAAAATTATTCTCATGAGAACTCCATTATACCTGGATTTAGGAAAACCTGGTTCTGAGTTTTGCTTCAGATACTGATTAGCTAAGTGACTCTGGACAAGTCAATCATTCCTGTCAGTCTCATTTTTAAAAAAATTTCTAAAATGGAGTAATAATAATACCTACCTTTTAAGGCTGTTAGAATCAAATGAAGTAATAAGTGCAAAGCACTTTGCAAACCTTAAAACATTATTTAAATGTCAGCTATCATTTTTAGACACAAACTGAGTATCTTGTGAGAGTCTTATGAGTAAAGGGATAGAACACGAAAGTTCTTGTAAATAAAGAACTTGAAAATCAACTGTAAACTAACGGCTACCATCCACCCTTAAAAATCATCATGGAAGTGACTTATAAATCCTTAAAATCATACCAAGGTTTGCTAGGATTATGAGCAAATTAAATCAATAATTGTTTCTTTAGAACTTTAATGCTCAATTTATGTGGTATTTTGCTTAGAACTTAACATGTGTTTCCAATATTTATATTCACTTCTATAAGAAATTTCATTTTTGCTACTATTTGTTTTATTGAAAAGCAATAACTAAAAGAGAAAATGGATATGTTTTCTTGATATTAGTTCAAAGAATAAATAATTATGATTATATGGTCATATTGGGGAATTATATTTCTCCTCATGGTTTCCATTGTTTCATTGCAAAGTTCATAATAAAAAATTAGTTTAAAAGAATTTTAGAAACTTCTAGGAAGACTGAAGAAGTTATGAGAGTCCAGCTTCCTGACAGTCCATCCATTTCAAAACAGCCACAGAAAGGTAAAGAGAATGAAGAGAAAAAGAGGAAGAAGAAGAAGGAGGAGGAGGAGGAGGAGGAGGAGGAGGAGGAGGAAGAGGAAGAGGAGGAGGAAGAGAGAGAAGAGAAGCAGAAGAGAAGAAGAGAATGACAATGATCGAGGAGAAGATTGTTGTTGTTTGTCCTTTGTTCTCAAAGAAGACAATGACATCAGGAAGGTGATGCCATGTCTTGTAATAAAATTGGATTTAAGTGAAGGAGGGCTGTGTAAAGTTGCCAGTCTCACTTTCTCTTCCAGAGCCATCTGGGTTCAGTAGCAAGATATAGATCAGGATGACTGGAGATGGCCCTTGGAGGAGAGGGAAGGGAAGGAGTAATGACCAGAAAAAATCCCTCCACAAAATCACTTCACAGAAAGGGAAAAGAAATGCCCAAATAAATAGGTGAACAACAGCAACCAAAAGTTCTAACATGATGGATGAGTATAATAGAAAAAAAAGAAAGTATAGTGAATACACTAGAGGAAAAAAATGAATCAACATAAAAGTGGAACCAAAACCAATACTAGAACTATTCAAAGACATAGAAACATGGATAAAAAACACAATGAATGAAAAAAAAAGAACCAGAATTAATTTTTAAAATACTGATACAAAGCAGAAGGAACAAGATCACAGAGATACTTAAAAGCTTAGAAATATTTGTTAGAAAAAATAGAATTATGGATTCACTGAAAAATACAATTATTCTTTTGGAAGGCAACATGGCAAATTGTATGGGGAAAAACAGAAAAAATGAGTTAAAAACTGACACAGTTGAAAGAATATTTGATAACATTACAAGCAAAAGTAACAGAACTAGAAGAGACATAGTCTGAAAATTATCAGATTCCCTAAAAAAATAAGCTATAGTAATATGATCAACACATTTCAGAAAATTATACAAGAAAATTTCCAAGATTTGTTGAAATCAAAGAATAGATTATAGATTGACAGAATCCATAGAACATTAATAAAGATGAACCCAAGATTCAACTCATCCTGATACAGTGTCATCAAACTCCACATCCCCTGTGATAAAGAGATGAATTTACAGGTGGCAAAGAACAAAAATACTGTATTTAAAAGAGGATAAATCTGAATTGCATATAATTTTTTTTTCACTGATCAGGCAACTAAGTGGCACAGTGGATAGAATGGCTGTCCTGGAATCAGGAAGACTCATCATCCTGAGTTTAAATCTGGCCTCAGATACTTACTAGCTGTGTGACCCCGAGCAAGTCACTTAACCCTGTTTACCACAGTTCCTCATCTATAAAACGAGCAGGAGAAGGAAATACCAAACCACTCTTGTATCTTTGTCAAGAAAACCCCAAATGGGGTCATGAATTATTTGACACAACTGAAATGACCAAACAACAACAAAATTTTCCCTGAACACATGGGAAGAAAGAGTTAGAATACATCTCAAAACTTAAGAGAAATTGGACTGCCTCCCTAAATGAACTAACAAGCTAAACTGTGAAGCTAAAGATGACTATTCAGAAAAACACAAGAATTTCAGGAATTCACAAAAACAAAATCAAGCTCTGGGATCGATTTTGATATACAAATCTACCAGAATATACCAAGGTAAATCCAAAGCAATATTTACAACTAGGAATTACTAATTACCGCCTCAATGTAAATTACATAAAGGGATGGGAAAACAATAGAAGTATTGTTTTGCTTACAGCGTAATCATTTTGGGAGGGGGAAAACAACACGATAAATGTTTATTTGATTAGGAATTAGTCACTATGTAAGTAACATTTTGTAGTTTTTCTTCAGTCATTCAATCCTGTCAGACATTTCATGACCTCCATAGGTGAGAGCACTCTAGGCCCTTCCATCCTCCACCATTTCTCAAAGTCTAAGTTCATGTTCATTGTTCCATGACATCAGCTATCCATCTCACCCTCTGCCATCCCTTTTTCCTTTTGCCTTCAATCTTTCCCAACATCATGGTCTTTTCCAATGAGTCCCATCTTCAGCTTCAGCATTTGACCTTCCAGTGAATAGCCTTCATTAAGTATTGACTGATTTGATCTTTTTGCTGTACAAAGGACTCTCAAAAGTCTTCTCTAGCACCACAATTCTAAAGCGTTGATTCTGTGGCACTCATCCAGCCATACATTGCTACTGGAAAAACCATAGCTTTGACTATATGGACCTTTGTCAGCAAGGTGATGTTTCTGCTTTTTAGTAGGGTGTCCAGATTTGCCATAGATTTTCTTTCAAGGAAAAAGTGCTTTTTAATTTCATGGCTGCAGTTGCCATCAGTGATCTTTGAGCCCAAGGATATAAATCTGACACTGCTTCCATTTCTTTTCCCTCTATTTGTCAGGAATCCAAGTTGCCAAGATCTTAGTGGGTTTTTTATGTTAAACTTCAAGCCAGGTTTTGCACTATCTTCTTTTACTTTCATCAGGAAGCTTCTTAATTCCTCTTCACTTTCTTTCATCAGAGTGGTATCCTCTGCATATCTGAGACTGTTGATATTTCTCCAGGCAACCTTAATTGCAACTTTTGATTCATCCAACCTGGCATTTCACATGACATCCTTTGTATATAAGTTAAATAAATAAGGTGACAATATTCAGCCTTGCTGTACTCCTCTTCTAATCTTAAACCAATCAGTTCTATGTTCAATTCTGTTGCTTCTTGGCCTGCATACAGATTCCTCAGGAGATAAATAAGATGATTTGATACTTCCATCTCATTGAGGACTTGACACATTTTGTTATGATCCACACAGTCAAAGGCTTTAGTGTAGTCAATGAAATAGTAGATATTTTTCTGGAACTTCCTTGTTTTCTCCATAATCAGAGAATATTGAGAATTTGATCTCTTGATCCTCTGTTTCTTCAAAAACCACCCTGTTCTTCTGGTAATTCTCAGTTTATATATTGTTGAAGCCTAACTTGCAGAACCTTAAGTATAACCTTGCTGGTATTTGAAATGATCTCAATTGTTTGGTAATTTGAATATTCCTTGGCATTGCCCTCATTTAAGATTGGGATGTAAACTGATCATTTCCAGTCCAGTGGCCACTGTCGAGTTTTCCAAATTTGCTGGCATATTGAGTGCAGCACTTTAACAACATCTTCTTTTAGGGCAATGGTTCTCAACCTGTGGGTTGTGACCCTTTTGGGGGTCGAATGACCCTTTCACAGGGGTTGCTTAAGACCATCAGAAAACACATATTTCTGCCCACATGCAGATATGCCCACATATGAGTATTAAAGGGTCGAGGCATTAGGAAGGTTGAAAAACCACTGTTTTAGGGTTTTAAATAGCTCAGCTGGAATTCCATCACCTGTTACTGTTAACAATGATTCCTACAACCCACTTGACTTCATTCTACAGAATTCCTGGTTCTAGGTCACTAGCGTCATCATCATTGTTTTTGGTGATATTAGAATTTTTTGTATAGTTCTTCTGTGTATTCTTGCCACCTCTTCTTAATCTCTTCAGTTTCTGTTAAATCCTTACCATTTTGTCTTTTACTATGCCCATTTTTGCATGAAACTTTTCCTTGATAGCTCCAATTTTCTTGAAGAGATCTCCTGTCTTTCCCATTCTATGTAAATGACATAGGGAATAGCAAAGCCATATAGTAGCTTTGAATGGATTAATAACTATCTCAATATAAGTTTCATAGAGGTTGGGGTCATAGTCAATAAACATTTAGTAAGTGCCTTCTATGTACCAGGCACTATGCTAAGCACTGGAGGAAATCTATTGCGTAGTTTGGATGAGCAACTACAGAATAAAAACTCATCATGTCCCAAACTGAATTCATTATCTTTCCCCCAAAACCCTCCCCTCTTCCCAATTTTTCTGTTACTGTCAAGGGCACCACCATCCTTTCATTCCTCCAGGCTCACAACCTAGGTAACATCCTTGAATATTCACTCTCTCACACCCCATACCCAAACTTTTTCCAAGTCAATTTTACCTACCTATACTCACTTCTCTCCTCTGATGATTTTCTGGCATGAGACCTCATCATCTCACCCCTGGACTATTGCAGTTGGTGTCTGTGACTCAGATTTTTCTCCATGCTAATTCATTCTCTACTCACTTGTCAAAGTGATCCTCCAAAAGTACCAATCTGATCATGTCCATCTCTCCCTCCATTCAATAAAATCCAGTGGCTCCCTATTCTACTTCCAGAGTCAAATATAAAATCTTCTGTTTAGTTTATAAAGCTCTTCATAACATGACCGCTTCCTATATTTTCTATTTTCTTCTACTTTACTCCCTTCCTCATGCTCTATGATCTACTGACACTTACCTCCTTGTTGTTCCTTGAACACATATCACTCAGGCCTCCCGTTCTGGGAATTTTCACTAGTTGTCCTCCATAAAATACTCTCCCTCTTTGTTCCCGCCTCTTTGCTTCTTTCATCTCAGCTAAAAGCCCACATGTTGCAAGAAACCTTTGCTTATTCCTCTTGATGCTATTCTCTTCCCTCCTCTGGTTATCTTGAACTTATTCTTTATCTATCTTGTTTTTCCATAGTTGGTTGCATGCTATTGCCCCCGTTAGATTATGAAAACCTTGAAGGCAGGGACTTGTTTTTATCTTTTCTTTGTATCATCAGTACTTAGTATAGTTCCTGGTACATGGTAGGTATTTAGTAAGTGCTTTGGGTTTGTTTGTCTGGTTTTTTGGACTGATTGACTGACAAATCTGAAGGGAATAAAGAAATAGAATGGGGGGCGGAGCCAAGATGGCGGCGTAGAAGCAGCAACATATCGCAGCTCTCACATAGCCACCCCAAAATACCCATAAAATAGGACTCTAAACCAATCCTGGAACTCCAAAACGCACACAAAGATACTTCCCACTAAAGTCAG